>JALZYL010000013.1:0-425251 GCA_023619815.1 Aspergillus neotritici
TAATGACCCTAATGACCCTAATGACCCTAATGACCCTAATGACCCTAATGACCCTAATGACCCTAATGACCCTAATGACCCTAAAGCGGGGGGTCCTCCCGGTGGGATCAGCCGTCTTGGCGCCCGCGGGTCATGGTCTTGGCGCACCTCGACAAAAATTTTCGAACTTCACCAATAGTAGTCGTATGAAAATAAAAATTAGAGCATGTTGTAGATTGAAGAGTTACAAATCTAATGATATAACTTTCATAATCGTACGTCTAAAACTGGGGGAGTTTTGGGTGGGTGCCGTGTCGGCCACACCCTTGCGGTTTTGCCCCACATGGGGTCATGGCTTAACGCCCGCACCCTCTAGAGGGTGCGGTCGGGAATAAGGTATAGGGAATAAGGTGGGTGCCGTGTCAGTCGTACCCTTACGCTCATGTCCCACATGAGATCATGGCTTAACACCCGCATCCTCTAGAGGGTGCGGTCGGGAATAAGGTATAGGGGTTTGAAGACATAGGAATAAATATATATTTTGGTGGGTTATACCCCATTACCCAATTTTTTTGCGGTAGTACTGTACATTTACCGCCATTGGATAGATGTTGGTCTCCACTCAGCGGCATTTCTCCGGGAATATATATCGCGGACACGGAGGCGAATGCCAGAACATAGCCCCACAACAGCCTTTCAAATGGCGTTCAAAAGTGCGATGGAGACATTGACTTGATTCTACATACCGAGCCGGCTAATACTTTTCCCCAGCCGACCAATCATTTTATCAATGGCTGCGGGAGACTGATTTCCAACGAGGACAACATTTTGATAAGGGCTTACAGAGGCATATCCGGGGGGCAGCACCAACGTCGATCGAAGATATTTTCGATTTCAGCCAATTGAAACCCGGTGCACTTGTGGTGGATATAGGTGGTGGGAAAGGACAACATTCCGTTCGCATTGCCAGACAAAACCCGCAACCTTTGTTTATTATCCAGGACTATGAGAAAGTGCGTGCAACAGAAGAAGTGTCGGATCGGGAAGTCTACAATCGCCTGCAGTTGCAACAGTACGACTATTTCGTGGAACAGCCTGTCAAAGGCACGGATCTTTACCTACTGAGTAATATTATGATGGACAACATACCATGGTAAGGAGCCCGGGATATCCACCTCGACAACGCTGGAATATAACCCCTTTTCAGTGACTGCCAGGTAATTCTGGGTCGCCTTGTCGATGCGATGACGCCTGTTGAGTCAGTTCTACTAGTCGATGATGGAATTAATTTGGGCGCGAAGCAGTGCAATTCATCGTATGGAAATTCCATGAACATGCATACGTTGGCTTGTCTAGGCACTTTATTTAGAACGAGAACTGACTGGGAGATGCTTTTCTCCAAAATCCCTGGGGGCCTCATCATAGCCAATTCCTGGGTAGTAGATGGCGGCCGAGTCATCTGTGAACTCCGGGGAAAGCCTTAGCCTTGTCATCGGTGAGCCTTCCCCCCATTGTTACAGTTTTATGTTTCCCCTTATTCCTTGAAGAAACAAATGAGACCCCCCCCCCCACCCCCGGGAAAATACTGCAGAATGTATGCCGGGATATGTGCTACCTTCATGATTCTTGTTTTCCAGTTGAGTATCTAAAGGACGCTCATACCCTACGAAACTTAAATTAAGATATGACGCTTCTGCATGCAAGATGTATTTACCTGAGCATAAGGAATACATCGAGCTCCTTGAACCTGTCACCGTATATCAAAGTTCCTCCTCATTGCTCGCTTTGTTTATCAACTGCATTGGTCTACGCGATATTCAAAAAATATGATGAATCTTGCGGTTCGAATGTAGGGGATGATGAAGAGAAGAGCTGATCATGGTATTCTATCATACCCAGCTGCTCATACTATATAGTGTGTATAGGGATATGATTAGGTTATATAACTAAGAGGTCTTACCAAGGGTCCCACTAGGCGTCCTACTGGGGGTCCTACCCGGGGCCCTACCAGAGGTCTCACTAGGTGGTAGGGGCCGTGCTTTTCCTAATGTAAAGCTCACCACATATTCAGGTTGTTGACTAACCAAGGATTTTTTGCTTAACCCTTACCTGCCTCGCATGTTCCCAGGGCTACCTAGGCGTAAGGCCCGACGGTTGGAGAAGAAATATAATTAATCATGTCATGACAACCTGTATACAAGCCGTGCCAGCTCACCTACCCAATAATCCCAGTGACATGGAAATGCTAGCCCTGGCATGGCGAAGTCAAATCCAAGGTTGCGCCCTGCATAGATCTCGATGCTTGCTATAATAGCTATCTACAACGGGTTCCCAAGTCTCGCAGTTGAGTCCCCCTTACACCACGCTGTCTCATATCCCATTGTCTAATATACTGCTTTAGCGCTCTCTTTAGCATTCATTTACGTTGATACCGGGACTTCCAAACACCTTGTTATTACTAAATCCAATAGAATGCGTTACATGGTGTATCTATGTAGGGGTTTGCTAGTGGTGCAGCTATGCTTAATTTACTTGACACTACTCAGTCAGCCTGTTGTCCATTATACCACAGGGGCTTTATTTACCAAGTATCCTCGTTTTTCCCACGTATTTCCCCTGTTGTTTCCGCAGTGTCAGTCTCGCTGTATTGAAAGTCGAACACGCGGTATAGCCAGTCCGTCATCTATTCCAACGACATAGAACTCTCCTTGGCCGATATTCCGACCCCTACTTTTAATCCTACCCGATAACCCCCTAGCTAGCCCCCACACCCCGTTTGGGCTCGACCCCCCGCCCCCGACCCCAATCCGGAGCAGATTAGGGCGGTCCCGGGCCGGGTTTCCGGGGGCAGTCCTGTCACCCTAGATGGAATCATTGGCTGGACACGACATGCTCCATTAGATACTCTATCATGCTGTGCGTGTTGGAAGAATATTCAGTAGAAATATAAAATAAGAAGGAAATAAAGGTAATCCGCCAAGATCATGCAGTTTCCACGGGAATCAAAAAGGTGGAAAAGTACGCATCCAGTTCTAGAGCCTGATTCGGGATCACAACTGTTCCTACCCAGAGATCCGGTCGGACCACCACGACAGCCCCCGTTGAATGGTCTACGCCGTACGTGGAATGGGCATCATCTTCAGGGACGCGGTCGTCTGAGATGATCACTGCCTCTTTGCGGAGCATGACCAGGTCGCCATCACCCTTTAAAAGCGCATCGACCTCAAACGGAGCCCCTTTGGTGATGAGCAACACATTAAAGCGTTTTGCGCCACCAAAGCGGTTATAAAAACTGGACGTGTCCGCAAGTGCATTCGAGAAGGACACTAGGTGTTCTCTTACGGCTCCTTGCAGGTCGGAGGCAAACACAAGCAGGTGGAAGCGGTCAGCTCCCTTCATCCGGTCGTACAGATATCCAGTGGAGCCAGTGTTGAAGCAGACTCGTGGGCTGGGAGCGCGCACCCCACTGCGAAGCGTCGACGGCTGTCGGGTACCATCCGGCGTCGGGACGACGCGCCGAGTCAAACAGGAGGAACCGTACGCGCAGTCGGTTCCCAGGAGAAACTGACCATTCTTTCCAAAGAAGGAATGGAGGAAAGCCAGATCCTCATTTCGCATCGCCTCCTCATCTGGATCAATGTCGTCGTGGACGAGCCCATTACTCTGCTTGTGGGTCATGGATGGTGATGGCGTCCCGTTCGGCATTGATGCATGCTGAGCATCGTCACCATTGATTCCATTCGCCTCCTGTGCACCGTTGGTCTTCTTCGGGCCTTGTGATTCATCTCCACTCAGATCGCACCCCAGGTCAGCACCAAGCCGGTATAGATTAGCCACCGGCAGCTCCGAGTTGCAGACAAATCTCAAGTACTGGCCTGATGTCTCAATAATGCGCGCAGCATGTAGCCGTCGTTCTCGGTCATACGTGGGCATAAGGGATTGTATATCGGCGGCTCCAGAGCAACAGAGGCCCAGCTTCCATGCCAGGTTAGAGGAATCCAAAATGGATGCGTTCAAGCCGAATGCGCCCATCACGCTGTGAATATGACTGGTTCTTGATTAGAGGTCACCGGCCCAGGGCGGCGGGGAGGGTGTATCTTACGCAGCATCACCCGCCAGGTGCACTCTCAGGTCCTCCGAGGAGAAAGACCGGGCCACTCGCTCGCTGACTGCTCCGTGGCATCAGTAGATCATTCCTTGCCGCTGTGAGACAGGCCACTCACTCTTCCACACTGTAAACCAACTGAGAGGCGCCGCAAATCGCAATTTGTACGGCGCAAAGATACGGTTGGCCTGTTCCAAGACCTCGTCCGCCGTAATGGAATGTACATCCACATGCCCCCCCGATTCCTGGAAGGTCGGATCCTTGGCCAGTCTAGACTGGGCAATGGGACCTGTCTGGGAGACGTCTAACTGGGTATAGAGTCTGCCTGGTTAGCATCACTGCCGGAGGGCTAGTGCTCACCGCCGGTGAGAGCAAAGGGGAAGGGCTTACCGGATATATCCTTGTTCTCGTGGAATAATAACACATCCACCGTGCCTGGAATTTATCACCGATCTGGGAAAAGACGTGAGTGCTCCACCCATGAACCTTTGGTCATGGCTGATGGGACTTACCCGAAGATCCACGCATGCGGATAATCTGACTCGAAGATGCAGTCCATGATACCCCAATAAATGTCAGTGCTGACTCCGTCGAAAGGTACACCGAGGCTGCGGCGGATGGAACTCGCTCCGCCATCCGAGCCGACAAGAAACTTGGCCTCTATCAACTCCTTCTCGCCGGTTTCATTATTGATAATTGTTCCTTTGACAGGTCGCGGGTCCGATCCGTCCCCGTGCTCGACCCGATACTCCTTCAGGGTGGTGTTCCGGTCGACGAGGACCTGGTGACGGTAGAGATCACGGATGTAGATCCGTTCGATCTGGCCTTGGGTGATGACGTGGAGGCCACGGTATCGAGAATCCGACTGATGGGACCGCCCATGAAGAAGTGGCTTCCCATTTTTGTAGATGGCCGTTCTCTCGATCAGGGGACCCTCCTCGGCCACCTCTTCGGCCAGACCCCAAGTTCCCAGGATCTCCAGAAATCGCGGCTGGACGCCATCCGCCCGCCCCGCAAGGAGAGGAGCAGGTGCCTTATCGATGATACGCACGGCCAAGCCCTGGCGGATGAGCGAGACGGCCGTCTGGAGCCCACTCGGACCGGCTATATGCTCGACAGAGAGTGTATTAGTCGTCGGCCCTGGGCCGCGAGGGTTTAGGAGAAAACATTCGACGTACCACCACAGATCAGCACATCAACTTGGCTGGAGGGTTTCCACCAGTCCGGCACCCCGTGGGGAGACGCTGTTCCATTGTATATGGTCGGCCATGTTCGCAAATAGCTATGCCCCAAATGGTTGTGCACCGGAGAGGTTAGGAGTTCAACCGACGGAGGCACGCTGTAGTGGGGCTCATGTTCGTCCCATGCCTCACCATCCGCCGGCTCATCCCACGGATTTGTCGCGGCATCCTGTCGATACCCGTTGGAGAATACGAAACCCCCGGCGGTTGTAGCCATGATCAATGATGAACCTTACTCGCCATGGATCTGTTGTGCGTGATCAGCCGGATATATATCCCAGGTATTTGAGATGTCCTCCGACTCTCATTGTCCTGTCCGTACTCCGGTCCCCATATGAAGGGTACTCCGGGTCTCCAAGACGACGACTCCATTAGGAAGCTGACCAACGAGTATAACCCAGCTGGCTAGAGGGCAGCACAGACAGGCGCAACATGTACAGCGAAAAGGATTACATTGTCACAGCAAGGCTTGTCAACCCACCACGCGGAGTGGACAGCGCTATGGCAGTCAGTCACCAGTTGAATGATGTGAAATGATGATATACTCATTGTGGTGGAAATTTTGTTAGACTCGCGTAAAAGAAATCAAGATCCTATTCAAACTAAGATATAACGCATGGGTTATAAAATCACGGTGGGCAGAATGTACAATCGCAGCGCCCAGGCCTTGGCAAGCAACCATCACGTGGCACAGGTCACGGGGCCCACACAGCGTAAGTGTCGGCCAATCTGTGGAGAAAACATCACAGTCCCCTTTCCTGTCCTCGCTCCCTCTAAGATTCATTGACCACCATCAAGATATAATAATAATCCCATCTGAATTGATAATGAACCCGCTCAAACCGTTCCTCCGGTTACATAGTTGTATGCCTCCACAAGTCTCCCCGTCACTGTCGCCACCTGAAATTTGTTAGAGACCATTGAGGGCCGAAGGAGAAAGGAACGCTTACATTTTCCAAGTGGAAGGGCTGGAAATGATTTCCTGGGATAGGCAGGACGGGAAACTGGGTCCCAATCAAGGACTTCCACTGGGAGAGGCTCCGAGAGCGCTCTGGCCGACTTTCTAACCACGCGTAGGGAACGCCGCAGAGCCGAGTCGTATCAAACAGCTCCTCGCTCTGAAGCGAAATGAAACGTGCATGGGAGCCGTTTGGGGCTGGACGGAACTCTGCCAACAAAGAGGCGTGTGCCTGGAATTGCGCTTGCAAAGCAGCCTTCATAGCCGGATTAACCTGACGCAGGACGTACTCCGCCACTCCCGCTGGAAGGGGCCGGTGGCAGATTGGAGACGGAGAGTCGATCAGGATGACCCCTTCGACCTTGGACCGTAGCTCTTGAGCCACCTGATACGCAAGGACGCCCCCAAACGACCAGCCTAGCCATTCACCGCCATTTGTTAGGGAACCGTGGGGATGCAGCCAGGAAGATTAATAGGCACTTACCACCGAGGAGCACGGGCCCGTCAAACATTGATTTGATTGCACTCGCGTAATGAGTCGCCATTTCACGAAGATTGCTGAACTGCGGCGCGCCACCGACTAGGCTTGGACTGGCAACTCCGTAGACGGGGAAGTCCACCGCATGGAGTTTTGAGTATGGGGCCACTGAACCACTCCCATCGTGGAGCAGGACGAGTGGCCGTAATTCCGGGTTTCCCTTTTGCAAGAGGAGGGGCTGGATGGACAAGGCTGTTCGGGTGCTGGTCTTGCCTGGGTCCGGTGCACACATGGAAGCAACTAAGGTGCCAAAGGCCTCCACGGTGAGATTTCCGTCCTGAAGGCGTTCAGGGGACACGTCCACCTGGAGCTCTCGCTGGAGCGCGTCTCGGACCTCCATGGAGAGGAGCGAATCGATCCCGCAGGCCGCCAGGGATGTCTCCGGGCGAAGGGATGATGCAGAAATGCCGCACACCTTGGCCAGGATCTCACGCAGACGGTGGGAAAGCGAGGAGGCGTGGTGGCGGGCTCCCTCTCCACGAGTGTTACGACGCACCTTCGTTGGTTTTGAGTCGGCCGGTGGCTGGTTGCTTTGCCCAGTGCAGGCCTCCAAGTGACGGTTCAGCTCTCCAATGGTGCGCATGTCCATCAGCGCAGAACTGTCAAGATGGACCGAAGGGAGACGTTTGTTTAGAGTGGTGCAAATCTCAATCGACATCAACGAGTCCACCCCGAGTTCCTCGAGCGAGGTTGACGGATCTATGCGGCCTGTGTTGATGCCGCAGATGTCGGCAATGATCGTGGCCGTCAACGACGCAATGGCGTCAGCCTCGTCCTCGGATTCTGGCGGCGTGGACTGGGAGACCTGACCGCTAGACATGTTCTCGATATCGGAGTGGGACGAGCTGTCGGACATGGTGTCGGCATCCACAGCCGGCTCGATCGTGCTCTGGAATCGAGAGAGGTGATTATGGAACGCGCGCAGGTTCAGCTTCTTGAAATGGACACCTTCCACAGCTGCCACGAGCGCCCCAGACGGCGACAGGGCGTAGGAATCAGCGAGCAAGACATTTTCATCGCAGCTCAGGAGGCTGCAGTACATGGAGAACGTGTCATCCTGCTTGATATCCGGGACAATGATTTTGGCCGACTCCACTTTCACACATATGTAGACGTCGGTGGCCGCTGCACGGCTGTTCGCCATGAATCCCACACTGTGGAGCAGTGTGTCGACAAATGTTGGTGACAGCATGCCCTGGCGGGGCGCGTCCAGGACCTTGAAACTCCCATAGCCCTCTAACCCCGAGTCGGCGATGGTGATGCGACGGATGGTCTGGTACTGTTTTGCATAGCGCACCACCCGTGGAAAGATTGTCTCATAGAGAGTGCTTGTGCGGAAGGTATCGAACTCGTCGCATCGTCGTTCTAGATGCAAGAGCTGTCGCCGAATCATTGCCGCACGGCGTGCGAACTCCTTGGCGGTGTCGGAACGACGCTCCGTAGACAGACGCCCGGAGCAGTGCAGGGCCGCATGCTCTGGATGCGAAACAGTGCAGCTGGAAAACCGAAAGCGCTGGTCGTTCATCAATTGCAGCTGAACGACGCGATCATCTGGAGCAAGATTGTAGACCAGGGGGATATCGAAGGCCAAGTCGGTGAGAATCACTGCCTGATCCGCTGCGAACCCACTGACAGAGGCTGCTTCCAGGACCATGCCGAAGTAGACGGATGCCGGGCACAAGGCAACCGCTCCTACCACATGTCCCTGGATGTAGGGCGCCAAGTGGTCCACTGGTGTCTCAAAGATCCGATCAGCCCCGTGAAGTTTTCTCGTCAGAAGGCCCGTGTTCAGAATGGATGCCTTGGGGGAATTAACCGATCCCCGTCCCCGTCGGTCCGGTTTAGCCTGCCGATATGAGACATATGTCTCGGACAACTCCAATGGATACGGTGGTGTGTCGACCACAACAGCCCCCGTACCCGTGAAGAAATTACGCCAGTGAATGTCATTCCCGCACGAAGTCAATTCCATCGCAGCCTTCGTCAGCGTCTCCCATGCACCCTGGCGGTTAGATAATGAGCTGACGAACTGATGTGCAGTGGGGTTGGGGAGTCCGGCGCGGACCATGGGGAGACTGATGGCGGACGGGCCGATCTCGACAAACACAGCAGACGACAGATCCCGATCAGTGGCCATGGCCTGGAGGAGCGGCGCGAACCGGACGGGGTTGCGCGAATGATTCAGGAAATACTCCGAATCAAGATTCGAGTTGAGGAAGTCTCCATGAACTGTTGACCCAACCCGGACTCGGGGTTTGCAGTATGTGATGGACCGGGTCACTGGCTGCAGTTCCTCCAGAACAGGATCCATCGCCGCGGAATGGAATCCGTATGGTACTGCAAGTATCTTGCATCGGTGACCCGATTGCTTCAATAGGTCGGCCAGCTGATGTAGCTCGGGCATAGGACCCGCCACTACCGAATCCTGCGGGGTGTTTTCACAAGCCAGCTCCAGATGGGTCAGATCTGCCTGACTGGAAATTGTTCGAAGTATATCTTTGTGCCCTAGGTTGCATGCCAGCATCCCCGTCTCCTTCGCCGGGCAGCGTTGTGCGATGACCGTAGCCCTGGTCGCTACCAGACGAAGGCCATCGGACAATGACAAAGCTCCGGCCACCACCATCGCAGCGTACTCACCGAGACTGTTGGTCTGTCATTATCTATTCCGAAGTTTCCGTATTTGGGGAGGAACGTTACCTGTGACCACAGACGGCGTGAGGACGGGTTCCCCATGACTCCCACAGATTGTACAGCGCATACTGTAGCACAAACGTTGCCGTTTGGGAGAGATACGTATCGCTGCTTTCCTCGGCGCTCGCCTCACCGGATAGCATTTTGAGAATGCTTGGGAAACCCATTTCCTGGAGGAGCCGCTCACATTTATCGACAATGGCTTGGTAGACAGGAGACGTGGTCAGCAGCTCATGTCCCATGCCGCTGTATGAAGATCCCTGGCCCGAAAACACCATCACGACAGGTTTTCGGTCGGAGGCGACGCCAGTGACGATCGGATCCTGAAGCTGCGTGACGAGATCATCCCAGTCCCCACAGAGGATGGTCGTCACATGCTCGTAAGGCTGGCGTCTGGCAGTCGTCGTGTAGCAGATATCGACCAGGGGCACATTTGGCCGCGTGTCTTCGGCCGAGGAGCGATACCCATCCAAGAGCAGCCGCAGTGCCTGGGGGGTGTGCGCCGAGACAATGAATGGGTATGCACTCCGTTCATGGCGCGGGAGTACCCTAGATGGGGCTTGTTCGAGCACAACAGCAACATTGGATCCGGCTGCGCCGAAGTTATTGAGGAGCGCGCGACGAGGCTGAGTGGCGATAGGTGACGCCCAATCGACACCTTTGGTGGTGATCACCATATTGGGCGACATCGCAGTAGCAACCCGGGGGTTGACCTGGCGTAGCCCTACCTGAGGCGGAATCTTGCCCTTTTGAAACATGAGCAGGATCTTGGCTAGACTGGCCGCGCCGGATGCCGCTTCTGCGTGGCCGATGTTGCTTTTGATGGAGGAAATGTACAATGGTGGACAGTCATGGCGACGGTCGCTACCAAATACCGATTGAATGCTGGCCATCTCGACAGCATCACCGGCCTATTTTGGGTTGGATTAGGGTTGATAGGTTACGGCAGAACGGGTTCCGAGCGCGGGGTTAGGTTGCATACCTGTGTTCCGGTCCCATGCGCCTCGACGACACCAATCGAGGATGCGTCCACGCCAGAGCGGCTGAGAACTGAACGAAAGAGCTTCGCCTGCGTCGCCGAATGCGGACGTGTGATAGAGTTGGCGTTGGCACTTTGATTTATAGCCACGCCCCGAATGACACCGTAGATTCGATCGTTCTCCTCGACTGCATCGGACAGTCGCTTCAGGACGAAGATGCCACACCCTTCTGATCGACAGTACCCGTCTGCGGCAGTATCAAAGGCTTTGCATTGTCCTGTTGGGCTGAGGAAATGTGCCCGGCCGAGACCCGTGCTCATGTCTGGGCTGAGAATGGCATTAGCGCCACCCACGAGGGCAGTCGTGCAGTCACCATTAATAAGGGCTCTGCAGCCCTGATAGAGGGCGACACACGAGGCAGAGCACGCAGTGTCGACGACGACCGAGGGCCCGCTGAGCTTGAACGCATAGGAGATCTTGCCGCTCAGAAACGCTCGAAGGGTGCCGGTGCTGTAGTAAACATCAATACTCTCTCGGAGATTATCGACATAGTCACCCGTGGCAATGCCTATGTAGCAACCCATGGAGTCTGGCTGGAAGGATTTAGTAGCATCCGGCACATATCCGGCATCGTTGAGCGCATGTAGCGCTGCGTGCAACAGCATCTTTTGCTATTTGTTCCCGTTAGGACCTCGGACTGTACTAGCAATATCCATACAACATACCTGCGGGTCCATGGAGCGGGCCTCTCGGGGGGAAATGCCAAAGAATGCGTGGTCGAACGCCCAGGGCTTACGGACAAAATTGCCGTGACTTGCAGGCCCTGCTTGATGTTCATCTGATTCGTTGGACGTATGTTCGTCGACAGTGAATCGATCTCCTGGGGTCTACGTCTCGCAGTCAGTTGCGCAGTGCTCGGTATAGTTGACGTTGCACTCTTCTCACCTGTTGAACAGTATTCACTCCTTGTTCAAGATTCGCCCACAGTGACTCCTTATCACTTGCCCCAGGAAAGTTGACCGACATGCCAACTATCGCGATGTCATCCGGTGCCGTTACCTTGTCGTCCGGCTTGAAACAGTCGACTAGGTGCACATTATCGGTCCGATTTCTGAAGAAGGATCGAGAATATGGACCGATGGCATGCACTTCCACCTTCTTGGGGTTTTGATTAATACTTTGCCATGTCTTCTGCCAGTCCAAAGAGTACGTCAGGATTGCTCGGACAGCGTACTCCACCAATACTCCTCCCCCAGACTCCGTAAGAACGGCGCCATCAACGGCCGAGCGTAACGGAATGACCAAAGATCGACTGGGATTTATGGATATTGACCTTCGTGAAAGGTCTTGAAGAAGCTGGGTGACTACTGACTCAGTAGCCTCGCCTCCATGGTACCAGCCATGCACGGGGATGGAGTCCGCGTGTGCCTGACGGGTGGCTGAAAATGCCTGCAGCGCCGATGCTGTGCCGGTGATAGTTGCTCTATTGTCGCCTAGTTGCGCCGCCCAGCAGACACGATTACTGAGATCGCCGCCTTTCTGTTGCGGCCCCTGTCAGCCACGGATCTCTGTTTTCTGGGAGCAGATAAACATACCTCGGCATTAAAGTCTGCCGCATCCTGCTCCGTGATTCCATTGAGGGCCATCGTCCACGGAGAGGCGCGCCATTGGTCACCAGCGACCTCCTCGCTAAACAGCGAGACGCGATACCCTAGCCAGAATGCCAGTCGGACTGCCTGTTCGCTGCCTTGCAGGAAGTCCTCTGTCGAGTTGGACGTTGCCACCACTACAGCCGGCAACACACCAGAGCAAAAACCAATAATCTCATCCCACTGTCTTTCCGCCTCGTTTACGCAGCCTTCAGGGTTATTCCATAAACCCCCAGTATGCATTGTGCGCAAATATGCGAGGAGTTGATGGACAAGTAGCGATATCCCCTCGATGATGGGATTTGTCTGCAGGCCAATGGGCGGAGATAGCAGGTTTCCCGGCTCCATGACCTCGGTCAGTTCCATCAGCACCTGGCAAAAGTGGCCTGTCGACTCCTCCTTGGCACTCGAAAGCTCGTCGAGGAATGCCTGATAACAAGAATCGAGCAGGGTGGACGCTGTCGCCGACCTCCGGGTTTGTTGGATCACGGCGTTACAGACATCCCTAGCGAATATAGTGCGGCTGCCTTGGCCGCCAAAGAACGCGACCCGATAAGGGCAATCCACCTGCCTATTCATCCTGATTGGTTGTTGAAGGCCAGAAGGAAAAGATGGTGGCTTGTGGAGGTGGAGGTGCCTGCAATTTCAAGTCCGCCTTGGGTGAAACAAGGGTATATATCGACTGGTTCACGACCACCGGCAGACGTACCAAGTGGCCTAACATGTCTCTCACCCGTCGCAATACGGGGGCGCCCTATAGAATTCGTATGAGGTGAGTGATGGACCGGAGTACGACAGTTCAATGGCTCGTGAGGCGATTCACCAACAATGTCGTACTCCGCTCCAGCCTAATCCCTCTATCCGTCTCCCCAGCTCTGTGTTAGTTTCGTTGAATGGGCCAAGATTATAAGAGTATTGGGGAACCAACCCGGCCGGTGCGCATCAGAAGGATAGACGACACAGCCCATAACCATGGCACCCAGTTTGAACGGCGTGATGGCCTCCTGTCCTAGCCTTTCTCCGGGACACTTCCACCGCGCTCCATTATGCCTCAATGAGGAGAACCAAGGCTCCAGTGGCCCTCGCTCCTTACCCGATCTAATTCAGTTCAACGCAGACCATAACCCAAATCATTTATTCGCCATTCAGGCGGCGAAACGGGGCCCCGAAACAAGGACGGATCTGGATCAGGTAACCTTTCGAGCCCTACATCTTGCCGTCATCGCCTGTCAAGAATGGCTCGCCACGAACGATATCGAAGGGAAACATGAGAAACCCGTGGCCCTCCTGATGGAGAGTGGCCTGGGGCTCTTTATCCATCTCGCTGCTCTGTTGTCCATGGAGGTTCCGGTGCTCTTGCTTTCTGCACGACTGGGCATAGCGGCCATTCGTCACCTCGTGGACAAGACAGGCGCCCGCGCCATCCTAGTGTCCCAGCAAACCCTAACCACGGCGACCCAATCGACCACGGGGACGCCAGTGGAGGTCCTCGATACCCTGCCCTATGTCGACTTTCTCGCCTGGCCCAAGACCCCCGTCTCGCATCCGCGCCTCCCCGGCGTTCCACGGGAACATGACAGACCAGGGTCACTCATCTTGCATTCGTCCGGCACCACCGGTCTTCCCAAGCCCATCCCCTTGACTCACCGGTATCTCCTGGGCTACGCAGCTTGTCACAATCTACGGCCCGAAGACTCGGTGGGATGCACCAATGTCTCCACATTGCCCCTCTATCATGTAGGTTGGCGGTAATCATAACGCTTTTTTGAGAGATTTATGCCTGCTAACATGGTTAGGGGTTTGGGTTACTGGCCCCTTGTCTGAGCCTGTCTGTCGGGAAGCCGTGCTGCCTGCCCCCGTCGTCGAGCATACCATCGGCCACCTCGACTATCGAACTTTTGCGGTCCGTTAGCGCCCGCTCCTTGATGACGGTGCCCTCGATCGTGGCGGATATGGCTGCCCTTGACGATTCCACTTCCGTCGAAACTCTACGAACCTTGGACTTTCTGGCCGTCGGCGGCGGGGCCATTCGACCGGACGTGGGGGAACAACTTCATGACCAGGGAGTCCCTCTGCTGGTCCACTACGGGGCCACCGAAATTGGAGCCCTTGCGCCTATCTTCTGTCCCGATGTGACGTATGACTGGCGATGGTTGAGGCTGCGCTCAGACCTGGGGTTGGAGCTGCAGCCCGCCGAATCTGCCAGGGATGGATGGACACTGGTGGGATATCCTTTCGGATGGGGGCGATCGTTCGAGATTCAAGATTTGCTCGAGCGTAACCCGGCGAGCTCAGCGGGTGTTATAGAAGTGCGCATCCGGGGACGTCGCGATGACGTGATCGTTCTTGCCACGGGGGAAAAGGTGCTGCCCCAACTGATGGAGGAATCCCTGTCCTCGACAGAGGGCATCCGGACAGCTGTCGTAGTAGGCGATCACCGCGAGACAGTCGGGCTTCTCATCGAGCCTCAGGAACGGCTGGGGCCTTCGCAGCACGCCGCGTTCCTGGACCGGGTGTGGCCATCCATCGACGAGGTAAATCATCGGGTGGATCGGCATGCGCGCATTCCGTCTCCCCGCGCCGTGATGATCATGACTGGCGATAAAACTCTGCCCCGGTCTGATAAGGGATCGATCATGCGCAGTGAGGTGCACCGTCTCTTCGCCCAGGAGATTAGCCAGATCGATTCAGTTCTCTCGGATGTTCCAGCGATAGACGTCCGCGATCCCCTAGGGTCATTACGAGACATGGTGCACGCCTGTGCCGGGGATCACCTCAGCAATCATATCCCAGATGACCAGGATCTTTTCGAACTAGGGATGGACTCTCTGGAGGCATCACGACTGGCTCGACGGCTGAATTCTCTTCCCAATAAGAAGGCATTTGCAGGGCTTCCAGATACAGTGCGCCCGGAGTTCATTTATCATCACCCAACGCTCTCGTCTTTAGTCGGCGCCATCACCAGGACTCGAGGCCAATCCATCGAGTCCGACCGGGTTGGCCGCATGCGGTCGATGCTTGAGTCGGCCCTGAGAGAGGTTCGACCCGCTGGTGGTGCCGTCATCCTTCTGACGGGCTCAACCGGAACGTTGGGCGTACACCTCCTCGTCGCGCTCTGTCGCAACCCTCAGGTAAAGCAGGTCGTCTGTGTAAATCGCCCTCGGCCTGGCCTCCAGGGACATGCCCGGCAGGAAGAGGCTTGTCGGGCCAAGGGCGTGCGGCTGCCTGAATGCGCTCGGCACAAAGTGACCTACATCCAGGCCGCCACCCATGACTCTCATCTGGGCATATCCTCTGAACAATATACGACGCTTGTGGCTTCGGTCACACATATCATCCACAACGCCTGGCCCATGGATTTCCAGCGCCAGCTCTCGTCCTTCCGACCCCAGGTCCAGTCTGTCGGTCAGCTGGTCCAACTGACCCAGGATATCCACCAACTCCGACCTCATTCCTGTCCGCGTGTCGTCTTTACCTCCAGTATTGCTGTCACTCGCCATTACTCTGGTGGTCGGGTCCCCGAGGCGCGTATGACCGACCCGAACTCGACGTTAGCCATGGGCTACGCTGAGGCCAAGTGGGTCTGCGAAGAGCTCTTAGACGATGCTGCGCAGTCCGGCTGCTTTGCACCAGCCATTGTGCGTCTGGGGCAGTTGAGCGGCTCGACCGGATCTGGCTTTTGGACCAAGACCGAACATCTTCCCACCCTCATCTCTGCTTCTGTCCAAATTGGGGCGCTCCCCCAGGTGAAAGGCGTAAGTCGCCAACACTCTTCGTTGACCAGCTTGATGATTATACTAATATATCTGCCTTGATAGTCGTATTCGTGGCTGCCCGTCGATACTGCTGCCGCGGTGGTGACGCAGATCACTCTCTCCAACAGCCCCCGTCGATATTACCACGTCGAGAATCCCATTCGTCAGCCCTGGTCTGATCTCCTGGTAGCTCTACGCGCCGAATTGGGTCTGTCTACCACCGCCTTCGAGGACTGGACGATTCGAGCCACACAGGTGGGCGCACTGGGCCATCTTGAGAGGTTTTTCCGGCACGATTTCGTGCCCCTCGCGGCCGGAGAGATTCGCTTGCAAACTGTGGCGGCACGGGAAGTATCTCGCGTGTTGAGATCGTGTGGCGGGGTGGGAGTTGAAGTGCTGAGGAAATACTTGCAATCATGGCGAGAACAAGGCGTGATTCCACTCGGGCAGCATAACGATTTGTAGATAGATAGGCACTATTTATCAAGCTGAGTAGACACAAAAGCCAATCCCACTTTCCAGCCCACGCACGACAGCACGCAACCACTAGTTGAAATCCGTGGCCCCCGTCCACACCTTCCATTCCTCAATGTCCTCGCGTATCCGGTCCATTATGGATGGGATCAGCGCCACGGCATCATTGCCCAAGGCCAGTCGTGCGGGTAGTTGCCTTCCTTGCGCGCGCCCCGTCCGCGTGAGGATCTCTACCAGCAATTGCGCCGCCACCTCTGGGTTGCCTGGCTGCTTACAATTCTTAGCGTCCAGAGCGCTGACAGCCATCTCAACGGGGACTGCTACATCCGCAATACGCTTCTGCGCCCTTTGGCGGTTGGACTGGGTCAGAAAGTTGGTGCGAAAATAGCCTGGTTCCACGGCAACAACATCGATTCCCAGCGGCGCCACTTCCTGGCGCAGAGCCTCGGAGTGGATTGAACAAGCCGCCTTGGAACCGCAGTAGATGCCCGCGCCGCCGACCCCGCGCCAACTTCCGATCGAGGCCATGTTGCAGATGGTGCCAGATCGTCGCGAGCGCATATGTGGCAGGACAGCGCGAGCCACACTCAGCTGACCGAACACATTGGTGTCGTATTGCTGAAGCACCTCCTCTCGGCTGTTGATCCTCAATCAGCCTGGTACCAGTCAGGTGGTAAGGGTTAGGATATGCGCCGGGGCCTTCCTTACCTGGCTTCCTCGATGCCCCCAGTCAGGATATAACCCGCGTTGTTGACCAGGATATCGATGCGGCCTGTCCGGGCCACCACGGCCGATACAACTTGCTGTAATTGTTCATCGGGCCAGGTGACATCCAGGGTGTATGTCAGGGCTGATTGAGCTGCCAGGTCGTCGAGTGCGGACAGATGCCGAGCCGTGGCCACGACAACGTCTCCATGCCGCAGGGCCGCCTGCGCGATCAGTCGTCCAAATCCAGACGAGCACCCGGTGATGAACCAAACTTGAGGGGACATTCTGATAATGGGGATGAAAAATGCTGCAAAGATGGCAATTGGGGTACGTTCATAGTCAGGGCACGGGTGGAAGCGGGGTCCCTTAATGTCCACTCCCTGGGGGGGGACCGGAGTACAGCGACAATCCCAACCTCTACCCTGCCTTGGCTCTCCCACGCCCCCTGGCAGGAGCGTAGGGTTCGGAACTACGGCCAGTTCTGCAGAATTAACCTTACCGGTACGTCGGTGTATACCCCGGCCCATGAGAAGGATTGGCGCCGAACCAGAAAGAAGAAAGGAAAGGGGTAACCGTCTCAATGAGCCCGTCCACCGGGTATATAAGAACAGATGCGTCCGGCCGTTCTACCATGTCTCTCTACATCCAACACGATCTATAATACCAAATCAATATCGCTGGGAAACATGACGCGTCTCATCCCTGTCTTCATGGGCCTCTTGGCCTTCCCCTGGACTCCGGTTGCTGCGCTTCCCCGTGGACCGTCCTCTGGTATTCCCCGTCCACCCACTGGCCCCTCCTCTTCCCTCTTACTCACGAGGACATCCAGGTAATGCAGCGGTGACTGTCACCGAATGGGGTGCGACCTGTACCGATCGTCTGCTACCGGTCCATCTGGAACGCACGTCGCCCTTCAACTTCACCGTCGACACCTACAACCACGAGGTGTTCTATGCGTTGACCCGCAGGGAGATCCTAATCACCGGCACCTACAATGTGTCGGCGCGCACCTGCATCCCCAAGGGTGGCGCCAAGTCCGACTCGATCCAGCTGCTGGCCCACGGCGCCACCTACACCAAGCACATGTGGGATTTCGAGTACCAGCCGGCCAATTACAGCTGGGTCAAGCACATGAATGAGGCCGGATACGCCACCATGGCCTTTGATCTGATCGGTAGGTCCCCAGCGCCGCTGGTGTTCACACATCGTCTACGTTTCCACCGCTGATAACCTGCCAGGTGCCGGAAACAGCAGTCGCCCGGATGCCATGCACGAGGTGCAGACCCAGGCCCACGTGGAGACAGCGCGCCAGTTCAGCCAGGCCCTCAAGGCGGGCCACATCGATGGCCATCGCTGGAAACGCGTCATCTTCGTGGGCTTTTCCATCGGCGCGTCGGTGGGTAACAGTCTGGCCACGCAGTATCCTACGGCGGCGGATCAGCTGATCCTGCTCGGTCACTCCTGGTACCATGACTACATCTACCCGGCGCTCCTGATGATGCTGCGTGCAGAAGCCCGCGAGATCGACCCCAAGCGCTGGGGGTCCATGCCGAAGCTGTACACAACGATGCCGTCCCTGGCAACCCGGCAGTTCTCTCACCTCTTTGGCAACTTTGACCACGGCGTCGAGCTACCCGATTGGCGAGACCTGGACGCTGATACCGTCGGTGAAGCGGTGAGCTTCACTTTCCACGGCACGCCGGCGCCTAAGTACAAGAACTCGGTCTTTCTGGCCCTCGGGAACAGTATGCAGCACACCCTTCCCTTCCTCTCTTCCCCTCCCCCCTCATTGTATGGAATGGATGGCTAACAGGACCAGACGATGTCACATTCTGTGGAATTGACTGCGGAGACAAACATCTGGAAGTATACAACAAGTTCCCCGCTGCAGCGGACCATCTTGCGCGGACGTACCCCAACACCGGCCACAACATCCTTCTGCACCGGACAGGGAAGCAGCTGATGAAGGACGTCACCGGCTTTATCCAGAAGCACGACAAGTGAGCCATGGTGGTGGGCGGAACTCTGGGTCCTGCGCTGGTGCTGGGAGTGAAAATGTCAAGAGAGGCAAATGTGAATAGTAATACAGAATAGAGCTGATATTTCCCAGCTCGGATGGCTATTTAGTGATCGGGACAAACAAGTTTTTTTCAAGAGAGCGAAGGATGTCCTAGCCAGATTGAGTAGGGTTTTCGCAGATCCCCAGACTAGCTGTTTAGACCGGGATATAATACCTCTAATCTCACCAGCTTATCGCCTTGTACTGCTATATTTAGGCTTGTTTTTTGAAGGATATTGATAAATTAGGTTCGTAAAATCAATTCATACATATAAAATATATGCTTTCTGATATCAGCTCGTATTGTTTATTTTTAGTGTAATTTTCATGAGTCAATCGAAATGTTGTAGAGAACAAACCAGGTACTAGGTCAATTATATATATCAGCATACCACAAGCCGTCGATAATGACATGAAATATCTTCACTATTTCTAGAGATGTAGATCTAGGAACCCCAGTGTGCAATTATTACATTTGAAGTATATATATGACTCTTAAAAATCCCGAACAATTACATATTGCAATAGTTGTAGGGACACCAGACTTTTATGGATCCCCGCGGGTTTGAATACCTGACCCCCGACCTCAATCCAGAGCGAATGGGGACGGTTTGTGCGCGGGGTCCAGGGGTCAGTCCTTCCATTGTACAAGAAAATATTGATTACGTTCCTCGACGTGGTGTTTGTGGAATCAGCCTTCATTCATGGGAAATACAGCATGAGTCGGGCCAAGTCTTGAGCCAGGAGACCAAGTCTAGTCTTGACAGAGGGTGAAACTAAAAGAAGACAAAACTAACAACAGAAAGAACAGTGCGCACAGAACCAGAATGGGAGTGAATACATTTCCATAGTATGAATTTGATAACTGATTCTACAAATATCTGATGCACGTGAATCTCATTATCTGAATATCTCTGGAGTGTTCATATTCACGGTCCCCCAACTCTTGTACTTCTTCCAAATGGAGCTGGAGTTGCTCGTAATTCCACCAACTCATATAACAGCTGGGCGATTTTACAGTTATGCCCCCCATAATTATATGGATTGCGACCCATGTCAGAACTAAAACTGCTCACGCCGCTTCATGGTGACATGGAAGTCAAACTGCGGCACAAACCAGCGGTTCTCTACCCGCCACTCGGCCGATGGGTCCTGGAGGTGAATCTGTCGGAACATAGAGTCAGTGCCTGGATGACCAGGTCAGGGTATATGGGGGTACACCTACATCATAGGCTTGAAGCAGGGTAGGCACCAGCTTGTACACCTCCAGATGGGAGATGTTCTTCCCAATGCAAGTACGGTGGCCATGACCAAACTACATTCGTTAGCACCCAGGGACTTCGGTTGGATTGGATTCCATTAAATTGGAAGCCTGGGCAATGAGACTCAAGACTCACCGTTAGGAGACTGCTCTCCATGGCCCTCAGGGTGGCCTCATCCCGGTCCAGCCATCGATCGGGTCGCCACTGATCAGCATCCGCCCCGAAGACCGCTGGGTCGCGATGCACCACCCATGCGTTCATTCCCACAATTGTGCCCTCCGGCAGATATTGTCCCGAGATCTCGGCCCCTCCAGGAGGCACAATACGCTCGAGGGGCAACCCAAAGGGCGGGTGAATCCGTCCCGCCTCCTTGATGCAGGCGTCGAGATACGGCAGCTGTCGACTCTGCTTCCAGGACACAATCGGGGAGAGTTCGCCTTTCTGAGAAGCCGTGCGCAGCTCATTCATCAGCCGCATCATGGTGGCTGGATATCGAAGCAGATTGTAAAAGATAGTGCGCAGCATGATAGCTGTTGTGTCGCTGCCTGCTGTGATGTTGGATTGTGTCCACGCCAGAAGCGCCCTGTGGTTGCCCGTCAGCCCGGTCTCACATCGCAGTCGATGGTAGGGACCACCGACCATTGTGGAATGCTCTGGTCCTTGGCCATGGCCGCGATAAATCGGGAGAGAAAGTCCCGATCGTTGAGCTGCTTTGCCTCCACAGAGGGATTGTTCATCAGCTTCATGCGTTCGGTCTGTCGGGCCATCGCAAAGTCGCCCATTGGAGACCACGATGGCTTCCTAAGCCTGGAGATCCACGGGTTCTTCACCCAGAGCGAGTCGATCCATGGCATCTGACCGACCTGTGTCCTGGTGGTGAGCACGAGGGTTGGAGTCGTCGCATGAAGGGAGCCCTACCGGTGCCACGTATTGAAAGTACTTCCAGATATCACCCATGATGTGATCGATATCCTCTCCCTTCTCAAGGAATCCCAAACGGCGCGAGAAGGTGATTTCCCCGATCACATCAAAGGCGAACATCTGCAGCCAGGCGCCGAAATCGAGCGGTCGGCCGGCACGGGCAAACCGGGTGTCCAGCTGTTCAAAGAAGCATTGAATGGTGCGGTCCACCAGCGGCTCGAAGGAAACCAGATTGCTCATGGAATAGATACTCGCAATTGGCTTCTTCAGCATACGGTGCATGTCCTCGTCCTGCGTGGCGAACAAGCCGGGGAGAATCCGCCCCTGGGACATGGGGAGGATGACTTGATAAAACCGCGACTGCGGCCCACTCCCGTTAATTCGACTGCAGCATGCCTGGCGGGGAGGCAATTGACCTTACCTTTTTGTACTTTCCACTGAATCCGTAGATATTGGGTACTTCCTTGGGATCCGCCACCGAGACCATGTTGGGTCCAAAGCGAACCAGAGGCCCATACTGCCGATGCAGCTCGATGTGCTTCTCATGCGCTCGTCGGCTCCAAACCCAGGACAAGCGCGCCAGATTTGAGAAGGAGGCCCCGAATGGACCGGGAATATGGCGGAGCCTCACATATGTCCGACTGAGATGCACCAGGACGATACCACTGAGGAGCCAGGGCAAGTAGACCCCCAGGAGACCAAAGGTCTCCGCAGAAATGGAACTCACCATGATGACGAGGTCGACGAGATAGACTACGGCCTACGTGTTTTCCACCGCAGGAGATACCCATTCCTCATCGATCGGGCCCCGTGGGCGAAGATGTAGTTCATTCTGATGAGACCGGAGTATTGGTCCACGATGACCCGGGGAAGGATGCCATGTCAGTGGCCCAGTGAACCATGGCGACAGTTGATGGAATCCGAGTCCGATCTTTTCTAGAAGCACAAATGTCAAACATCAGAATTCGAGATTGACTGGATCCACGACCCAGCACGCGAATGGCGGGGTCGCCGATGCGCAGACCCCTGTCATGTCGATCACTGTACTCCGGTCCGCTAGAGGGTCGTTCTGATAAATCCCAGATTCGGGAAACTCTCCCCTTCGCGCACGCGGTGGGGAACACGAAGAGCAAAAAGTATATCCAAAATCTCACACCCACCCGAGTTATGTCAGACGTCGAGAAAGATGGCGAGGCCCCTGCCCCATCGCCTGCGCCCCCCGCAGCAAGGGATGTGCACGGCATCGCTTGGGTGGCCGTTGTGGGCTCCATTCTCTCCGCGACATTCCTGTACGGCCTCGATCAAACCATTGTCGCCAATGTTCAGCCGGCCATTGTCGACCGGTTTGACTCCCTGGGCCAGCTGTCCTGGGTCTCGGTGGCCTTCTTGCTAGGCGCCGCTAGCAGTAATCTCTTCTGGTAGGTGGCTGCTTTCCCCTTCCTCTCGGCCGTTGTCGCCATGGCGGGGAAGCCCAACGGGAGCTAACTGCCACGGCTCACCACTGACAGGGGTCAAATGTACGGTTGCTTTAATGTGAAGTGGCTGTATTTTGCCTGTGTGGGCTTGTTCGAGGTCGGATCAGCTGTCTGCGGTGCAGCACCCTCGATGAACGCCCTGATTGTCGGGCGCGCCATCTGCGGCTGGGGTGGCGCCGGCATGTACACGGGGTCCATGGCTCTTCTCTCCCTGACCACCACCGAGGAGGAACGGCCCTTCTACCTGGGTCTGCCGGGCCTCACCTGGGGGGCTGGCACCGTGCTCGGACCCGTCTTGGGAGGCGCCTTCACCGACAGTAATGCCGGCTGGCGCTGGGCGTTTTACATTAACCTGTGCATCGGAGCCCTCTGCGTGCCGGTCTACATGTTCCTAGTTCCCAGCAAAGATGCCCACCCCGGGTTAGCGATGCTTGGACGTCTGCGGAGAGTCGATCTGGTAGGGTTCGCTTTGATGACGGGCACCTTCACGGCCGGCCTGATGGCCATCTCGTTTGGCGGCACCAAGTATGCGTGGGACGATGGACGCATCATCGCCCTCTTCGTCGTTGCCGGAGTGGTGACTGTAGCGTTCTGGGCGCAGCAGTTATTCGCCATCGGCATCCCCCGCGAATATGTCTCGTTCCCCCTGTCCTTCCTTCGAAAGCCGCGTGTGCTCCTCGTTGCCCTGGTCGAGGCCTCGGCCATCACGGCCACCTTCATTCCCATTTACTTTCTGCCGCTCTTCTTTCAGTTCGTCCACGGTGATAGCGCCCTGACAACCGGCGTTCGTCTGCTGCCCTACGTGACCTTCGTGGTCTTCTCATGCCTGCTGAGCGGACATGTAGTCAGTAAGACGGGCCAGTGGCGGCCCTGGTTCCTGGGCGGCGGCGTCTTTGTGCTGGCCGGAAGTGTGGCCCTATATACCGTCAACGAGACCACGTCTACCGCCAAAGTCTACGGATATAGCATTCTGATCGGGTTCGGGGCCGGCGCTTACCTGCAGCTTCCCTTCGCGGTGGCGCAGATGCTGGTGGAGCCCAAGTTCGTGACAGCCGCCGTCGGCTTCATGGCGTTTGCGCAGCTCTCGGCACCCTCGGTCACGATGGCGATTGCCAACGCCATGTTCCTAAACAAATCAACCCTCCAGATTGCCCGAGTGCTACCCACCTGGCCGCGGGCGAATATCCAGCGCGTGATATCTGGTATGGGAGGTGCCGATCTGAAGTCGCTGGACGCCGACGCCCGGCAGCGCGTCGTCCATATCATCGTGCGCAATATCAGTCGTGCCTATATTTTATGCTTTGTGGGCGCGGCCGTGGCGATAGCTATCTCCGTTTACTTTTACCTTGATACCATGTGGACAAAGCAGACGAAAAAGACAGACGATGTTGGGGGAAGTGACGAGTCTAGTACTTAGGCCGTGGTGGGTTAAGTGCACGAGAAAGATGCGGCCGTGGGGAGCCACCCTGCCCCGGTGTGTTGATTATGATGAGTCCATGATTCGATGAATTAGCGGCCGATGACAGAAATTGGTGGAATAAAGTCGCGTTAGACTGGTATATCGATCCTATACAGGGCTTCATTTAACATCAATACATGCTTTCAACGCCGTATCAAAAACTCGCAAAGTGCTTGAATTCTGCTTCGGTCCAAAGATTATGTAGGTCGAACTGAAAGTATACAGACGTATTGTGTTGTACAGAGGATATAGACTATGAACAACTGCGATAGAAGCAGGGGATGCAAGCGAACATGACGTAGAGCTTGATGGTGGATGGTCGGATTCTACAACGAACCGCATCAAGACAATCAGACTATGGCTCAGCTGCTCGGTGAACGGCCAGCTGATTTACATCGACCATTCTGAGACCACAAATGTCAAGTACGCGGAGGATGCACGCAGAATGGCCCATCATATGATATTCATCTTGCTATATGGAGAGCCCCGGGCAGCCGGACACCCCTGCCGTCTCCCTCCTAGACAGCGCTCTCCTGCAGTAAAGGGGATCCCGGAAGGACACATTCCACCAAGCCGACCTGGCTGCGGCAGTCAAAGATCTTCCTCAGAACAAGGCCGGCACGCTCCGCAATATCCTTGAACTCCTCGGGCGTCCGCTCGATGCCGTTGATCAGGGCCATCATGGCAATGTCTCGTTGGTGGCTGTACCGGGTGAAGTATCCGTAGTTGGCCGGCAGTGGCTTCGGCGCCGACTCAATTTCCTGACAGCCCAAGGTCGTATTCATGACTTGGTCGCAGATAAGAAGCCGCGACCGTTCTCCCATGCTGCAACGAATGGCCGACAAGATCTCTACGCAGTAGTCATCGGACCAGTCATGCCTATTCATCTGCCCATCAGCATCCCGTCATCCCGCTTCGTGAAACATGGGACAACCTACATGATGTAACGGAGCCAGTAGACATCTGCACCTTTGACTGGGTTGTCGTTGAAAAAGTCATGCACCATGAATGACACGCGACCATCCTCAAGTGCCTTTGGATTTTCCCGTGGCCAGACACTCGTCTCCGCTTGCTGCAGGGCTGGAGCCCGATCCTGGACGACGAAGCTGAGGTCGGGATAGAGATGGGAAAGCTGAATACAAAAGCCGCCTATTGATATCATTCTGTCAGATCCCCGTTTCATTTATCCCAGACGGTTATTCAACAACGGCCTTGAGAAGGGAGGAGAGTCCATACCCACACCACCACCGACATCGACGATCCGGGACTTTCCAAGGGACTTCCACGGATAGTCTGCCCTCTGGTTAGCATTGTTTCGAGTCGACACCGGTGAAGGTAGCATCCTCACCGTAAAGATGCGCATTTCCGAAAACCAACCCGCCAGCAAACATGGCTAAACAAAAGTTGGCATGTTCCGGACGGGCGACCAAGTCGGTCGACTGCTTTCCCTGCACCTTGTCCGCCAGGGTCGGGCCCCAGGGCCCGGGATAGCCACCGTAGGGGTAATTCTGTAGCTGCGCGGCAGGGACCTGCTCCTCAAACCACTCCCAACGGGTCTGGTTGGTTCCCATGGTGTCCTGAAATGCGGTCTTGCGCACATCGTAGGAATGGCCTTTATCGGCGTCCAAGAGGGTCTTTGGGAGGAAACCCGACACGCTGTAGATGTCGAGGGCGCTTTGGTCTGGGAGTTGGCACTTTCACATCACATGGTCCCCTCATTGGGGTTTGTGTTTCAGAAGGAGAAGTGTACTAACAACATGATAATGTACGCGCGCAGTGGCTCGTTATCGACCAGTGCGGCAGAGATAGCATTGTTCGCGAAGACGCTGGGGAGGACCTCCTCGAAGACATGGATGGAACAAAGGCAGCGCAGAAGACGTCCTGACTCGTGAGATACCGGTGGGGTCATATGGGGGTGGGAGAGGTCCACATACCCAGCTTCCGGCGTTCAATCCCCGTCGCTTCGCTGAGTGTTTGGATACTGGCCCGCTGATCGGGCGATTTGGCGATTATATCCGCCACACGCAGCTCCGCCGCAATATGCAGGGCCCGCGCCTCGTTGTATTGGGATGACACCTCGAGTAGGCGGCTGGACGGGTCCGAGACTAATTCGGTCAACAGCCCAGCGGCCGAGAGGAGTGTCTTCTGCGCATTGAAGAGGGCT
Source organism: Aspergillus neotritici (assembly GCA_023619815.1). Classification (NCBI taxonomy): domain Eukaryota; kingdom Fungi; phylum Ascomycota; class Eurotiomycetes; order Eurotiales; family Aspergillaceae; genus Aspergillus; species Aspergillus neotritici. Next base: position 26,419 of record JALZYL010000013.1, read on the forward strand.
GGGGAGGCAATAGCAGACTCCGACTCATGCGACTTCACTGGGCGTTCCTCTGCCACTGCCCACTGGTTGATGATTACTTTTGCTGTATTTTGGATCAGGTCCGCCAGCTCCAGGAGCCGGACGCAATCGGCAATTGTATGTTGCGGGGACATCTTGGGGTTTGAATCTCGGTCGTCGTCTTCTTCTTTCTGGACCCTCTGTATGGTGCAAATTGATCGCTTGTGACGTCGAGAGAATCGATCTTCCGCGCCATGTTTATACCCACGGACCACAGCTATTATCACCTATCCTCGTTCCCTCGTCGTCTTTACGAGATCTGGGAGCACCGGGACCGGAGTACTGGGCAGCAGACCGCAGTAATTGTCTGGATGACGCGGGGCACCCTGTTAGGCGAGCCCCGTATAAGGATGGCTTCTTCTAATCCGTGGATGCGTCGTCTTCCAGCACTAGGAACGCTTAGGTGAAGTTTGAGTGGACTGGCACAGACATAGGTATTCGTCAACTCAAACCGCCACCCCGCTGTATGCGATACGTCTGAGAGGTGACGACGATTGGGGCTGATCTTGTACCAACGGCTTTCCCTTCTTTTTTTGGTCGTGACTATCACTCGTTTTCTCCTGCCCTCCGTCGCTCTATTCGCTTTTTTGTCTGGTTTTTGTGGACCGGCGAGGCTCCCTGGTTCGCATCCATGATCAGCGTCCCCGGTTTATCACCGACTGTGCGTACAAATTTAGCATACTGGAAGGCAACCCCTGCGAGACTGAGACACTGGTTGCAGGGGTTTCAAAATGACCGACGGTTTCTTCGCGTTTTAACACCAAAGCGGGAGGTGGGGAGATATGCAACACCGGGCAAAATCTCCGCGGACCTACTCTGTGTCTCCTAGCTGAACCTGGTATGCGCGCTGGGCCTGCTGTTGGTCAAAGTCGCGAGCCCCGGTTCTGTCAGCAGTCGAAGTTACTAACTCTGCGCCGTCCTTTCAGAGAGAGGCTCGGGGTGCCGAGGGGTGTAATTTGAGGAAAGCAGGGCGAGTGCTGGTTGGATATGCCAAGAGGCCCAGGCTTCTCGGCGCAGATGATTAGCAGTAACCAGTGCTGACGTTACAGCCCTAGCCCGATATTGAATACGAGATCGGTTCGATCTCAGTTCTCTCGTGCATGCCCAGACGGGAGCGACGGTGGTTGGGAGCGTGCCAATTTCTTGCCAACTTTGATGCCAATTTTCATGCCAATTTTCGTGTCACGTTCGATATCAGCTTCCATGATAATTTCCATGCCAATACCAATGCGGCAGACATGCCCACCCGGCTGATACTTTATTAGTTCGGTTCAGCCGCAACTGGAGAGCCGCAGCCTCAGCACCTCGTATATGGCAGGGGGTATCTCGGGGAGACGACGGTGCAATTGGTACTTTCGTTGTATTTTCCTTTAAATACCTTAGGTCAGAAAAGAAGGTTTGGAACCGAGGCAGGGAATATCTCAGCGGACAGGCATTTTCTCCGCCAGTCAAATGGTTGGGTCAATATATCGTGATTTGTACTAAAAAGGTAGTCAGAGTAGTATGTACATGCGATTCTGCAGCTAACTCTTAGTTTGCTGCCGTTCCGGCCAATTGTTGTCCTGAAGATTTCGGTGTACTCCGGTCTTCCCTGGCAGCATCCGCCAGTGGCAACACAACACGAAGGCCATAATTTGGTAATTCGCGGATAGGAAGACCGTTAACAGGGCCCCCTTGTCTTTATCTGGATGATCCAGGAACCAAAGTCCTCGTGGTTCATGGTCACCTAGTCCTTCACGATGGGTGAATACGAGCTCCTATCTGCAGGGCGGAACGACCATTGAGGGGTAAATGGCGAGCAAGAGGACCAATATACCATATAAATATCGCCATGCGGAGGTTGAGGTACTTGAATAAAACTTGAGCGCATATCCTGACGGGGATCTTATATGGAAACTGTTACGGCATAAATTTGATCGTTCTTCACCCGGCATTCCTCGTTGGATACCCAGTTAGTGGAGATACTTGGCAAGGGGGGCTTCCAAAGGCCAAGACAGGAGCTAAGGCAGGATAATAACCCCCGGAGAAGATGGCAAAGCCGCGCCTGCCTAACAAATGGACAGCGGAGGAGGATGAGACCTTGCGCAAGGAAGTCGAGTCACAACGTAGGTGACCTGCTGCCCGCCAATCTAAGCGCTCTGCCCCCTCTTCCTCCACACCCCACCTGCATCTGGGTCATTCTTCATGGGCTAATGAAAAAGCCTGTCGATCAGCAAGCGGCCCGGAAGACTGGGACTGGTGCCAGATCGCCGAGAAGCTACCGGGTCGGACCAACAAGGACTGCCGAAAGCGATGGTACAATGCCATGGCTGCAGAGTTCCGCAAGGGTCCCTGGACGCATCAGGAGGATGAGCAGCTGAAGAAAGCAGTTGTTAAGAATGGAACAAGGTGATTCGCAAGAAAAACAGATCTGGCTGTCGGGGGACGTGTGCTAAGAGGATCGTCATCCAGGTGGACGGTGGTTGCGCGAACAGTAAAATCACGCAGTGCAGAGCGTAAGTGCACCGTCTCCGCAATCTGCAGCAGCAACTAATAATGGTCTCTTGTATATTTTCAGAATGTGCCAAGCGTTGGCAGCATTCACTGAACCCGAACTTAGACCACAGTGAATGGACAGAGCGCGAGGTGGGAGATTCTCTTGGCAGCTGCCGCCCCCAGGGTGCGTTCGTGATATTGACCAGTAACTATACAGGATCAGAACCTCATGGACGCGGTCAAGGCGGTTGGGCGGCAATGGACCCAGATTCAGCAAATGTATTTTCCGGAGCGCTCCAAAAATGCTATCAAAAACCGGTAAGAGTCGTACCGCCACTTGGAATCGCTCGATGACTCACATATGTACATGACGCAGACACACCATCCTGTGTCGCAAACTCCGGCGACAGATTCAGGACAAACAACGCAGTGAAGGGGCTAGTAGAGGGCCCGTCTCATCGGATGAGGAGTCCGACGGTCTCGATGACGATGGGAGGGAAGAAGGCTCCAGCGATCAAGAAGACATGGGCCTGGGGTGGGTTGCAGGATCGTCAGAGCCGACTTTGGCGCAGACCATGTCTCCAGGAAGCCGGTCCACCAACTCCACTACGGGGGGCATGCACGACGTCTTCTCCGATTCATCATGGAATTATTTGGATCCGATGTTACCAGGCACATCCTCTCCCATGTACAAGGTGCCCGCGGGGTCTTCCTCCTTGTCGACGACCCCTTGGGTGTGGGACGCGTCTCCAGTCCCGGGGATCCCACCATTCCTGGAGGCTGGCTCCGACTCGCTGATGCACAACTCCGATTCTCCTTTCTTGGACTTGATGATGACTGGTCCAGGCGCCTCATCGACAAGTTCAGACAATCGGTCCCTCCCGTCGACTGGCGTCGACTGCGCGATGCCCTGGGAGTGCCCGGGCGAAATCGAGACTTCCTGCGAGGATATCGTGGCCGCCGGGACCTTAAGTAGTCGGAACACCGTCGCCGTCAATCTGACTCTAGACAATCCTGATTTTGCTACGATGGAGTCACTAATGAGGATCGCAATTGAGAACAAGGCCAAGTTTCGGGTGGAGAGACAGTGAACCATCGGTGTGTATTCACAGTGACCCGATCTGTTATATGACCGTGGCTTGCTCTTCTTTTCCTTTTTTTGTCTTCGTGTAGAATTATTATCAAGTTAGAGATGAACAGATGTGGCATACTTGCTCGTGTTGTAGGGAACTGGTTTTCTCGAGTGTGGGCGACAGAGAGCCTGACATGCTATAATAACAGAAGGCATAGATCAATTTCGAACTCCCCTACACTGCATATTAAAATTATAGCATAGATAACCAACTCAAATATCCAACTTGGACTTCTAGAATCACCATATAACATGTGCATCCCCGCGGGTATATACATGTGATCCAGGCCCACCAGACCAAACTGAGCTGTTGGGTCAAAGCGATCTCTTGGCCCAAGTGTTAGGACATTACATGAATGCATGCTGTAACATGGGAATAATATATATTTTGGGTCATAATAGATTTTCATTCCCAGTTTGACATGTAGCACTCCCCCATGCCCAATTTATCACTCAGCTAATAGGGTATGATGAACCAAGTCTGGTGAATCAGTCCCAAATATGGAATATGTAATAGAAAACAGCACTAAAGATTGTAGTAACATTGATCCTTTCAAACAGATTAGTATATACTTCAATGTAATAGACTTAGTATTCACTCTAAAAAATATTCATGGTGTCTATTATCCTATCCTAGCCCATACAGAGCAAGCGATCTAACACTAAATCATATAGTATTTGCTATCATGTATTACTATGTCTTGATATAGCATGCTCTACAGAGATGACCAAGTAATAATAATCATAATTCATTCCTTTAATAGGGGTATTAGCGAGGTGCTGTAAGTAATTAATACTGTGGGACCTTAAGTCATTAATCCCTTAACACTTCATGTAATGTAACATATTAAACAAATAGCATATTACACAGGAAAGTGGTTGTAGTGAGAAGATAACCTGATCATAGAGATAATAGGAATACATGTAGTTATTATAAGAAAGATAATATTTCAAACTTATAAGATTATTAATCCCTAAGAGATAAGACTAGAACCAGTAGGGTGTGGTTAAAATTATCATAAATATCCTGACAAGATTGATACCATATATACTTGAAATGGCATCATACTGTTTAATAACGAACAGTCTACTAATAAGGAATGTGGATAAAGTAAGAGATATTATATTTCTATTATCTAATTTAGTGCAAGGAGGTGAGGGGGATGCTAATGCTATGTTATGTGGAATAACATCCCCTATATACTAAGAGTAACATCAGTATCCTGTTATTATGAATAGCCTTTCCCTTTATTATTAGAATGTATATTTAATAGCCTGGATGACAATATGGATAGTTCTAAGTCACTAGACTGACTAGATAACAGGCTAATCTGGGTCCTTTACACGAGACATAATGTTATATCATATATTTATCATTTAATACAAAAATTGTATTTTTGAAATAAAATGGGCATACGTGGTCCAAAAGCAAACAATCGTCATGTGTAGTGACAGGTTGGTATATTAATCAACAGCATGTAGGATACTGTGCGGCAAGGAGGCGAAGTGGGGAGACTCATCAAGCATCCCTATATACAGTGGTGCTACACCAAGCCTGAACTCGAGCTGTGTTATGTAAGGGCTGGCATTCCATTGCCATTGGAATTATTCGCTACGTGAGATGAACAGCCACGTATGCGAGTCATGTTTACACAACAAACTGTTTCCTCTGCAACTGTCCAGCCTTGCATCTACTAAGCCCGCGGGCCTTTCAGATAGGTATGGTATAAGCGAATATAAGGTCAGCAAGTCAATGGCCAAGCTTACGGTGAGATTTTCAGTAGTAAATGGTCGTAACTGGTTGGAAAGTTTTTTAAAAAATTGATAACCACGGGGGCCAATATCTCAGATAAAAGGCATCTCCAGTCTACCTTCTCTCTGACTCTCACAAGGCGGTCTATTCAACGAATTGTACAAAATGGCCCACGATAAAAATTCTTGCTCGAACTCCGCTTGCACACAACTCAACCCATGCATGTTCCCTATTCTTAGCGATTCGTCTCATGGAGATAAAGACTTCAAGAGTATCCGTATTGGATATCTGCCTTGCCGAGGCAAAGATAAGCGAAAGGATGGGAGTGATATATATTCCATTGCAATCATAGCATGGTCGATAGTCCTGCAGAGATTTACGGAGCTAGGGTCTGTCCATTTTGGAATACATGGCCTGTCATTAGACCCTGCGGACAGATCGGAAAATGCTCAGCATGGCCATATTTGCAAGACATCCTTGGACGCAACCTCTTCTATTAAATCCCTCTTCGAAAACGGGGCATATACGGTCGAGCTTGCTAGCCCCGCTTGCCATGTCCATCGGAACACTGGCATACTATTTATCGATGGAGGCGACAATATGGAAGATGACCTGGCTGCAGGTGCGCAATCCGCATGCAGAGATCATGTAAGAATACACAACCACCCCGTGGAACAATCAGAGAACTGTATGTTAATGTCGATTCTTGAGTGCTATGATGTCGCGATTGTTGTCAGAGAATATGGCAATTCCCTCGAAGTCTTCCTCCACTACCAGGCTTCCTTTATGGCCGATGTGTATGCAAGATGCCTGGCAGGTGGCGTGAACCACACCATTCACTGGTTGGTCAGCAATCCCGAAAAAACGGTTCGCGAAGCAGACATGCTCTGTCCAGAGAACATTCAGCAAATTACCCATTGGAGTTCTCACCCTGTGCCTGAATCTACCGACGATTTACTGGACGTTGTTATCAACCGACACGGTGTATTAAACTCGACTGCAACAGCCGTATGCTCTTGGGACGGAGATTTGACCTACGCCCAATTGAATGATTTCTCGTCAAGGCTAGCTGCGCACTTGCAGTCATTTGAAATTGGCCCGGGAAGCATGGTGCCCATCTGCATGGAGAAGTCTATCTGGACCATTGTAGCAGTGCAGGGTGTACTTAACACGGGGGCGGCTATTGTCCTTCTGGATGGATCACAGCCACTGAAGCGCCTTCAAGACATTATCACGCAAGTCAACGCACAAGTCATCCTGGCGTCACCTATGCACGCGAATAACCTGTCCTGTGTGGCCGCTACTGTTGTTCGCCTCTCGGGGAATGATATAAAGCACTTACACCAAGCGGAACCTGCACCGTCGTCACGCTCGCCGGAAGATATAGCATATATTCTGTTTACCTCGGGCAGCACGGGGAACCCTAAAGGCTGCATGATGAGCCACAGGGGGCTTGCAGGGTTCAGGGCATGCTCGGAGCCCCTCCAGGTGAGGGCCAACAGCCGTACGCTGCACTTTGCCTCATATGGCGTCCATTCCACGCTACTGGAGATATTCTGTACATTATCGGTGGGCGCAACGCTCTGCATTCCCTCAGACCATGAACGCATGAATGATCTTGGTGGTGCCATCAACCGCATGGGTGCAACCTGGGCCGTTCTAACGCCTTCTACCCTGAGATTGCTGAACACGCGTGCATTGCATACCCTGCAGACTGTCATCACTGGGGCCGAACCAATCCCAAAGAATCCGTTTGAGCTCTTCGCGGGGAATTTCGAACTGCGTATTTCGTATGGGATGACAGAGTGCGCCGGGCTTCTAAGTTCGCAGCTCAAGGGAACAATGGATGAAAAGAACGTTGGGAAACCCTTCTACGGTAATTTCTGGCTCACGGAACCTGAAGATCATAATCGCCTCTCTCCAATTGGTACTGTGGGTGAAATTGTGGTCGAGTGGCCATATATAGCCCATGGCTACTTGGGAGATTCGGAGAAGACGGCAGCCAATTTCATTGAATCCCCAGTATGGCTACCGCATTTTCGACCAGACACAAATCGACGGACTCGAATGTACAAGACAGGCGATCTCGGTCAATATGCCTCAGATGGCACAATTCGCTATATTGGTCGAAAAGATACACAGGTCAAGCTGCATGGTCTGCGCATCGAGCTGGCAGAAGTGGAAGGGCACCTCCGACAAAGCTTCCCCAGCGCAGAAGTTACTGTTGCGGATGTTATTGCAGGCGCCGATGGCTCATTTGCCCCGTCGCTCGTAGCGTTCATATGGTTTAACCCTCCAAAGGGAGAAGAAAATACGGCTGCATCTACTGGTTTTCCACTGTTCGGGGCCAGTGATACGCAATTCCGGAGAGACGCACTTGCAGCGAGCTCGAAGATGCGCGCATCGTTGCCTAGTCACATGGTTCCAACCGTTTACATCCCTTTAGTCCACCTTCCGCTTACGATGTCTCGAAAGGTTGACCGAAGGGCTTTAAAGGCCCAGGCAATGTTGCTGGGACGCGAACAGGTTCTTATGTACAGCAATGGAGAAAGTGACGAGCAGCAGCCTAGGAATTGCATGGAACGCACCCTCCATCGTCTGATTGCTCAGATACTGGACCTGGACCCGGAGAGACTTGGAACACACGATAGCTTTTACAAGATTGGCGGGGATTCTGTCTCTGCCATACAGCTAGTGAGGCTGTGTCGTGCGGAAGGTGTAGATTTGACTGTGCAAGACATCTACGAGCACGATACCGTATCGGATCTCGCATCCTACCTGAGTAGGAACAGGGACGGGTACTAGGAAAGATTAATTTAAACTTAAGCGAGAGTTTTTTCGATATATCTCTTGGATATTCCCGTTTTAGTTCAACGGGGATCCTTCATGACTGGTAGTGACAGCAGCAACAGCAGCAACCGTTAGAGGCTGTAAGAAACTTGCTTCAACTTATCTGCCGCCACCCCCGAGCAACGTAGGTTAGATAACCAAAGGTCGGCCGGTGTAGGATCAAGCCCGCAACGGATTGTTGTCACAACTATGATATGAGCTTCCGTGCGTGTCATGAGTGGATTTGATCAAACGATATGCCTAGTAAAATACATGAGTTGAGATTGTTCTTAGACAGGCGGCTCTACCGCTCCAAAGCCACAACATTATCCACGCCGCGTCCATCGCTCATCAACCGGTTGGAGAAGCGACCAGTGATCACACCATTTATCCTGGAAAGGCTCGACAACAACGCCGCGCTCTGCGACAACCCGGTACAGCTGCTCACAGGCATCTTGGGCGTTATCGAGCACGTCATCGGGCGCCCTGTCAAGTTTCTTTTTGGAGGTAGTTTGATCCAGCGGTCCATAATATAAATCTAGCACAAAACTGAGCCGTTTCAAATTTGGCAAGAATTGTGGAGACGCAAATGATGCCACCCAGTTGTCCCACTTGTCCGATCTCACGAGAGACGCGGGACCTCGAAATCGCAGTGTCGTGATACCAGGAGGCATAAGTGTATGAAGATTTGGCAGAGTCACTTCGTTCTCGAAAACCTCGCCAACCGAAAGCACCAAGGTTCTTAACTCTGAGAGCTGCGGAAGGATAGAGGTAAATGTTTCTTCACCAGTCAAATTTAAGTCCAGGCCGTGGGTGGAGCGAATGTTCAGGGTTGTGAGCTTTCCGACAACATGTGGAAGGGCCATCGTCATCCGATTGAAGGTATCCATAGCGTCGTTCTCGATAATCTCTAGCTTGGTCATGTTCGATGATACCTCTTTTGGCAAGCACGGCGGGCTTTGGCTTCCTTGCCTCGTCGGCAGTTGTGCTGCCCTCGTCCCCGCATATCTCCTGTTCATTTCGTCCGCGACAAGATTCGGCAGCCATACCAACTCTATGTCTCTCGCCTCTGGTGTTCCTTCGTTGACAGTCATGTGTTCAGGCTTCTTGTCCCCCCGTGAAATAGCCTCCCTGTGCGCACGATATAATTCCTCGCTGGTCGGTCCTTCAAACCGAAGCCCACATGTTCCTAGTAGAACAAGGGATTTTATCTTGCCTTCGAGAACAAAGGGGCTGCGAAATACCTCCCCACAGGCATCACTGATGAAAAGGCGCTCCAGGGGCCAGTGTGCCGGTATTCCTCCGTCAGTCAGTTGCTCATTGAAGCCAGTATGCAGCTGGAGGTCCCGGACATTGCTGAAATGCTTGCTCAGCAAGTCCCATTCAATGTCTGATGGCGTATCCTCGGTTATACATAGACGATGGGCATCCTGAGGGATTTTTGACAATTGTGTCAGAAGTTTCTCTCGCTGGTCATTCTTTTCACCTTCGTGAAGGCCTTTCACTTCGACTGTAAACTGATGGTTATCAGGTTGACTACCCATCGCGCTATAACCTCTTGATGTGCGTCGATGATTCAGGGTAGCTGGAATGCGGGAAGCTGAAAGTAATCCAGCTTGAAGGAACGGGCGCCTGAGTAGGAAGCAGAACGAGCTATGGAGGGACATTCGACTGGACCCAAACTATTGCCACGTAAGGAACGGTACCCGGTAAATTTAAGAGAAAAGACGCACCGCTGCCTGTGTCACGATCCTCGGTTACTTTTTGATGCGCGTTGATATTATGAACTGTGTCGTCTCTGAACCATCACCACATCCCATCTGAAATGATACTGTAGCTGATAATTATCTCAGTGAGTCGCCGTGTGGTCTGAATACTGTATTGGCAGCTCCACTCAATTGAGGCGATGGAAAACAGAGGCAAGGAATGAGAAAGAACAAGGGGTGCGCGGCTGAGTGTGACACAGCAGTCACACCGAGGCGGGGTCACATGGGCTGGTGAGTCACGGTACCTGGTTGGCTGCCTGAATAACAAATGTTTATACCTTGCCAATGTTGAACAGGTACCTACTGAAAGAATTGACTGAAATGGATTTACACTCTTGAATATTGACCTGTATGTGACATCATCAAGATATGGATCACCTGTGCTTCCTTAGTTGGGAGTTCGGGCATTCCAGGCTCAATGGACTGACTCATTCGCAAAAAGTAAACAAGAGAGTTCCCGGTGACAAGTCATGGTTTCGACATCTGAAATTAACAGGGGCGCACTATCGATTAATACGGGGAAACGAGCAATGAGTGTACCTGACGTCAAATCAAGAAAGCTGGACGGCATCCATCTCGTATAATGCGGCTTACGGGCCTCCCAATGTACCGGGATAGCTCCGGTGTCCATTGACGCCACGGGGAGTGATAGTCCACGCCATCAACCTAACCCATCGTTGGGCCTGCGAGTGGGTCGTTGTCAGGTGGGGATGGTGGGGACTAATGCGTGTATATATTTTGGGGATACCAGTCAGGTCAAGCGCTACACCAAGTGTAGCGGTTAAGAATGTATATAGTGCAAGTGTTTTCAGGGCGACTTCAACAATATGATATATCCAGAAGGCAGGATTACAGGAAATCATCCAGGTAGTCAACATTATCCTCTAATCAGATAGTATTATACATCGAAAATGTGATTGTAGGTCCCGTACGTATGTGGATGTCTCAACCAGGACTAGTAGTTGACTAGGACTTTTGCTATTATACATGAATCGAGTGGCCCGCCAATAGGTACCAATACTTAACGCCTTGAATTTCATGGAATGAACGAAACCCCCGATATGTCATTCTCCATCGAGGTAACAGCCGGATGAGCGCATTATCAGTCGTAGGTATTCCCCACATACGCCCGGCCTTCACCCCTACTCCGAGGGAGAGTCGCCAGTGGAAAAGCTCGATCGTCCCTCTTCGATGGTGGTCTGTTCTCTTGGAAGACGTGAACTTCCGTTGTCTTCTGGTTTTCCGACCATCCGGAGGCCCCCGATGCTAGAATTCTGTCCTGGCTCGAATGCCGACCCAAGTCGGAGGATGGGTCATCGTCGGCGCGCGTTTCCAGTAACGGGGCATCTATCGGACGACGTACGAGGGGGATAGGCTTCTCTGGTGGGTGCGACTCGTAAGAATGCGAATAGGCGGAGCTCTTGTGTGAGCGGTGCAGCACGGCCATGTATGACTGTCGGAGGGTGGGCAAGGTGGCGCAGATAATGATAACATACATCTGTCGTCGGATGAGCCAGGGAAACAGAGGGGAATAGCTCAAGGGGGGTGTCGGAATACCTCGATTCTAGCGACTGTTAGCACCCTGAATGGAGAGTAAAGTCAGAAACACTTACGTATACCAAGTCGTGATGTCGGCCCAGGAGGCTATCTCGATCAGCTACAAACCGTTTGATAACTTCGAGGTGACTGACATGTAATATTTGAGTGGGCTGGGAGATTCCTCAGAAGGATGCACTTGACCAACGTGGCAGCAGCCGCGCTGCGGAGGATAGAGAATATCAGTCACGTCCAGTAATGCGACAGCGATTGTACGTACAAAACACCTGCCCCCATGACCGCAACAATGGCGACCTTCATCTTGGTGGGGAGGTGAACACGCCAGAAGATGAATGCAGGGAACACAGCCAGTGCCAGATCGTTGAAGGCGTTGAAGGCCGCCTGGGAGGTTCCCGCAATTAACTGGAACCGCAAGCTAAAGCACTTGCCGGGCACTTTTGGATTCCAGATGCGCGCTGCCGGTCGACAAAACCCGATGATGGCGATAATGGCCAATATATTCCACAAAACGCAGAGAACCATGAGGATATAGAGAAACCATCGACGCGGCGCCGTTGCCGCCTGGCCCATCAGGCGTAGCAAAAAGACGGTAACGCTTATCTTCCCCGATGTAGTGCTGACAACAGAAAAGTTGGGCGCAATCACCGTGTATTTGAATGCCTTCATCCGCCAATCCGGGTTATGGATCTCGTTGATGTGTCGTCCCAGACCGTAATAGACGCCAACCTGGGCCAGTGCGGAGCATACAACGGCACTGGCCAACGCCAGGGCAATAAAAAAGTCATCCCATCCGGCCCTTCGCAAGGCGAAGATGCGTGTATATAAGCGCACACCGACGACCAGGATAGCCACACTACCGAATGACCATGAGACCCCTGTAATAGCGATAGCTTTGGGCTCCATTGTCATGGGTAGTGAGGCCAGGCCGCGTACGACGAGCCTTTAGTTGATTCATGCCGTGATTCTAATACCGTTCGGCGGAGAGCGCGGAAAGAGTTATATATTTGCCCTCAGTACTTCCTGGTAAGTATTCCAGGCTTCAGGGAAACCACCCCTGCCACTCCGTACTATCATCACCCTATACTACTATTATCACACATGGGACAACAGCTAGCGGTCTAATTGCTCCAAGCGGCAAAGTAATTGACGGGATGGAACCGGGGGATCATAAGAGCACAACGAAAGTACGGTGTCAGAAATGGATCCATCAAATCGGTTGTCTTAGATTTGCCGCCCCAAACAGTCCGTCGTGCCCTAACTCGGACCGGCGCGATGGTTTGGACGCCATGCGAATGGCAGTGGTATAGCGTCGTGCACTAGACCCACCGAACCCTTGCGGGTATAACAGTGTTCCCCGTCCGTCGACATCTCCACTTTCCATGCCACTCGGGCTTGAACTGGTTCTTGACCCAATCCATTGTATGTCTCAAAAGTCCATACACTTCGGAACCCCCCTGTCACCCTAAGGTGGGGTGCGGCAAAGCTGTACTTTCATGCCTGCTAGAACGGCAGGGATCCGAAGTCCTATGAATGGGCCCTCGAGGGTTGAGAAATGACCGGCACCGCCCACTGTTATCTCTTGCGGTCCTCACGGGCCCCTTTCATCTCGCTCTTGCTGTCATCACTCACTTCCTGACTATATCTCTTCCCCATCCCTCCACTGGCTGCCGCCATGTCCGATATCATTGCTCCCGAGTCAATTAACCATTTATATGGCCAGCTATCGCACTCCCTGGGCTCGTTCCAGGAACAGCACCGCGAGGCGGACCGCATCAAAGCACTTAAGGCCGCGCAGGGTGTAGTTAACGCCCTGCAAAGGCCTCAAGATGCCGCCTACCACTTAGCCTATTCGGTAGGTAGATATTCGTCGCCAAAATAAGGTAATAGTGTACCGAGTAATGGCCGCGTTGACCCTGGATAGCCGACTCAAGCGATGTGTGTGCGCATTGCCATTGACATGGGTATCTTCGTCACTCTCACCGAGCGCAGTGGCCCGGTGCCGCTCGCCGAGCTGGCAGCAGCCAAGGGAGCTAGCCCCATCCTTGCCGGTACGTATGCAATGGGGTTTGGAGACATTTCCGTAGCGCTGACTCTCATGGGCTTGGATAGAACGGGTCCTGCGTGTCTTAGCCGGCATCGGTTACGTCTCAGAATGTGGGGAACGCACCTACGCCCCAACGGCCATGACCCGCCAGATGACGGATCGGCTGAGTATCGCTATGATGAAGTTCATCTTCGACGTAGGGATGCCCACGCTTGCCAAGGTTCCTGAATTCCTGCGCCGCAACGGTTTCCACAATCCCGAAGGCGCCACCAGCGGGGCGCTGCAGTTCGTTGAACGCACAGACAAGGTGATCTGGGACTGGATTCCGGGACACCCAGACTATATGGAAAGCTGCCACACGTTCATGGAAGGCGATCGAGGGTCGCGGCCTAGCTGGTTGGAGTGGTTTCCTGTGCAGGAGCGCTTGCTCGACGGCGCCTGCACGGAAGGGGATGATGCCGTCCTGATGGTCGACGTTGCCGGTGGGCGGGGTCATGATTTGGCCGACTTCGCAGCCAAGTTCCCTGAGGTTGGGGGACGCCTGATCCTCGAGGACCTGCCACGTGTTCTGGAAGAGAGTACGGTGGACACGACGCGGATTGAAAAACTTGCCTTCGACCTGTTTAAACCGCAGCCAATCCAGGGTACGTGCAAGACCTTTCCCAAGAGATCACAGGGTAGAAGCTCACGCAAAGCAGGGGCTCGCATCTACTATATGAAATTTATCCTCCACGACTGGTCCGACGAGGACAGCCAGCGCATTCTCCAGCAGCTGGTCGGGGCGATGCAGGCGGGTTACTCGAAGCTGATCATCGAGGAGTTTGTCCTGGCGGACCGCGACTGCGCCATGTTGCAGGCAATGTGGGACTGGGAGATGATGATTTTCTGCAACAGCATGGAGCGGTCGCAGGCACAGTGGACGCGCCTGTTGGAGTCGGCTGGGTTCCAGGTCGTGAAATTCTGGTCACCTCCGGGTGATGGACAGGGTATTATCGAGGCGGAGATAAAGGTATAATGTACGAAAGTGACGTCTCTCCTGCATTTAACACATGAAGCGCCTGAGTTATATCCTAGCACCATATGATGTTGGATGCCAGTCAGGTTAAGCCCTATACCAAACGTTGGTCAACGTTTTGGACTAGCGGCTGAGATATCATGGCCTAGCATGGTGGACAGTCTTTCCCTTAAACGTAGTGGTATTTTGGACCGGCCCTTCGATGTTTCGAGCTGGTGAGTATCTTCTGCAATGTAACATGGATGGTTTGGTTGTATGAGGACTGCAATTCAAGTGTCAGCGATGTTGTGGGCAGAGTCTTCGTGTCTATTCCTGGAATCCCCGCCAATGCCGTGTGGTCAGTGGTTAATATGGAGTTCGTTGACAAGCCTGCCGATGTCGCCAGCGTTATCCGTGAGAGAGATGGGCTCTCGAGGCTTGTTGTCATAAACCAGAGATTATGTATTACTAAAACCCTTGATAAAATTAGGTAGATTATAATCTCGAGATATCAGACTATGTCCAGCACGTTAATAGATAGATGAATTTTTAACCGATACATTCACTAATCACACCAAATATCCCTTGGTATTCTCATGCAGTCATGGCAATACATTCCTACATTATCCTCGGAATTGTAGCATTCCAAAGGGTCCTGAATGCAGGACAAAGACGTGTACAGTGCGTTATTAGTTTCGAGTACCCAACGGCTCCAGTTTCGCGAAGTATAACTTCGTCGAAAAATTCTCCCGATCCTGTGGCTTCCTAAAGGTCACCATCCCATGGCAAGCCATAGTCTGGATGCTGACTAGAGAAAGCTATTCTGGCTTCCAATCTGATATTAGGAAACCATATATGCATTTAGTAAGCCGGGGAACTGTTATAACTCGGCAGCATTTATAGTACCATTGTGGGTAGCCTGAAACCGGGAAAGGTTTAGTATATAGGGTGGCTTTGGACAGTGTGTCTGCTTTACTACATATTGAGTGCAGACTACAGCTTTATCGCGGCTACATGCTATTTGGTTCGGCCTTCATATCCCTCGTGTTACAAGGCTACGTCCCCGAGGGGATCGGCCAGATCTGTAAGACTCCTACAGTAGTCTCTTGAACACCACTGTATCTGTGATTAATTGAGTGGCTGCGCTGTTCTTCCTATCCTTTGCTGCCACATCATTTGTCGTGCTTATAGATCAAATCCTCGGTACCCACCCTATATTCATGGCACGGGCCCTGTGGATGTCGCTCAGCCCCGTCGTGCTTATGTCTCCACTCTTTCCAATTCCCTGGGCGCATGAGACCTTACTCTTACAGCGAATAAGACGGAATAGTATAGATGACTGGATTGCTCCTGTGGGTCCGGTGTAATTCTTTTGAAACGTAGGCTTCGTATTGTGGTAGGCATCTGGATGATGATATCAAAATCTCGCGTTCAACAACGACGTGGTCCCTCGTGCTTGTGGAAACAGCTCCTTTATGCCGTAAAAGACACAATATACTCTGGGTAGGAATCGGGAGATAATCATAAGTTACATGAACCAGTGCTCAGCCCAGTGTTGTGGTGGCCATGGCAATGACAGTGAAGCTGGGCAGCATGTAAGCTGGGAAATATATAATTTACGAATGAGACTGCACGGGGCAGGCTGATACCCGAGGAATTCCCCACGGAGGCAATCAACTATCCGGGATCTATTATGGCCAGGGATAAAGCGTCAACTTCAAAGTGTTGCACAACTGGTAAGCGTATTCAAGTTTAAATCTACTACCTCGGTGTAGGCTTGACTTGGGACGACTCGTAGGATACTTGGTGCTTAGCTGATGATACCGTGCTAGCAAAGTATAATATATATTTGGAACCATGAGCCTGACGTGGTATTTGGCAGGTGGATTAGACAGAAGGGAGACATTCTTGTCTCCACGCTTGTAAAGAGCAGCAGCTGCATATCGACGACGCGGTGGCACGTGGTCGTCACCTGACCCCGGATCCGGGGCTATTTTTATCGCGTCTGTTGCGTCAAATTAGGCTCCCCGGGGACATTGATTATCCCAGCCTCCACATCCGTCAGTGGTTTCACCTCCACAATCCCCTGCCAACCCCTAGGAGAAGCCAACACAGCAGAGGTGATGGCACTGTGCCATCTGTACTGCGGATGAAGTGGTCAGATGCATCGGATGGCTTTGACGCGTATGTGCAATCCTGTCAGACGCCAGATGTCGGATTCCAGGAGCCCGCTTACAACCAGAAAAGGACTAAAACGACCACGCTGAATAGGATGGACGGAGATGGAAACGCAGTACGCCACGCGGCGGGAGTTGGACGATGGACGTTCAAGTCTCGGTGCTTGCAGATCTTCCCTAGTGCGATCATCCCAGACCAATGTGTATCGGCTCGACGGTCATATTTCATGGAGCAGCCCAATATAATTGTGGTGAACCTGACATATCGGACAAAGCCAATGGGCAGAAAGACAATGCATATATAGCCACCACCATTCGGCTTCGCGCATACCGGTCGAGCCTTTGTCAGTGATCGAGCGATCGGTGCTATCGCCGATGCAACCGTTAGACCATGCATTAGACGGTGGAATCTTACATCCAACTTAGGCTTGCGCTATTTTTGGCTAGTGCCAACGAACAACCAACAGTGTGCTGCAGGAATTCCCGAAAATAGTTGATCCTGATGTGTTGGTCTTCCGCCCAGGCGTTGATGCTTTCATCGGGGCGCGGCTGCATCTGCTGCTACGGAACGACAAGCCCGGCTATACGGGGTCGGAACTCGGAATGAACGTGGTGGAGGCGCATACGGATCGCCTGATGAGCGCTCGGGAGTGACAGCCAGCCATGAGCGAAACAAGTTTTGAGGTCTCACCTCCGACCGTCCGAAAAGGGCAAAGGCCCCCAACGCGCGAGGGTGATAGTTCCATCTTGGCGACACCAACTTTTGAGTCAGGACATCGGAGATTCGCTGGTGGTGGCTGCGCCCCACATGCAGGGCGATGATCTTACTTTGGGGGTCGCACCACGGAGAGCCTGCCCTTGGCTGACCATCCTTACTGGGGCAATGCCTTGCGTCCCCATATTTAGACTATATCGGTTCCGTTTAGGAAACATAAATAAGACCGCGGCTTGCACGGTGGACATGCCTGCAACTCAAGACATTTAATTCTCCATCTCTCCACCCTTCCATCTCGCCCCCGCAGCGCATTAACGTCTTCCACTTCACGATAATATATATTTAATTGCGATAATCATAATGTTCTCCCGCTTCTCTTTGCTCGCAGCGGCAGGTCTCTTGTCGGTGGCCGCTGCTCTCCCCACCTCCTTGGGATCCTCATTGAGCACCCGCGATGACACCCAGTGCCCCGTCGGCACCGCCTACTACGTCTGCTACATCAATGACTTCCGAGGCTGCTGCTCGGTTGACCCCTGCGCCATGGAGGAAGGGTGCCCGGATAACAAACCACAGCCCGAGGAACCCGTGACCTGCCAGCCCGGGAAGACGACCAAGCTCTTCCAGCCCCAGATGAAGACGCTGCAGGAGGGCAAGCCGCCCGTCTCGACCCCGAACTTCCACATCTTGAAGTCCGCGACCGAAGAACAGCAGCAGACCATGACCTTCGACCTGCCCCAGGAGGCCAAAGAATGCACCCTCAAGTGGGTTGTACCCGAGAAGAGCAAGCGGACGTTCCGGGCCGGCAGCAACGCCCTGGTGGACGTGTACAGTGTGGGCGACAACGCGGAGAGGGTCGGACAGGCGGAGTTCTCGTTCTGGCCGGACTCGGAGGAAGGCCACGAGGCGGTCGTGGGAGGTATGGACTGCCAGACCGGGCGGAATCTCCGCGTGGAGCTGGTGAAGAATGACGAGGTCTACATCGAACAGAACAGCTACACGGGATGGGTGATGGAGTATACTTGCTGAGCGGGATGCGAGGGATATAATGAGTGACGACATACTAATCTGCTGCCTTTCCCGCAGCCTAATCGGTTTGCATGACGATTCGTATAATCAGTTTTTATGATGAGGTTTTTTGTATCTAGGGATTTTTACTATCTTTTTTAATACTGCTCGAGCTCAACAGTGATTTAATATGAACCTATTTATTAACTCCTGTCTGCTTCTTCGTTGGCTTGCTCCTTGTCGTAGACTTACTTTCTCTTTAATACCCTGCTGCCTACTACCACTGTCGACAGTCTGACACGCAGGTCCGTTGCCGGGGCTGCTATTGTGGGGAGTAGCACTGCATATGCATCAGCAGATACAACGCTGCGGGTTGCAAGGGGTGATCCATTTCTGCAGAAGGTTAGCACAACTTGGCTTTGAGTTTGGAGCGCCACATAATCGGCTGATACTCGACAGGCGGAGACTTTGAGACTTTGGTACACAGTCCAAAGGTGACATAGGAAGTTTGGTCATCTACTGATATTGCTTTGCATGTTTTCAGTTTGGTTTATGGGCTGGGTAGTGATTATCACCCATCATCTTTACAGAGAGTCTGTGACAGGTCAAGAAGCACGTTAGTCGAGAATAACGAATTGACCTGAATTAACCTCTCGAGGTGGGTGGAATAGTGAGACACGCAGCTCGCTACCATCGGCCCACTTGCGGTGTTTTCCACATAAGCTGTGGTTTTGACTCTTGCAACCACTAGCAATCTGTTCATTACGTCGAGATCCATTAATATCGTCAACAAGTTGACCAGTTCTGTCAATCCTCCCACATTTCCCTTTCCCTGGCTGTTGTCTCCTGCCGTCTGTGAAAAGCAATTCCGCCGGCTTCACTGGATTATGTCGAGATTCCCTACAGTCCTATCAAGGCAATGGGAAACAAGAAAGATGAATGAGGGGTATATGTACCATCTTCGCCCTCCTGTCACAGAAATGTGGCCATGTATATCACACAGAATTATTTGTGGTGAATGCACCTGGCCGAGTGATATGAGCATTCAATGCATACTCTTGCCCATACATGTCCTACGAGAGTTATTAGCTTCGCCTCCTGCTTTACCATGGAGACATTTATACATATATTTCCGTGGAAGTATCAATCGTATCAAGCCCTCCCAGATACCAATTTCATATTTCGACGCAGTGGCTGTCATTTCCCTTCTATTGAAATTGCTCGAAGTCTCCTTGAGTGGAAGACAAATTTACTCCGCTGTCTTTCTCCCCAAGCTCACGTTTTCTAGAAAAGATAGGCAAGTTGGGGGAAGCACCTTCCTAACATATTCCAATGGCCACCGTCGCTCCACCTCTTCCTCCTTCGATCACACTGGGCTGTGAGCTGTGGGATTCCCACTTCGTCAACCACAATTACTGATCGATCATTGTACACCCACTACACTTGGAATATTACGCAGACCCGACCCAGCCCTGCACGGTAGAGACCGTGTGACCCTTTTGGGGTTATCAATCATATCCGGACTGGCAAAAATGACCGCCATGTTTATGATGCTGTGGCCAAAACTTCATCTGTGCCATAGCTAGATTGTTTGAGATTTGGAGACACAGGCTATCCATACTAGTCCCACAGAGTTTCCTGAAGTTGTGACTATACTTCGACAATTAGGCCTCCTACGTGTGGACAATGCAGGCCGCTCGCTGTTGGTGGACTCAAGACATGGTGGACGAAGCCCTGGGAAGATAACCCAGTAACATTACCTCTTCCACAAAATCGAGTGCGTGGAAAGTTCTATCGGTTAGTTACCTTGTCATTATCATCTGCATTGGTGCAGGTGGACGGTTCCTGCTAATACTAAAACTAAGGACAACTTTTTTAACTACGTGGGACTATCATCTGTCAAATATGGCTTCCTCTCAACGTAGCGGACGAGTGCTGTTTTGCGACGTACTGCAAAATATTCGTGTGGACTTTCAAACGCGCAAGATCAAAATGGAGTCCTCTGTTCGTGGATGTTGTGCATATTTTTGCGCTCTTACAGCAGCGAAGGGAATGTTTGAGGAGTCTGAGTTAATTCTGATATTGTACGTGAATCTCCATCGCCAGCCTAGGTCATTGTTGACCACGTGTAGCTCCAAATCTCAACGCCCTCCGGAAATGAACTCATAATCTTTAGCTTTGACGATTCCTTTCGAACCCTCCTGAATACCACCATCATCGCCTTAATATACAATACTACTCTCTCCACCAACATCACGGTCATTCGGTCTCTACCAGAGTGATGCGGGTAAACACAACGTGCTGTTTGCGCGCCGGACTCAGTGGGCAACCCTTGCTGACTTTGAGTCTACCTATGGCTGTAGCGAGGACGAAATGCACGTGTTGGATGACCCTGAGCTGATGATGATTTTCGGCCCGCTTTCCGGGGCACAGTTTATTACTGGTGGTTAGTGGCGGGGTGCTCTGGGCGATATTGCGGCCTTTACTGGACCGTCGTCATTCATTCCGTTTCTCTTGGTGTACTTAATATGTGTCGCAATATAAAAGGGTACGCACAGAGCCCAAAAGTGTCTAGATATCTTTTGTGGCCGAGTGGTATTCTTTTCCATAATATGCTGTAGCACAGGGCTGAATCGATTCATTTATTTACCGGCATGAAGAAAGTAATAAGCATCGAGAGCCAAGAAGTGATTAGGTTTGACGGCTCCTGTTGAGTTGGAGTGTGGTTTGGTTTCTGGATGATGCGCAGCGAAGCATCACTACCCCGATCTGGATATAACCAGACAAGGTAACTCCATGGTCCCGACCTGGAATTGAAGACACGGGGCTTCGAGGAGACGGATATGTGGATACGGATAATGCAGCCAAGCCCGATCACTGCTGAGGACGAACCCAGCTTTCAGGTGTAGGATTCAGGCTCTCTCATTATGACGACGGGTAGCAACAACAAGCACTTCATACGGCGCCAGCCCGGCATCCACCGGGAAGCTCAAATCGGAAAAGGAAGATTGACAGAAGCACGGTTCATAATCTGACCAGTCTACACGCGGCCCGAGCCATAGTATCATCTCAACAGTTTGATCGCCATATGCATGGATGTACCTGGTTATTAATTTCGGGTCGCGTGGATAAACAAACATCCAGGCCACGGCATGCTGCGCGCCAGGATAGACGCCCCAACCGCCGTTGACCACATGCATCCGCTCTTCTGCAATGTACCGGTTGATGGTGGACTCCACCTCCACGCCCTCCACGGACACTTCCGGATGGGCATACGTGATGAGCCCTTCGAGTAGGCCGGATCCACTGCCGACTGAGATGGTGAATGCGGTTTGTTTGGGGAGGATTGAGGACAGGTAAGTAATCAAGGTGTTGGAGATAGCCAAGCAGCAGCCTGGAAGTAGTTTGGGCGAGGCATTGAGCTCGGTATAGAGCTCTGATAGCTCCATGATGCCAGGGACCAGAGTCGTGATTAACCAGCAAGCAACCACGAGCTAGTCGGAATATGTTCAGTTTGTGCCGGTCGGACTAACTAGAAGCCGGGGAGAGGATCATGGGTTATCATTGTTCCGTATACGTCACTTTGAGGGATGCTCCTGTTACGTTGACCAGTCTCCACAACGCCACCGAAGAGGAATGGTCCCAGAGCGTCTACAAAGGCAGTGATTGACCATTTCGTCCCTGTGGGCATTTCCGACATACTTTCTATTGTGTTGTCTTCGGTGATGCGTGGGCAAGTACCATTTTGTTTGGTGCCCAGTTCAGGGCTTTGGACACATGGCCAATATATATCAATGCAGGCCACACTGGCATCCCAGACTGTCTTGGAAGAGGTAATTATTACTCAAATTAATCATTGACCCTATCAAAATACTACTGACGTACATTGAAATTGGCAGGTTTGCTATTTCCTACTAACGCTTCCACTTACTGTGGAATCACCGATGAAAAAACGGTCAAAACGATAAAATTGACGATCTAAACCTATGAAAGCATTGCGAGTGGTTTTAAGAGATGAAAACACAAATGGTGTGAGATATTTGCAAACTCTGCAAGTCCGGGGACTGATTGCAATCCCACATATACTACCTCATTGCCCATCCTTGATTTGCTCTATCCCACGCCTGACGTCGCTTTGTGCCCAGCCCAGCATGCCCGCGTTTCCGATGGCACACACCAAATGTGGGATGCGGAACATTATCCACACACCACTCGTTGGCGAAGGAGACATCTGTCGAACGAACGTCAGGCCAGCCATGGTTGTGGCCTGCCCTGCGGGTGGAGTGGTCCTGTAGATCTCCGCGGTGATGGCGTTCTCTACAAATGTCATCAGGAGCAGTTCATTCTCCACCGGAAGATTCACGCCGGGGATGAACAAGTACCGCATTGAATCGTCGAATGATGGGGCAATGCCGCGGGGTTTTGTCAACACGTTAGACTCAGGAAATAAAGTAACAGGGTCAGTCCCCTCATGCCAAATAGTGATTTGGGAATACATGGTTTTGGGGTTGTAGACTTTTTAGTGTATGGCGTGATAGGGTATAGATGCGACTCTGGAATTTGGTGAGGTATTATTCCCCATGACATTCTAGCAACAGACTTTATATACTATCACTGAACAAAGAATCGTTTGGGGGCCAGATAGATCCATAACAGTATGTGTCGTCATGCGAAACATTGCTATTGTTAGGTTGATTAGCTTTGTTCGCCCCTTGAGCAAGTATTGTGAGATAAAGGATACGGATCCCTTATCAGCACAATGAGCCCCAGACGCCTGTGGCTAGACCTACAATGAATACTATAGAACAACACAATGGATACAGGTTCATACTTTGTCATCAGACAATTATACTCTCACATCATGACCGGGAAACCCCAGTCAACAGCCTGCCTTTCAGAATGACAGTCTTCGTGCTACTACCTCGATGAAGATACCAGTTACAAGCCACATTGCCTATAAAAGGAATCAAGTTCCCTGGACCCTGGCAATTTCGTACATATCTAGGAAGACAATGCTCACATAGCTGGGATCATGGCCAAAATGCCGATCCATCCTTCGAGCCCTGCTGGAGGCTAGCCATGACAGCATAGCAATTACAAGCGTGTATTGACTGGGGGGTTTATCTCGTTGAGATTGAAAAAACTGGACAAATTATCAGGAAAATAGCCTCGTCTCTCGCTTAGGGCTCGACATACAGTTGATTAATCCCATCGGTGAAGTAAACGGACGACAGGCCTACCTACTGCCTTGCCAATTGGATGACCAGGAAGCTGGAAACAAGTGTGGCCCCCTCGCGGAGGAAAGGTGAGTCAAATTCCAGTGTATAGACTTGATGTTATGCAACCAAGTAATCGGGGTGTGCCTGTATCGCCTCCGCGCGAAGGCTACCGGACACGAATTATTGGAGTGACTAGTGTGGCCAACCGTGTACGACCTGCTCTACGTTGCGAGCGCGCTCTTGATGCTTGATTTTTGACTGCGATATTATCCATACATTAGCATATCCGTCCAACGTTTTGCGGACAAGCGAGGACTCTAGTTACAGTGACTTTCACATTCGGTCATGCATTGGCCAACTTAGGGCAGAGAAAGCACATGACCACATTGGGGGAAGGGGTACCCCATGTCTAGATGGACATCCACCGAATACAGGCGATATATTCCTTGTCTATCTCACGTTAGCGTGGCCAGCTTGATGGAAGTGTACTGGCTTTTAGACCCCTATTCTAGTCGACATACCATGTTTGTTATATCTACAGAGCCTATTACCCGATGATGCTGGCACACTATGCCTCAGGGAAACGGGAATGGGCACCCCTCCTAGAAAGACATTGGCGCAGCAACGATTTCGACCCCTTGGCTCAACTAGCCGCAAATACGATTGAGCCAATGAAGCAACCCATTATTCGGCTAATTTTGGCTAGGTGAAACACCTCGGCAGCTTTCTTTGAGACCCAGCTGTCTGGAAACAATATTCGCATTACTTTGTTCTGTCAACGGTCAATCATCGATGTCATGTCTTCGGTTGACCCCGTGCGTCTGTGTGGGTGCGCTCTTGCACTTGGGGGACGTGAGCAAGATCAGTTAGTTGCGGTTCCACAATACGCGGATAGAAGTGGTTTAAAAGCACCAGGGCAGCAGAAGAGAGGAAATGTAAGACTCTTAGGGGTATCAATTTGTCACTGAGCTGTCGTGAATATATCATCAGATAGTACAGACCCTGAATTATCGTCAATTCGACCCTCTTTGAAACCAAGATTGCCAGAGTTGTCATTCATAGGATGTCTCCACAAGAGCTCGCGTCTGACCAAGCGGGGAATGTCCCCGATGCATCTATTGGCCTGGGTAAATTGGCCCATTCAGCCGATATCAATATAGGCGGGGGAGATACACACCTAATAATACGCGACACATTATAAGGCCACCGGGGAAACTCCCCATGCGACTGACGGCGCGCTAAGCTTGTCATGGAAGAGCAGCTCGCTTTTTGCACTGCGCGTGCTCAGTTTCAACGCCGTTAATTGATTGTGGCGGCCGTATTGCGGGGTAGAATCCTCTGAGGATGATGGCTCGAGCTCACAGGGCCAGCTTCTGCACGGCCTGGAATCCTGCAACAATGGTGAATACAACCATGGGCGCCGTCGAGGTATATCTATCGCCCATACACTCCGAGGGCGACTTGATTTCCCGGATGTCGCTGTCAAATGGGTACCACGAGAGACTCATTCCAGCAATATGGTCGCAATCGCCAAGCCACGAGGAGAGAACGTCGCCGAGCCTGTTCTCGAATCCCTTATTGTCAATGATCGTACTCCATGGTATCGAAAACCCAACCTCCGGGCACTGTATTTTCTCATGTTTCCTGCTTGCATGGGGATTGAGATTACTTCAGGCTTTGACTCCCAGATCATTAACACCGTTCAAATCGTTGACACCTGGCATAAATGTAACCCACCCTTGAACATTCCAACGTTGATCATAACTAAATCATTCAGTCTTCGGAAAACCAACTGGCGAAGTCGAAAATGGTGCCCCGGTCTACGAAATTGACCCGAATCTCAAAGGCTTTCTGGCCGCTGCATACTCTCTCGGTGCTATCTGCTCACTTCCTTTTGTTCCATGGGTGAACCAAAAGCTCGGTCGGCGATGGACGATCATGTTCGGCTCCGGGATCAGTCTGGTCGGGGCATTGATTCAGGGCTTCTCGAACGGGAGTGTGTTTGTCGTTTCCCAGTCTTTTCGATTGCACAAGCTAAGATTTTGCAGCTGCGATGTATGTAGTGGCACGTATTCTTCTCGGATTCGGCATTCCGTTTTGCATTGTCGCCGGGTCAGCTCTGATCGGAGAACTGGGATATCCGAAGGAAAGGCCTATTCTAACCTCCCTGTTTAATTCGTCGTACTTTATCGGCCAAATTGTAGCAGCTACTGTCGGCTTGGGAACCGTAACTATTCCGTCTAATTGGGCCTGGAGGATTCCATCCCTGCTGCAAATTGCTCCGGCTATGGTGCAGATCAGTACCGTTCTGTATCTCCCCTCTACCCCCAATTCCCGTTGAGTCCACTGACGTTGTTTTCTAGCTTCCTTCCAGAAAGTCCGAGATATCTGATCAGCCGCGATCGTCGGGAGGAAGCATTTGATATACTGACTAAGTACCATGCCGAAGGAGACCGGAACTCGGTGTTCGTCAAAGCGGAGGTTGCGCAGATCGAGCGAACAATTCAGATCGAACTCCAAGACGCCAAACAGACATGGGGAGACATGTTCGCAACAGCGGGCATGCGGCGTCGTCTATTTATAACTGCATTTTTGGGGTTATTCACGCAGTGGTCGGGGAACACGCTGACATCGTATGCTATTTTCTCAGTCAACCCCCTTTGAACAGCGGGAACCAATGTTGGAAATCCCAGAGAGAAGCGACCAGACTGACAAAAAGCATAGGTACTACCTGAGTGATCTCCTCGACATGGTCAACATCACGGACAGTGTGGTAAAATCGAAGATCAACATTGGTACCGCTTGCTGGGCTCTTGTGAACGGCACGACTTTAGCCCTTGTTGCCCCCCGTTTCAAGCGCCGGACGATGTATCTCACATGTGCCGTGTCCCTACTCTGTGTCTATGCCGCCTGGACAGTCTCGATGGAGCGCTTCTTGTCCACCAAAGCTCAGGCTGCTGCAGTCTCGACCATTGTCTTTATCTTCATATATTCGGCTCCGTATAACCTGGGGTATAACGCTCTGACATACAGTTCGTTGCCCGCTTGTCATTTTCCAATAGATCGGCCTTGACGCTGACAGTGTGACAAATAGCCTACCTCGTGGAAATATTCCCATACTTTGGTCGGTCGCGCGGAATATCCTGGTACCAATTCTTCAGCCGTGGGGCTACGTTCTTCGCCACGTACGTCAATCCCATCGGGCTGGACCGAATTGCATGGAAGTGGTTGCTGGTGTATTGTTGTTGGTTGGCGTTTGAAGTGGTGTTTATATATCTTTTCTTCCCTGAAACATCAGGCAGGACCTTGGAGGAGCTGTCATTCCGTAAGTTATTCTCCATTTGTTCCAGCTACACGGAAACAATGTTGCTAACCAACTCAGTGTTTGAGAACCGGGACAAGGCTGATGCAATCGCTGCTGTCGTTCACAAGGAGGTCGAACATGGGATTGAACAGAAGCAGGATGTAGCACATATCGAAATCCGTGAGGGGAGGAATGTAGTCTGAAGACATATGACAGGGCCTGTTATTGCAAGTCGGGGGATATGTTACCATAGTAGTTGACTGGACTTTGATTGAAATGAGACCTAGCAGTATTCCCGCAAACTTCATTACAGAACTCAGTAGGATTCATTCACTGGTCGACCCGGTCATTACATCTATGCAATGGACCAACGGCCTAAGCGACTGACTCGCTGCAGGGCTACTGCACCAACAGTTCAACTAGGGCTGATTATGCGCGCTATCAGAGTGGGGTCGGGGAGTCTCCCCGTTGCTGTTCTGGAAATTCGCCGGAGGGACATCAGTCTATGGTGACCCCGCTATAAAGATGTGGCATGAACGGGACGATGTGCAGCTCTGGAATGACATTCATTGATATAGTACATTCTGACAGACCCAGTATTGCGTTCCATAAGTCAATCATGACATTTGACGTCGAGACTGTCCTCTCCCAATTAACTGAGCAAGACAAGATTGCCCTTCTCTCCGGTACTTGGCTTCCTAACCCCGCCGTTTGGTGCGATCCCTAACCTATAATACAGGAGCGGACTTTTGGCATACGCACTCTATTCCTTCACATCAGGTGCCACCAATCCGTCTCACTGATGGCCCGAACGGAATCCGCGGGACCAAATTCTTCGCGGGGGTCCCAGCGGCCTGTTTCCCCTGCGGAACAGCACTGGCAGCGACATGGGACGTGGCTCTCCTCGAAAAGGCCGGTATCCTCCTAGCCGACGAGTGTATTTCCAAGGGCGCACACTGCTGGCTAGGGCCCACAGTCAACATCCCTCGATCTCCGCTCGGTGGCCGAGGGTTCGAGTCCTTTTCCGAGGACCCGCATCTCAGCGGCATCATTGCCGCGGCAATGATCCGAGGGTGCGAGAGCAAGGGAATCGTTTCTGCCGTGAAGCATTTCGTGTGCAATGACCAGGAGCATGAGAGACGAGCTGTGGATGTCTTGGTCACACCGCGAGCCTTGAGGGAGATCTATCTAAGGCCGTTCCAGATCGTCGCCCGGGATGCCCGGCCAGGGGCGCTCATGACAAGCTACAATAAGATCAACGGGAAGCACGTGGTAGAGAACGAGAAGATGTTAAACGGGCTGTTGCGAACTGAGTGGGGCTGGGATCCCCTGATTATCAGCGACTGGTATGGTACTTACTCCACAGTGGATGCATTGAATGCGGGGATGGATCTGGAGATGCCGGGTGTGTCGAGATATCGCGGACGATACGTCGAGTCGGCTTTACAGGCAAGACTGCTGAAAGCCTCTACCGTGGATGAGCGCGCGCGTAGGGTGTTGTCGTTCGTGAAGCGCATGTCGGTGGTCAGTGTATCGAGTGTGGAGAAGGGAAGGGATTACCCCGAAGATCGGGCATTAAATCGCGACGTGTGCGCCAGCTCGATCGTGTTGTTGAAGAACAATGATGCCCTCTTGCCCTTAAAGAAAGACGCACAAACCATCGCATTGATCGGATCCCACGTCATGGCCCCGCCTATATCTGGTGGAGGGAGTGCGTCCCTTCGCCCATACTATGCCGTGTCGCTGTACGAAGCTGTGCGGGAGGCTGTTCCTAACGCAACTATCATCTGCAAGACTGGCGCATACGCGCACAAGATGATGCCTGTTATTGAGCGGTTGCTCAGCGATGCGGCCATCCATTTTTACAATTCTCCCGTGTCGGATGCTGGACGCGAGTGTCTCCACACCGAGCCGGTCACGACGACGGGCTTCCAATTCATGGACTTTCGCGCCCCTGGCCTGAACCGCGAGTGCTTTTGGGCCACGTTGGTCGGCGAATTTACCCCCGACGTGACGGGGATCTGGGATTTTGGGTTAACTGTGTTTGGAACCGGGAATCTATATCTGGACGATGAGCTGGTCATAGACAATACCAGCCAACAGACGAAAGGAACCTCATTCTTTGGAAAAGGCACCGTTGAGGAACGTGGATCCAAGACGCTCGAAGCCGGGAGGCCCTACAAACTACGACTGGAATTTGGTTCTGCCAATACCACAACAATGAAGACCGTGGGGATGGTGAATTTTGGCGGCGGTGCAGCCAATCTGGGGGCAGCACTACGCTTGAGTCCCGACAATATGCTCAAGTCAGCTGTGAAAGCTGCCACCGAAGCAGACTACGCAATCGTTTGTACAGGGCTAAACCCGGACTGGGAATCGGAGGGATTTGACCGCGCATCGATGGACCTTCCCCCCGGGGTGGACAAGCTCATCTCCAGTGTACTCGCTGTGGCGGGGAATAAAACAGTCATTGTCAATCACTCCGGAACGCCAGTCACCATGCCGTGGGAACAACAAGCCCACGCGATTATACAGGCCTGGTATGGGGGGAACGAGACCGGACATGGCGTGGCAGATGTCCTATTCGGGAATATCAGCCCTAGCGGAAAGCTGCCCCTATCCTGGCCGTCAGATGTGAAACACAATCCAGCCTATCTGAATTTTGGAAGTGTCGGTGGGCGAGTCCTCTACGGGGAGGATGTCTATGTTGGGTATCGCTTCTATGACCAGACTGGCTGTCCTCCTCTCTTTCCGTTCGGGCATGGACTGTCCTATACCACATTTGAGGTATCTCCAACGGTCGAGGTGGGCCCAGTGTCACATCTTACCAGCCTCCCAGCTGCGGTCAGAGTCTATGTGAAGAACACCGGAGACGTTCCCGGGGCGGAGGTTCTCCAGCTTTATGTGGCGGCGCCACAACCCACGATAGGGCGGCCGGACAAGGAGCTGCACGGGTTCCAGAAGACGTTTCTCCATCCAGGTGAAGAGTGTGCCGTGGATATCACCATCGATCCCTACGCCACTAGTTTCTGGGACGAGATTGAAGACATGTGGAAGAGTGAGGCGGGGGAGTACGAGCTGTTGGTCGGCGTTTCGAGTCGGCAGATTGTTTCCAGGGGCAGATTTATCCTGAGCCAGACAAGATACTGGAAAGGGCTTTGATTGTAACGATTCTGGAATCTTCTCAAATACCAATTTCAGCCACAAAAATTTCGCCTTTAACGAGCAAAGCCAGGGTTGATGATTGGTGGATTAGTTCGTAGTCTCCAAGCCACATTTCAGCGGTTCAAAAACGAGCTTTGGATCCTTCCCCGCAATCTGGTCTCCCAGGGGTCAAACGTTCACGATGGACACCTTAACCGGAACCAAAAGACATACCCGCGTGCTGACAGCATGCGAGGCCTGTCGCATGAGTAAGACCCGATGTGACTCGGCGCGGCCGGTGTGCAATAAGTGTGCCAAGCGCGGAGTGCCCTGCGTGTATCCAGACACGGATCCTCTATCTGTGTGCGTCCTATTATTACAGTGCTGAACGCACATGGTCGAACAATTAGTTTCTAATATTTGGACAGCCTAGAATCATGGGGTTCCAAGATCTTGAACGCTGTCGAGCGCCAGGAACGTCGTCTCGAAGATCACTTACGCTCTCGGACGCCCTGGGATAGCGAGAGTCCAGAATCGATATCAAGAAATGACACGCTAAAAACACCTATCACAGGGTCGGACATGATCCTCAGCTGGCCTATATTTCCTGCGGAGAAGCCGGTACCGACTTTTCCACCGACAGCATTTGCGGAGAAGCATGATCCATATCCTCCAGGTACGAACTACATGCAGACTCTTTCCTCGTTCTAATTTCTGCGTAGATGTCCCGAATATCACTCCTAGGCGCATTTTTGAATTGCGGATGATATTCATGACCCGGATTCGCACCAAAAATCCCATTGTTGATGCCGATCAGTTAGATGAGTACATTGCACGTGTTCTGGAAAGCGGATTCGACTGGTCTGTATCTTCATGCTTGGTTCTTCTTGTGCTCGCTTTGGCCGCTGTATGGGGCAACTACCCGGAGCCTGAGACGCGCGAGCCAGCCCCAGGCCATATAACGCTCGAAGTGCCAAAGCATCGCATGGAAGAATCTATAGGCTTCTTCTCCATGGCGCGAAAACGGATGTCATCAGCGTATCTAGATGGGTCGGCCGTGGGAATACAGTGCTTCTGTCTGTTTGGGTAAGTTTTTGCCGCAAGATGGCTCCCAGCACCTAACAAGATATTAACAGCATGTGGTATCAATACAACATCGAACCCATTGCCGGATGGAAGGCATTTCGCACGGCCTCGATGCTGTGGCAAACTTATCACTTGAGACATCGTGATGGTTTTATTGCCAGATCTGAACAAGAAGAGAGTAACTATCCCAGTTCTTTTATCCTACTGTCCGTGCAGATATTGACGTAATCCAGGCTTAGAGCAACGGCTATACTGGACTTGTCTCAAATCCGAATGGTAGCTAACCCTCAATCGCCAAACTACCCATTCGTTGACACTATCCGCAGTGAAATCCGTTACGAACTGACCGACCTTCCACCCTGTGACCTATCCCTGTCGGACTTCCCCTTCTCACTGCCCAGTTTTCCCCACCACGAGCTTGCCTCCGAGGAGCCACCAGATTGTGAGACCCTATCCTCATATTACTACTTAGCGGAGATTTCCCTCCGTCGACTTCTCAATCGTGTACGGCACGCAGTTACTGTCCTGAGCCCCTCCATTAGTCGTTCAGGTATCCTCCAACTATCAGACACGCTGCACGATCTGGACTATCAGCTCCAGCAGTGGGTCGACTGCCTCCCTCCCGCATTACACTTCAACAGGCCCCTTGTCGTAAAGCCCCCTAGCCATGAACCGGAACTGGTGAAGCTGGCACGGGAGCGCTACGTTGAAGTCCGCGAACTGATTTGTCGCGCATACCTGTACCTCTGTATCCATGTGCCCCTTGACCAGGATTTGCTTGGCCCAATTGGGACGAAAGCAAGCGAGGGTCTGCAGCTATCAGTGTACCGGATCGAAACGGAGCTGCCATTCTTTCGACATCCGGGGTCGTGGGGCGCGTGTCGCGTCCGATTCAACCACGCGCTCTGTCTGGTAGCTGCTTGGAGGGCGAAACGCCAGGGTGTTGCTGGTATGGACAAGGTTAGTTTACCAGATGAGTGGGCCACATGTGTGGGGGTGGTTATCGAGCGGTTGCGGGTTTGGGAAGCGGAGGGTGCGGGCATTCGTTCGTTGAGACTCCTGCTGGAGTGGTTGATGGGGTTATAATTTCGAGGCTATATTACGTCGTACGGAAGGGTCTATGGCTCCATAGTATATGTATGACACATGCTCCTATTTGGAGTAAATTCGGATAGTAATTTCCTAGAATTATTCCCGTACGGCATTTTGGTTACTAGGTCAAATTCATCTTCTGATTGGATCTATACACATACGCCCTACCGTTCAACACCAGAATAACTCTATACTCTGGGATATTTTGGCACTTTCCCCATGATCATACCGCATCGGTGGCTATTGTTTGTACACACGGGCGAATTCCCAAGCTCGCCCTCGGGGGATTTCACGCACTGTAGGAGGACTGGTCAGGGCTGTGAGAGGTGAGGATCCTAGCAGGGTTTGTCATCGGGGGAAATCAGAAAGCTTAATATTAACAGTACTCGAGAGCAGACTTTCCATAAACTCTACCGCAGGGACATCCAATATATCTTGTACTATGTCTGCAAGCCTTTGAAGCTGATATATCTTTCCTGGAGGGAAGTAGAAACCTCTCTCGCGAATCCGGCATGGATGACGATGTGCACGGCTCTAGGTTGATATCCAACGCCTATATCAAACAGAATCATTCTTTGATGCTTTTCTTTCCGTGGCTACCTCTAGTTTGGACTTCACCTCTATTCTTTTGTTATATGATTTACCTACGATGAATACAGTTCTAAATTCACGTGCATGGTCTCTTCACTTCGTCCATCCCATTGGAAGACTAAACACACGCACGTACAACCTATTTCCTAATTCCGTAACTATCTCCCTACTGCCTGTCAATGGCTTATACCCTGTACCATGTAAACGCCAGCTCGGTATGGATGATTTTGAAAAAGTTATTCACCGAGAATAGAGGGCACGGTCCTCGTGACCCCAGATTTGATGGTATTTAAGAAAGCCTTGAACTGTTCTTTTTGGTTCTTTTGTTATTCTGTATCTCTTCTCACGGTTTCTTCTCGCGGAATTCAGTTCTATTATTTCATATCGGATCATTTAGTTGAACTAGATCACTTCCATTACTATTAAATCCTCTCGTCTAACACTAGCCCGTTGAAAATGACAGTTATTCTCCTTTTCATCTTGTTGTTCTTGGAAGCTGTCCTGGCACTTCCAGTCAGCGTAGTTCATGAGAACTCTCGTGGTAAGCTATCCCGTCACGTCCCATAATTCATCAGGCTTCGAGTTGCAGTGAACATCTTGTGTAGCGTGGTGCAACTTTCTGTCAACACGTTCGACGCCCCAGACTACTAACTATTTTCAAACGTAGACGTCTCAACCCACCCCGTCTCCAAGGCCGCGGAGGGCATCTGGCAGCCTCCCCTCGGTACAGGATGGGATATCGTACTTCTATCGCCGCCTACCACGTACCGCGATAATGTGCCAGTCTATGACATTGACCTGTGGGACAACCCGAAGAAAACAGTGGACGGTCTTCATGCCAAGGGGAAAAGGGTGATATGCTACTTCTCGGCGGGCACCTGGGAAAGCTGGCGCCCAGACGCCGACCAGTTTCCGGATAATGTGCTTGGGAGAAAGCTTGGGAAGTGGTCGCAGGGCCCGAATGTGGAACGATGGCTGGATATCCGGTCGGATAAGGTCCGCGCTATAATGGGAGCACGGCTGGACCAGGCGCGGGAGAAAGGATGCGATGCTGTCGACCCGGATAACGTGGATGTCCACGCCAATCGCAACGGGCTGTCACTACGTCCGGAGGATTCCCTGAATTATGTTGAATGGATGATTGCCGAGTCCCACCGTCGCAAGATGGCATTCGGACTCAAGAACGCCGGCGAGTTCCTCCCCTCCGTCACGGACAGCATCCAGTTCGCTGTGAACGAAGAGTGCGTGCAGAAGGGGGACTGTCATCTGTATGATGCATTTGTCGCGTCCGCCAAGCCGGTACTTCATATCGAGTACCCCAAGGGGGACGAATCGGACAATAACCCTGTGCCGGATGACCAGATGGAGGCAGCGTGTGCGTTCGTGCGATCCCATCGGTTTTCCACCGTGGCTAAAAACATCGACCTCGACGAGTGGGTGCAATTTTGTCCCACTGGTGGAAAGAATGTTGGCAATGCGACGCTATCGTGGAGGTACAGGGTCGACGGAGATACACTGGTGTTGGCGTAGTGAGCCTTGGTATTGCTGAAGGGTGTGTTCTTTAACTTGTCGTGGTGTTCTTTGGCAACCTTTCTCATTACCGTTACTTTTATTTATTTGTGTGTTTATTTTTTCGTAGATCATATGTACCCTGTTCTGAGTGTGGTCTCCGAACTTGCACGACATAACAGTCCACTAGGGTTTGGTGTGCACGAATATGCATTATATTCCCAACTACATGTCCCAAAAGTACGAGTCACGCCAGTTGACTCAGGACAATAACCAAACCGACGGCGATATTGTGTATGGCAAGTATTAGGTAGAAACATTAGTCCTAAAACAGATGTCGAACAAAGTCGGCCACGCCCCGCAGCCTCTGTACAATTCCCAACTGCCCCTCCATCCGACGGTCCACCAGGCCTAAAGTAGCAATAAAGGCGAGAATTTGGAGAACTCGAACTGGCAGACGGAGCAGACCTCCCCGACGGGCAATACGCCGCTCATCATCCAGTGTCCAACCTCGTCGAATACCAAGGTTTTGACGCACGCCTATCCACTTGATACGGTCGACGGAGTAGGGTGGGCGCAAGAAGGAGGTCAACTTGCCGAACAGCGGGACCGGGCGCGCAATCGTGCGCAGGTGCGTGAAGGCTTGGAACCCATGCTTGCCGTGGTAGTATCCGTGTCCTGAGTCGCCGACCCCGCCGAAAGGAGCGCTGGGGACAGATGCGTGGATGATGGTGCCATTGACAGTGACACCGCCGGATATGGTAGACGTAATCACTGGGGTTATTAGCTTGTTTTTAGTGGTTGGGCCTAGAGATCCTACCATGGTTGATTTCCTGTTGGTTCTTGCTGAAGATGTAGATGGCCAATGGGCGGGGCAGGCTAGTGCAGTCAGTTACCAGGCAGGCGCAATATCACCGCAGGAGGGAATGGCATACTCATTGATAGCGGTGACAGCCTCCTCAGTAGATGCTGTAAGCACTGGGCAGATGGTTCCGAACAACTCCTCAGATAGAAGTGAGTCATCCATCGTGACGCCCGTGACAACTGACGGGGCGATACGATTCTTCGACGCGTCCAAGTTCCCTCCACACGCGATCTTACCCTGAGTCTTCTCGATCAGACCCTTCAGCCGCTCATAGTTTTTCTGGTTGACGATGTGAGTCATCTCGTCCGAACCGTTCTTGGCGTACTCGGCGAAGTAAAACGCCATCCGCTCGATGAGCTTCGTTTGAATATCCGGATGGGCAAACACATGGTTGACAGACAGACAGATCTGCCCCGAGTTGAGGTACTTGGCCCAGGCAATATCGCGGGCGGCAGCATCCACGTCCGCCGATTTGGTCACGATTGCCGGACACTGGCCACCGAGTTCGAGAACGGTGGGTGTAAGGTGTTTGGCTGCAGCACGGGCGACATGACGGGCGACGCCGATCGATCCTGTAAAGAAGATGTGGTCGAACTTGCGTTCCAGCAGGGCGGTCGTCTCTGCAGGGCCTCCAGTCACGATCCGGACTGCGGAGGGATCCATGTACTTGGGGATCAGCTCGACCAGCAGCTCCTGACAAGCAGGGGTAATTTCGGAGGGTTTGATGAGAACGGCACATCCAGCAGCAATAGCGGCAACCATGGGCTGCAGCACGAGGGAGACGGGGAAATTCCACGGCCCGATGATGAGGGCGACGCCCAAAGGCTCCGGGCGCACACAAGGCCGCAGCAGGGCTTTCATGACCAGCGGAGCGTCGACCGGCTGGTCTGCGGCCCAGTGGTCGATGTTCTTGAGGTGGTCGACGACGTCGGTCTTGACGGTCATACAGTCGGTGAAGGTAGTCTCGAAGGCATGGCGGTTCATGTCCTTGTTGAGGGCCTCAACGATGCGCTGCTGGTTGTCTTCCACGAGCCACCAGACCTGTTTCAGCTGCCACTTCCGCCAAGCGAGCTCCTTTGTGCGCCCGCTGCGGAAGGTTGCCTGCAGGGTATCATACGCCAGGTCTACTTCCGGGGTGGGGGTATAGGTCGCCATTGTTGAGATGTCGGGGGTTGGGAAGGGATCAGCTATGAAGGGGTGCGGTGGCTATTATTGACAAAGAGGTCCGTAGCAAACATCGTCTGTGATACAGAGCTACATGCAAATAAGCCATGGGTCCAGCTTCCCCGCACGATAAGCCCAGCGGGGCTTGCATTATCTACAGGGGTGTAATTGCAGCCTGCCGACGCGCCGTTAACTTCTCCTAATATCGTCCTACCGTGCTCACTCCACGGACGAATTTCTCCGCTTTTAGCATCTGTTCTGACTCGGATCATCTGTTCATATGCCTACATGGCATTAAGTGATCACACGAGATTGTGCGCTGAGACCGAATTCCAACTAGCCATTGTGACGGGCCTCGACCGAGTCTAGTCCGTAGTCTCCACCTCGGTTGTGGGGCCGCGGGCCGCGGATGTCACGGGTCCATGTCTAAACGGTCCAATGCTCCAGGTGAAGGAGAAGTTGGTGCATGAGCTGAGGGTATGTTGCAGGACCTGATATAAGTCAGAGTTGCATTTTGATACTGCGAAGTGCTCATGCAAGGGTAACCCATCCGGAGGCATACAATAGCCACGACATGGAAGTGTCGTACCAAGCATCTTGTATGCAGACTGTTGACTGGCAATGGATAGATTCTCTCTATTTAATCTCGAACTGTTCGTGTATTTCGAGCCTAGCTAGGTTTTATTCAATGACAAGTACTGGGGCTCGACAATTACTGAATCATCCGTTAGGGCACGATAAATCATGCTTCCTGTATCACAATATGATGCCTGAGGCAGGAACAGTCCGTCTTAACACGTGACATGCATTATCGTTATATTTGCTACCTTGTTATGCATATACATTATTTGCCTGTTATTATCATATGTCACGAAGATTAAAGGATATAACTCGAGATACTCCAGAGAGTAATATTTTGACAGATACTTGATCCGTGCAGTCAATGTACCAACGCTACTAGGTCGAGAACAAACCGACTTTCGAAGATATATATCGGGCGGGAAAGGGAGAATACCCATGCAAAGAGCATACCACAAAATGGATTTGAACAATAAACTATAGGAGAAGACAGTTTCCAGTCTATATCATTGGTCGTGAATCGTAAAACTATACACAGATACTCTATTATACAAAACGGTCGACATCAATGCGTCGTCCCCCAGTCGTCCGGGAGCTTCAGATTCTTAGGCAGGGTATACTGCCCCCGACAACTGCCGGGCTTGTTGCAACCCTGCAGTCCACACCGCCCATACAACCGACAGTAGCACTCGTCGGCCCGAGGACACGCCTGCTGGTTGAGGCGCTCCAGGTCGATACCCGCCGACTCAGGGCCCTCATGAGCAATGAACAGAACATGCCACAGGTAGGATAGGATACGACCGGCGACCCGGTCGTCGCGCGGGGCCGCCCCCCTGACAGCTGGGCCGTCACCGGACCCGTCCAGCAACCACTGCCGCAGAGCGACATACTCGTCCCGCGAATGCTGCCGCACACTCTCCCGGGAGACAACGAACTGCGCGCAACACTGCGATCGGAGGGTATCCGTACGGTCCAGCCGTACCGGCAGGGAGTCGCCCCCAGCGAACAGCGTGTGCAGGGTGACAGGCAGGGCCTTGTCGGAGACGGTGCGGGCGCTCCACGGCTCGATGACCGCCTGAAACGAGTTCTGCAGACTGCCCTGGGGCGCTACCGACGACGGACAGGTGCTGACGCTCCAGTCGCATCGCAGATTGTGGTACCCGGAGGGCTCGAGGGCGGCGGGCACGTTGAGGGCGGCGAGGAGGGCAGCATTGTCGTAGTTGGGATCGTCGTTGTGCCAGGCCCAGCGGGAGCCGTGGACAAAGACCATGCCGGCGGCGGGGAGGTGGTCATAGTTGTCGATCAGGAAGGTCAGGTAGGTCATGGCTTCGTGGCCGCGGTTCGCGGGGACTTGGAGCTGGTCGGAGCGAGGGTCGGGAGGTGCATCGACGGTGTAGACGCAGAGGTGGTAGCGGGAGGCCAGGTCGTCGATCCAGGAGGGATCGCCATCGGTTGACATCCGCGACACCACCAGGGCCGGTTTCGTGGTCTTGGACAGTCCCGGGCAGATGCCGCGCGAGTCCGGTAGTGAGGCGG
The DNA here is from genome assembly GCA_023619815.1 of Aspergillus neotritici. Lineage (NCBI taxonomy): Eukaryota > Fungi > Ascomycota > Eurotiomycetes > Eurotiales > Aspergillaceae > Aspergillus > Aspergillus neotritici. The sequence continues at coordinate 65,012 of JALZYL010000013.1, forward strand.
CGGGAGAGCGATAGCGGATGTGGCGCCAGGAGAAGACCTTTTGGCCGGACGAGGGGCGGTTGAGAAAGAGGAGAAAGCAGAGGATGACCGCAAAGACGGTCAGCTGGACCAGAGCTCGTTGTGCCTTGCGCATATTGGACCGTCACCTCAATCGAGTACTTGACCGTCGCTGGTCGTGGCGTAGTTCGGGAAATGCGGAGGGATGGCGCGGAATCACGGGATGTCGATCCCTACCGCATTTTACGAAATTGCACAATATTCACGTGACATGACTGCACATCGGACTCTCTCGCGCTCCATGATCAGGTATAACGGACCTATGGACATGCTAATGATAGTACCAGCGCCCTGAACCACTATCTTGCATTTTTCTCCACAGCACATTCCCTGACTGCAACACTTGCCAGGAGGAAGTCGTACAGTGGCGGACTTGGACTCTGAATCTGAAAATTACATAAGACGTAACTCTCGAGTGTGAGATGCTGATTGGACGATCCTGAGGCTATCACTGAGTGCCTGAGGCGTGAGCCGTGCCCTATCTGGTTAGCGTTATCATCTCGAGGTATTATCGGCCTCAGAGCGTCTTCTACAAGACGGCCATGGCTAAATGATCGCAGCGTTTGCCTACGAGCGTATCTGGCTTGGCACCACCACTCTCCGCCTCGGTCGCAAGCGCAAATCCTTTGGCAAACCTCCCTTCGACAACCATGTGATTCGACAGAAGTTCGCTCAAATGGGGAACTCGCGTTCTGGACCAGGGCAGCGAGTGGGGCCAGCGAGGAGATCTTGTTGGACACGATCGCGAAGCAGCAGAAGTGATCGGCGGATATGTAAACCCTTGCTGGGACGACCGTGCACATCAATGGAAGCAAGTCAGAAAGCTAGATAGGTTTCATGACCGCGGTTTGTTCCCCCGTAGCTTAAGACACTTGTGATATCCAAGCTTCCCCCTTCTGGTATTAATTCTTTAAACTAGTAGAAGGCTAATCCCGTCCTGGATAGCATGACTCCACTTGACCTGTCATGGCCCTGATTAGGATCCGGGAATATGAGACACTGGACTTGGCGCCCAGAACGACCGGCACAGCCACACGGAGGATCATCATGCGCCTGTGGCCAGTAGCGCGTAGCGGCGGTGTCGTCGTGTCAACCCATTCTGGCCTCTGGGCTGCTCCTGGGGTTTGGAAAGGGGTGAGCCAACATGAGGTTGCTCAACGTGTCCACCTTCGACGTGGAGGAATTCCCCACCAGCTACAAGCCCGAGTACGCCATTCTATCGCATACGTGGGGAGATGACGAAGTCAGTTTCCAGGATATGGTACGGCCAGATGAGGTCCCTGAGGGTGGCCGGGAAGGGTGGTCCAAAATCGCGTACAGCCGCGAGCAGGCTGAAAAGGACGGATTGGAGTACGTCTGGGTTGACACTTGCTGTATTGATAAGACGAACAGTGCAGAGCTGTCGGAAGCAATCAACTCCATGTACGAGTGGTACGCCGGGGCGGCGAAATGCTATGCATACCTGGTTGACGTCCCCGAGGACTATGGGTCCATCCCCTGGGACCAGGAGCCGACCCAGGAATTCTTGGATGGGGCGTTTGCAAATTCCCGCTGGTTCACACGTGGGTGGACGCTGCAGGAGCTGATTGCTCCCAAAGAGGTCATCTTTTACGGCCCCACCTGGCGATATCTCACCACCAAGCATGATATGGCAAGGGTAATTTCCGTGATCACCGGGATCGACCGTCCGATCTTAGAGGGTGCCCGAGACACGAGGTTGGAGCTCGACAACGTCTGCGTGGCACGGAAGCTCTCGTGGGCGGCCAAACGAGAGACGTCGAGGGTGGAAGATCAAGCATACTGCCTCTTCGGTCTGTTCAAGGTCAACATGCCTATTCTGTACGGTGAGGGGACAGCTGCATTCACGCGGTTCCAGGAGGAACTCATGAAGCAGTCGAACGACACGACTCTTTTCGCGTGGGAAGGGGATATCGGCCCGATGGACGAGTCTCTGATCCACTACCACAGCAGCGTGCTGGCGCCGGCGCCAGCCTACTTCGAAAATGCCAGTCGCATCGACCGCTGGCCACGACCCCAGAGCACCGGGGCATACACCTTCACCAAAAAGGGCTTGCACATCACCCTCCCAGCATTGTCCCTCCGCAAGGGTTACTGGCTCGTGACACTAGGATGCCGTTATAGCGACCGCACTCCTGGGTCTTTGGCCATCACAGTCAAGGAGAATCGGGACGGCACCTCCGAGGTTCTCTATCTGCCCATGCGACTGCATACCGTGGAGTACCAAATAGAGAAAAAGGCCAAAAACCGGTCGTTCTGCATCGCAATGACCGGCAAGCCGCAGGGGAGCTCGGTACCGTCTGGGGTCGGCAACACGGTATGCTATCTTCGAGTTCACCAGGGCCCAGGGCCCCTCCTCTCCATCTCAGACCCCGCGGGCCGCTCGGACAGATGGGTTCGGATCCATCACTCAGGGGTTGTGCAGGATCGATCCGGGTGGGCATCGGATGTGTATATTCTGTCTATCGATCATGACCGCTGGGTTGTACGCAGCTTCGCAGAGGGCTTCCGCCTTGACGCTGGCGGCGAGATATTTGATATCGTGTGCGGGTGGTTGTCACGGCAAGTACTTGTGAATGGGCCCGTCAATCTCGCCAGTGGGTGGGTGGAACTCGAGGGGGAAGATCGACCGTATGCGGTGGCTTCTCGGAGGTTCCGACTCAGTAACTGGGAGTGGGTGTCTGTCCGGCTGAGGTTCAAAACAGTGTACGGCGAGACCTTCGTGGTGGTGGACGTGTCTGTCAAGAGTCATCACCCGAAGGCAATCCTGCGGCGAGTGGGTGGACATCTGGGTGCAATTTTCCACCGACGTGGAGACACGCGCGATTCCCTGTTACCCCCTTGGCTCCGGTAAGAAGGCGGCATGCGGAAAGGTGCTATATCCGTCTGTATATTAATGTTTCGGTTGGCTACCTTGGACCATGGGTGCATGTGTATATTTAGTTTAGGGATAATCCATATAATAATCTATTAATTTGAGGGTAAGATTGAGCAATGACGATTTGGGGATATAATGGGATATAAAATGGAACAAAAGAATATAGTCGAGATCTGTGGACCTTTGCAGATATAGATAATATCAAGTATTCGTCCACGTCGACGGTCTGCTCCTTACATGGAAAAGAAGGGAAAAAGAGGCAACAATTTAAGTATCTTCCAAGATTTTGTGCTTTCATTTCCTTTTTCTCTAGGATGGCCGCTTTGTCTATCCGGCGTCTCTTTTCAATGCCAGCGGGCGTTGCTTCGAGTGTACTTACATACGTGGATGATATTCCGTGCACATAACCCGTGTATCAGGAACTGGTAACTGAACTCCTTTTCAAGGAGCATGCCAGATGTAATTGTGGCATAATTTGATACCTCAGCGGCGCAGTATCATGGCAGGTGTGGGTTCTACTGCAGAGTAATATCTTCACCCGTGGAAATATCACCCAAAGCAGTAATAGGGCGTAACTGTTGGTTTCGGTACATTTACAGTTAGCTTTTTTGATTTCACATGATGCAGACTTCCCACTTTCTGGGATCTGAGTAGTGTGTTCCCTTCCCATGACTTTGGATCCGTTGTTGGATATTTTTCAAGTTTAATTCACTTCATATTATTACACACCTGTCGAGTTTCATTCCCTGCTCTTCCAATCCGAATAAAACCCCACGATCCCTCTAGCGACCTGGCGTAAACTATTATCAAGCTGTACTCAACATGTCGATTATATCGACACTAGACCGCCTTTTGGAGGCATACGGAATGATGACAATTAGCCTGGCCCTGGCGACCACCATAGCCCTCTTATGTATGGCACTTTGTCATCGTGGAAGATCGGGCCTCATACGCCGCAGCAATACCCTTTTTACTAAGAGACCTTCAGCGAGGGACGAAGCGGAGACTGAGATCAACATTGATCGCCTCTTGTCAAAAGCCATTGCCAACCAACGCCTACGAGACGCATTCAATAGAAACAATTCATTTACGACAGAGAACAACAATGAAGCGAGGGAATTCATCCAACATGCAAGAACGATGATCAACGGTGGAAATAAAGACTCGGTCGAGTGGTCCGAAATGGTACTAGAAATGGCACGCCGAAGTATTGATAAATCATGCGCCGATTCCGCTACGACAAGCACCGTTTCTTTAGCAAAGATGGTCCAAGCACCTACACTGCGCGTGGCCGTTTACGTCCTTCTCAGGAAGAAACAAGAGGCCCGCCAACTAAGTGATCATGACCTCGTGGCCCTTGCACGCGCAATAAACATGACTTGGATTAAGACGAAAACAGCGTTGGGGGCACCCCGATTCCACGATAATGAACCTCTCCTGCGAGCTCTGAGGGCCGTCTTCCCCGATACTGACATCCTGGACCCTCGGCAGAATCCGTTGAACCTACTGATCCCAGGTTATGAGACAATGTGGAGGGTCGTGCTGCGGGTTGTATCCATATCGGATACAGCACCGGTTCCGAGATTCCTTCATGGAAGGAAACTCTAGTTGCATTCACATTGAATCCTACTCGCGATAATTTCACCCGGCAAAGTATGCAGGACCATATATCAGCTGAAATGTTGATAAATGAGATCCTGCGTCTATACCCCCCCACCAAACGGCTACATCGTGCTTTCGAAAGCGAATCCGGCATTATCAATGTCGTCGCCACGGAAATCGAGGCGGATCACCTTGCACGCACGATATGGGGCCCGATGGCCACTACTTACGTCCCAAGCAGATGGGCAAAATTGACCCGGGACCAGAAGGGTGCGTTTAAGCCGTTTGGCCCAGCGCCCTTCGTCTGCCCGGCTCAAAGGGTCTTCGGCCCCAGGGCCATAGCCTTGATAACGGGGGCCCTGCTAAATGAACTGGGAAGAGACTGGCACCTAGTATTCCCGAATGAAAATGCACCGGGGCCCGACACCCGGCCAAGTAACGCCCGTGAGGCGTATCATGATATTCTACTGGTCTGCCCCCAGCTTTGATATTGGGCCGTACCTGTGCCACAATGCATGGCGATTTAACCATCATACAACTGATCTTTAACTGAGGTTTTATTTCTCTTAATGTAAATGAATACTGGAATTTCAATTACTTGGTGCGCTCCTGCATGTCTGCTCTTGGGGCTCCTTGGTGTCACCGTTGAATTGCGGGAATATGGAATCGGTCAACCTGCCCACTTCGTTGCAAAAGTTTCCCCTAAAGGCTATTCTGTGGCTCTTCATGTTTTTCTGAATATTAGGCGACCCTTCTGGTTGTGTTAAGATCTATGAAATTCACTAATATTGTGCCGTTTTCATCCGGCTTTCTACAGGTACTACGCTGTCGTATCAACCTGGCCACGAACTGTGGAGCTTATGAAACCTTAAACTTGTTTGGAGTATCTAATACTATAATAGGTCCTCTCTGAATAGGCAATATGTCGAACATGTAGATGACTCTAGAACCAGCGGAGTAGTGGCCACCTGCGCCTGTTTTAGACACCACTCAATATTATTCAATCGGCGCACATCTGATTGTCAGAAATGAGGTTACATACATTCATCACAGCGCCATGATATATGTATCATAAATCACCGTACCCCGCTTATAGCCGATATCAAATTACTCCTGGGGCACATACGGGTTGATAACCACATCAGATGTCGTGGTTTGTTCCGAGCAGCACAAGTTGTAACTCCCATCCCGGCTCTTAAGGCAGTTGTTGTCGAAATCCAAGTCGCCCCAGTTCCGAGGCCATTCGGGGTTGAGCTTGCACGGGGGTGTCACCCTGTCGTGCATGGTATCCTCACCATCAAACCCAGCATAGATTGTGGCAGTGCTCATGTCACTATTTTGATCCGCGACGTCTGGCCATCCTGTTAGTGTCTCTTTGATGTCCACCCGGGAGGGGAACTTACTATATGGTCCACCAGTTCCCTCCGCGCAGCGTTTGGAATCGTTGATCACAATACAACCCTGCGCAACGTGCTGTGGCCAGGTCAGCGACTGCCATTCAATAAGGAGGCCATGGTGGGATCAGCTCACGATGTTGGTGCCACTACTGCTATAGCCCTCCGCGCTGTCGCATGGCCACGACGGGTCATTACGGTCTCCCCTCTTGATCTTATCCTCGATGGGCCCGGCATACCGCCCTGTGCAGATAGGAAAGTTGAAGAATCCGGCGGTGCTCAGATCGAAGTTTTCCTTGCCGAATTTGCCAATGATGTCGTCCATGCTCGGGCGCGGATATCCGTTCTTCTGGTTGTTGTTCTTCCACCCTGCGACGCTGCTGGCAACGATTTGTTCGAGCGTCACCCCGCCCCATTTAGACCCGTCCAGTGTGGAGTGGATGCCACCTGGCAGGACGCTTAGTCCATGGTCTAGGGCATCCTTGTAGTAAGCGGCAACTACATAATGAATCTTCCCGTCGTGGCAGACGTTGGTGTCAACCGCATCTTTCTCCGAGGGAAGACTGAGGTAATCATCCGGGAGGGTCTTCGTATTTTCATCACAGTCACCGTCCGTTCGCCTGGTCAATCGTATTAGTTCTCCGGTCTACTCCACCAGCCATGGATCCACGGGAAGACTGACCAGACAAAGGGGCGCTTGTCACCCGGGGCAACACTCCATGCATAGGGGATCATCTGGCCGTATATGACCTTTTTCATGTTGCCCATTGTGCTGTTGAGGTCGAGGTTGTTGAGGGGATCGCCTTGGACGCCGTGGTGAATGATATCGTATAGTTGCCTGTTGCTGTCATCCGAACCGGAGAATATAGTCTGCAGATACTGAGACTCCAGGCCCTTCCACGCGGACATGGTCTGGCCTAGAAACGAGCCGATTTGGTTCTGTACCTCCAGGCCCTCGACCGCACTGTCCATAATTAGACTAACAGAAGGCGGAAACGGGGGCGATGGTGAGGCGTGGGACTCACGGTTTCATATTGGTCTTGTAGAAGGCACCCGCCGACGCCTGGCTGGCCATGATGAAGTCGTATGTCACGGCCTTGGCCGCGGCGTCCACCGCACTCAGCGCTATAAGGGGAATGGCTTAGCTCGCCACTCTGTACCGGCGGGGCTGGGGTCTGTAACATACCGCCGCTAAAGAACAGAGACTCCGCAAACATCATTACCATCATCATCGAGTCGTACATGTTCTTCTTGGCCTTGGTCTCGTCCTGATCTTCTGGGGCAAATGTACTCTGGAACGTTCCGACATCCGCCGTGAGGTCGGCCTCGAGGCTATCGATGCCTTGATAGTTTGAAGCATGAAGCTGCCAGGGTACGTCAGTCTCATACGCTTGGGGGTTTACGACCAGAGGAGTCATGACCGACCTGGTGGATTCCCACAAACCCATTCAGAATCACGGAACTGGAATACAGTTAGAGTTACTGAGGATCACCCAAAAGGAAAGACCAGCTGCTTCGACATACCCAGCAGGGATAATGTCATTCTCACACTCGACGGGCATGGCGCAGCGATTCTCGGTGGCGAGGTCGTTGCATCGCATGCCGTCAGGTCCGTGAAGGAACTCGCTCACGAACTGAGGGAAGTTGTTCTCATTCGACTGCAGCTGGCGCCACGAGGCAGTCGTGGTATTCCACGCGGCATCGCCATTCGCGGCTTTCCACTGTGCTGCCGCGTCACCCTGGAGCTGGGCACACTGCATTGTTTTCCAAGCATCGGCCCCATTGCTGGTACCGTTGGAGTGCTGGCGTCGATTCAACCATGTGTGGTGCGCACGAGGGGTTGCTTTGACCTGGCTGGCCAGCTGACCCAGGAGGAGGAGACCACCTAGACGCATGGCGAAGATTTCGATTACTTAGAGAAAAGGAGATGTGATTATCAGTAACGAGAAGGAGTACACTCCGGTGGACTATTGACCAAAGATGAACAAGAATTCTGGAACCTGTTGCGCGATGACTCCCTGGTCTATATGCAAAACCGCAATCTGCTATCTCGCCTCCCGACTGCCCAAGCCGATCCCTATCCACGCATTCAGATGACCCCCCATCTTGGTATCTCCGCCCAACGCGCTTTCTTCCAAATCGACTGAACGTTTGCATAACCGGCCCGGTGGACAGACTTGGCGGAATCCTGCAAGGCGAGAGGCAGGGGTTTTACCGAATTGGGGCGATGTTGGCAGGGTCCCGAAACTGCTATGATGTAGGACACGGGAAAAATCCTGCAGATCACTGTCCAGAATGTAAAGTTGTCTATGGGCGCGCCTCCCACATGGTAGGCTCCGGGGTTTCCTGACATAGGAACGCCTTTGGAGAAAGGGGCATGGGAAATTGATACCAGCGAATTAGCCGCTGCGCTCTAAAACACATTCTGGGGGTTGATTCCATGGTCTCTCCAAGGAGGCGTAGATGAGGCCGTGGCTTGACTGTGGCGTGGCCTGTTGATGCATGGCAATTAACCCCTTGGTGGTCCCACTACCATCGTGTCTCATGAGGCATATCTGTTCTATCTCGACATCTGCGAAGGAGCTATATTGATGTGATAAAGATGTCTATAGAAAAGTCCTATCCAATTGTTCTATCTCGGGCACCGTCCTTCAACGGAAGGGTGGTGGCACCATGAGTAGAAGCATAGGGCAACTCATGATAAGGACTCCCTCTTTGATCAGGGTGAGTCGCCAGTCCTAAATGCTATGGACGGATCGAATGGCCCAGAAATGCATATGCAGCTTGCCCTGTCACCCCTGCCAATTCCCTGGTACATTGTTTCCAGGCAGCGAGATCCTGTATTCAACAATCACCGGTCCGGTCGGTTTCAACCGTTTGATACGAACGCCACCCAGGATCTTCGGGTGATTGTGATAGTCGATACATATAATGGCCTGGGGGGATATCGCCCATGCCCCTGCATCACAAGGGGATCAATCCCCGGTGCACTCAGGCGAGGTAGTCCCATCAAGGTAACACCCATGAGACACCTGATGTATGTGTCGATCGTCTCGCCTGACCAGTATCATATCACAGAGCGGGCAATTACCAGCTAACCGGGGAGAATAAACTGGGAGAAAGAAGACATTTGGGGGCCAAAATATGGGGTCAACATCGTGGGGGCCGCAACAGTGACGCAGTCAGTGGACGACGATACATCCGGCTGTGCCGGGTTTCGATATTAACCTCATTCCCGGGGTAGGTCCTATTGCTCTTGCAGGGTTGAGCCACCTACCTAACATGGTCGACGAGCTGAAATCGGCCGGAGGATTTCCGGGTCGGCTTATCAAGTGAGGAACCGTCGACTTTGGAGGCCACTGGGGAAGAAACCACCGTCTCCGTATTCGGACATGGATTGCTTTCCTGGTACGAGGCTAAAACTGAAGGATTCATCCATCGTCTGAGCGGTAGATGTGATTCGGCCGTCTCAACCGTCGAGGAGAGAAAGGGGTATTTCAACGGTGACCTGGGGCTCGCCAAAAAATTGATAAAGCATAATCGGTTAGGGCTGAGATTGGATATAGACAGGGGTGAGGCGGGACAGAGAGACAGGAAGACAGGGAGGTGTTGTTCCTGCATCCTCATGCACTGCCTCATTTGGTGTTACCGAGTACTTTAATGTTGATCATGTTCACCCCCTCAGCCAGTAGCAGTTTCTATGGAATAGTGAAGCGGAGCCAATGCAGGAGTCCATTGATCCCCACCCAGATACACATTATTCCATGTGGAGATTCTCTGGCTCCACTTGCGCCAAGATCTCCAGCTGCACTCTAATATACTCTTCAGTGATACGAAATCATTTCTTCATGATATTCACCGCGGATTTACATTTCACGGCCAAGGAGCATCTTCTACTGCAGGTAGCTCTCCTACACAGATGAAACACATGAGCCTACTTTTGAGCTATGGATTACGATCAACCACGTTCCATGACCACAGATACCATTTTGTGCGTGAGAGGCAGGGATATGATTAGAACACCGAGTACCAGCAGGTTCTACATGATGAGGCGAAAAACAAACAGCTTGTTTGCCACATTCTGTCCCCGTCATGGGAGGGATCTGTGTCGCCAAGCCGTATCCACAGCCCAGGCACGCGACAGTGACGCTCTGTGGGATGTTGGAGATCAGTAAACGCAATTGTCGGCTGTTTAGTTGGCTGTCAGGCAGGGAGGATACATAATCACTGACGGAGTGGTCTGGGGTGGATACCTCTTGTAGAGCCAGGCAACAACCATGCCATACAGTGAATATTTTCTGGTGATTAGGGTCAAGAAATAAATTTTCTTCGTGGGCTGATATGTGTCACAGTGTAAACATAATATATTATATTCCAATATATTTTCTGCTCCTTGTCATATTCTGCTAGCCAGGGTATGTTCTCTCCTTGGATCGAGCCATCCGGCACGTCCATAATCCCAGTGAATATTTCACAACCTGCACGATATGGAGAGGTCAGAGCACTATCTCTATACATAGATGATTCTATTCAGCCCATAATTAGGAGGGGTGGGCATAACGGGTAGCAACAGATGCAACCGTCCCTAAATTGCAGTGTCGTCCTCACAGTTCAATACAGCAGATACCGTGCCCTCTTGGCCTGGAATTTAGCCAGGTCCACCTTCCAACTTGATCGAATCGCGTCCGGTGTCAGCCCAGCATCGATTCCTTCACGAACCAACGGACTTCCCGCGAGGATATCGACGTTGAATTGGCTCTTGTCCGATGTGCTCGCCAACCACTCGAATGCGGTCCCGTTTTTGGGAGTTTGATAGAGCTGCTTGGCAGTCGACAACAAAGCGACGCCCAGGTAAACAGGATCAAATTCTTCATAACTCCCTTTGTCCAGTGAGACATAAGTCTGAACGCCACAAGCAGTCTCGGACTCGAATTTGGAGGTAGTCGGGCTAAAGCACGCAAAACGGTAGTTCGTATTGGGCAGGTCCAGGGACCGCATGTGCATGGCCCATGTCTCGTTACCGAACGTCGCGCCCAGCAACTGTTGCAGTTAATCATTGGAATTTGAAATTATATCTGTTGCAAAGGGAAGACCAACCTCAAAAGGTCGCGTAGTTCCTCGTCCCTCAGACAGGTTGGTTCCTTCAAACAGCCCCGTCCCGGGGTACAGAAGGGCCGTTTGTGGGGTCGGCATATCTACAGCAGGTTAATGGTGGGCGAGTCACAAATCGAACAGGCATCCATACTAGGGCTAGGCAAGACCCAAGGTAGGCCAGTGTCATCCCAAGCCATCTCTCGCTTCCATCCCTCCATGGGAACGACATCGAGGCGTAGATTTGCGCCCTTGGCGGCTTCGCTGATCCAGCCTTCCCCGACGAACATTCGTGCCAATTCAGCAGATGTCATGCCATGGGCCTGAGCAATCGGCCGCCGTCCGACGTATGACGCAAACTTCTCGTCCAGCACGGGGCCGAAGGCATTGAGTCCGGTTATGGGGTTGGGGCGGTCGAGAACAACATAGGATGCATTGGCTAGCGCGGCGGCGACCATCGTGTCATACATTGCCCATGTATCTTGGCTGGGCATCAGACATGCAAGTATAACAGGGGTCTAGAGGGTACATACATGTGTAGAATCGCGCCCCGACGTCCTGAATGTCAAAGAGAACAGTATCCGCCCTAGAGTCCTGGATGTATCCTACCAGGGTGGACGTGTTGGCGTTATATGCATCCTGTCATGTCTGTATGAGTACCTTTCATGTTTCCATATATTATAGACGATAATTTCTAACATAAACTGTCAAACCAGTCTTTTCATCCGTAAACGTACCCTCCGACCCCCCTGCCTGTGCAGTACCTCGAAAACCATGCTCAGGCCCCATAACCCCAACGAGATTGACCTTGCCGGACGAGGCCATGACGTCCACGCCCAGGTCAAACTCGGGGGTAATCCCTGTTGGATTCGTCAGGATGATGACCTTGCGACCATGTAGCTGCTTGTAGTCAGCTCCACGCAAGACATCTAATCCTGTGCGGACAGCCGGCCCAGCCACGGCGGCGTGGGCGCAAGCTGCGATCAAGCATAGCGTTTCAATACCGGATACCTTCATTGTACTCGTTCAGGGGAACCAATGTCGAGTGTGCGCTGCGGGAAGGGCGATCGATCATTTTGATCCGTGAGCAACATCGAAAACTTTCAATGGCTTGGAATACGGCCGGATGGCACCCCGGAATACCACGTCCCATAGCTCCCTTCTAATTACAGGATGCCCCTGAGCGAATGGCTAGCCGATACTACCGACCCCGCATGGCATTGGGGGATCGACATGGTAATTGCAGAATCGGGGTTAATGCTATTTTGATGCAGCCTTCTATCCAGGATTTTGAGATCTTTTCGATCAGCGACGAGCACAGTGAGATATCTCCACTACTGACTATGTCAGGGTGAACACGAAGTCCAAATTATCACGTTTGAACAGTCCAACATGGCTCGAGGATTATTTTCTCAAAGTGATACCCCATAAGTTTAATCAGCCCATCCGTTCGACTTCGAGACTCGCCAGAACGAATGCACTTGTCCCAATTAAGCTGTTCGTCGTGACCGACAAGTTGACATAATACTAGATCATACTCAGCTTTGTTCAAGCAACGAAGATGGACAAGAATCATCACATACCTCGTAGTCAACCCTAGGCTTATGCAGACTAGCCATGGCACTAGTACCGAAATAGTCCAGCGTGCCATTTTGACTGTGCCCGACGAACCGTTCCACCAGATCCTGGTGCATTCTCCGAACCAAAGCTGACACCCGGCCATGCATATCCCCGAGATAACCCAAGCGCGAGCTCTTGGCCATAGCGAAGGTTATCAGGGCTCCCGCACTGGACTCGATAAAGTTGCCGGGCGCCCCGGGCCGGTCTACGACTTGCCAAATACCATAGCAGCCTGTTTCGTTCACCGACTTGTCCACAGCGTCCATCTCAGCCGATATGAGATCGTGAAGCAGGGTCTGCGTGCGATGATACGTTGCGGTAGTCACGACCGCAGGCGTCCTCGTGGCAGCCCGTTCCAGAGCGTCGACCAGGCCAACGGTATACCAACCCAGACTACGACCCCAGATAATGGGACTGGCGCCCGTAGCGGCATCAGCCCAGGAGGCATTGCGGGACAGCTCGTAGCCGTGTTTGACAAGACCGGTTGCTGGATCCCGCGCATTGTGATAGATCAGTTCCAATTGCATAAGGGCGGTATCCAGATTCAGCGACTTGTCGCCTGTGACGGATCCCCAGAGGGCGGCATACGGAGCGTATCCATACATGCCATCGGCATATGACGCGTCTCCGTAGTAATTGTAAGGGGCGGGCGGGTTGGCGTAGTACCAGAGGCCCCCTGGGAGCGCTCGTCAGTGGTGAGGAAGGCAACAATGCTTGTAAAAAGGAATGAATATACCTAGAGAATTACGAGGTTGCAACCTCACCGATTCCCGCAGGGCCTGCAGGGCTTGGTGGTCGTATTGACCATGGAGAGGTAACTCCCTAGCGAGGCGTCAGTGGGGATGCGGACTGTGACGGCGGAAAGGACCAACAAAAGCGATCGGGCTAGACACAGTCGATCTAGTCCATAATCCATGGCATCTTTGGAGGCATTGAGCGCTTCCTGGATGGCTTGCTCCACACTGCGATGGTGATATTCGGTCCACCGGGCACGCTGGGCAGCGTTATCGGAGTGGTTGATGGCGGCGCGCAGCGCTTCTTGAAAGATACCCTACGCAGATCAGCAAGGGTTGCATGTATGGAGTCATTCCTGAATGGAAAGATACTTTTTCAATTTGTCTCGTCATCGCCCCTGTGCTGGTGATTCCATCTTGCCGTGCGATGATGCTGTCCAGCATCCATGTTGACAACGGTTGTGCTTGAGCTGCAGTGACAGTAGCTAGGATCGGGCCTACCCAGAGCAGGAAGCGGATGACCATCATCATGCTCCAAATTGTGGATGACTGACAAGGCAGGCAATGTGTTGCACGTTCTCCGAAGGTTGGCACTGTTTATTACGATGAATCCAAATTTAGGATCAATCTATTTGTGGGGTGATCGCCCGCTACGCGTTCCGAGATCGATCGGCGCCAGACCCCCCACAGGGGGCCATGTTGGCAATTTGACCAGATTCGTCTCAGAAGAGGGGCAAGAAAAAGGGAGGGTCAAGAAATTACGTTGTGCGGGTGATTGTTAAACTTAAGGTAACTATACTAAAGTTAAATATGTAATTGTTACCTGTGTAAGTGCAGTCATCAGTAGTCATTGGTAGACTCTTCAAAGTATATATCACTGACTCACATTGCCCTCAGTACTAAACATTATCGATTTCATCTCTGTCTCTCTCATCCCTCCCTCTTTCCTTTTCTTCTCATCTCTTAGATCTTCTGCCATTCATCCATCATAACGCACTATTTCATCCCCTGTTCGAACACCGCTCAATACTTTTGTTGTCCGCTAAGGTCTAGTCCCGCTGCCCTCGGCCGTCATGGATAGTCTAACCAGCACGCAATTCCGCGACACCCTCCGAGCCGCTGTGGTGCAGCACAGCATCACATACACCACGGCATTGTCATTGACCATCAGGTGGGACACTGACGATACCGGAGCACACCAGGACGCCGACAGGTTCCAGGCGATTCTACGTGTGTTCCAATTTCCGCCGGCTAGAGAAGTTATCCTCCGATCTGAGGATGGCACCGTGGGCTGGACTCTGCTAGGGGAAGTCCGGCGGCTTTTTGCGAATGCCAAATCCCATACTAGCGGGAGGACCCTGGTCATTATCCACTACGCCGGGCATGGGATGGAGCACAGGGGCAAGTTCCACCTCGCGGATCGAAGTGTCGATGCGAAGGTGTGTGACGCCATGCGCTTCATGGTTGACCTCGCCACGGACGAGGACTACGACCTCCGCTATACCACCAGCGTCGATGTTCTCTTTGTCCTGGATTGTTGCTACTCATTCATGGCAACACGGGAGCCATCTACCAGTGGCCGGATCGTCGAGATCATGGCTGCTACGGCCAGAGACAACCCAAGAACTGTTACTCCGCCCGCCAATACATTTACCAACAAAATCCTGGGCGAAGTCAGTCGCCGCCGGAGAGATGGCCACAATTATGTTGAAATGGCCAACGTTATCGAGACTCTCAAGGCCCAGGGCACTGGGGTCGTCTCCCCCACCCATTCCCTGAAAATGGGCGCAGCTTCCGTCTGCATTTCTCTTGCGGGATTGGCCACTGTCAATCCTATTACTATCCCCCCAACTCTCCGAGCCGTCTTCCGCGTCCAACTGGAGGACAACATGACCAAGGCTGATGTTGAAAGGTTCACCCACTGGATCCGTAGCCTCCCGGCGAGCGTGGAGGTCACCCTGGAAGGGATCTTCCCGACAGGTTCAATGTGTGTGATTCTGTCGTCTGCCTATTCCGTGTACTCAAAATTGGCCGGAATGGCGGGGTATGCATTGATAACGGAAGCGAGAGGGTCAAACCTGGTTCGCCGGCTCATGGCTGAGGGCCCTGCTGCCCCTCAAAAGCCATCTTCATCGTGGAAGGAGAACGTCCCTTTTTCGAAGAAGTAGGGACATTACCAGCGCGTGGTGGCAATAAATAGCGGTGGTTTCCCTCTCTGCGTTGAAGAAGAAGAGAAAAAGGAAGAAGAAAGAAACAGTCCTTACTAGCTGAAATAAATCATATGCTCTAATTATCGATCTCCATTGGCCGCACATAGACCAGTAAGTTATAGATAATCACCGAAAACATCTCTACCCAGACAACCCCAACCCACCCATGGGGATAGCGGTGCCTTTGTTACCGTGATCCTTTGTAATCCATATTATCAATCTTCGTATGCTGTTGGATATATTATTTCAGTGGGTACTCATCATCTGCAAAAAGAAGTGCTGAATTACCGATATCATGAGCCTGCACCCCGCATGTTGAGTCTCTGGGTGCCTTGACCCACGCAGCCCATCATCTGAATCAGAACATATGCACCTCGCGCCCGGCGTGGAACATAGCCGGTAATAACGTCTTATTCCCATCAAAATCCATTATGGGCGTCTGCAAATGTACCGGCACCTTGTTAAGTGCCCCTCTCTTGATTCGACCATCTAAATACTCGGCCCACACTCTGAAGCCCGCTGCAGCAATATCGTTCCCAGCAATTTTGCCCACGCTGACCAATTGGGTCACCGGGAGCTCTTGCAGAATCGCCGCCGTGGCACTCCCGTCAGTGTAGCTTTCGGTCTTCGGCGTTGAATCCTCTGGGTATAGAAGATTCTGCACCTCCTGACCCGCATCTCTCCAATGCCTTTTCTGGCGGACATACATTTTGAGCGCGTCGCATAGCAAGTTTTTCCTATCATCCGAATACTTGTACCAGTATCCCATGAGACCCTTCTCGGGGGCAGCGTTCTCAAAGCTGAACGCGTCGGTGGCAATTCGGCGTCCGTATAATTCATTTCCGGCTCCCAACTCCAACTGGCAGAGGAACCATCTGGCCCCCGGTGATCCCGAGAAGCGGGCTAGCACCCATTCTCCGGCAATGCCATGGAGGTCGGGGTCCTGAACGAAGGAAACCATACGGGATACTTTGTACCGCTCTCTGCGCATCCAATCGTCCCTCTCGCCAGACTCTTCGGAGCCCTCATCAGGATCAATGTCGTGCGCGATCAGTTCCATAATATCTAGCTGCTTGGCCAAGACGTGGGCTTCGCAGGTAAATGAGACCAAGGTAAGAGTTAACCCGGTACTGATGGTACACCACCCCTCGATCTTTTGTCCGGGAACTGCAGATTTTATCCTAGAACGCAGCCTATCAGGATCGATCATTTTGACAATGATTCTTTGGATGTCGAAGATGCCCCGTATGCCACCACTGCTGACCACGATGGGGTTGGGACAAACAAGTCTCCTTTCTTGAGATTCGTCAGAATGTTCAGGAACCTTTTCATCGCTGTCCATCAAATTGTTGTAGTCGGTGGATTTCGAGTCGCCGATAATGCGCTGTATTGATGGGGTGAGGGGGATGGCTTCGTGGGAGTCGGGACAATCCTCGTCCCCTTCCTCGGATGGCTCGGAACATGAGCCGGAATCCCCTGTATTAACGCTCCTCATCTGCTGGATAATGAAATTTATTGCTTCGTCGACAGCCCTGAATTCAGCTTCCTGCTTTTTCCTTTCTTCCTCCTTCGGGTCTGGTGCCTCCTCTTGCTGTTCTCCCTCGGGTGCCTGGGGGCTAGACTTTTTTCGCCGAAAGCTTAGCTTGGGGCGAGGTACATTGTACGATAAAACCGATTTACGAATCCCATCAATGCGTTCAATCGAGGAAAACTTCCCAGGACTGTCGACGGGTGTGTCTCGTTTAACACCTGTGGCCGGTGTGGCTGCTCCAACATTCCTGTCTGCTTTACTGTGAATATGGTTGATCTCCTCGACGATTCTTTCCAGCGCGTCAAGATGAGCATCCAGGTGTTCGAACTTTGTATATCGTATCTTATTTGCCAAATTGCCCAGCGCGTACACTGTTGAGCATGCTGCAGGTAGTTTCTTTGTAAGCTTCAGCATTCCAACGAGCAGGTCGTTGATGCGTCCGGCGATGACAATCTGGCGCGCTCGCTGGGAGCGTAAAAGTTTCAATATATTCTGACTGGCATCCACCTGGGTGGTAGAATTTGTGTCATCTGTTTGATCCACGAAAGCATTGATGCTGGCAGGATATAGCGATCGGCCGTGGAGAGGGCTTCCGCAATGTTTCCCAGTCCAATTGAAGACTGAGACATCATTATACGTGATCACAACCTCATCCAACAACCTGGCTAGTGCTTTGGGAAGCCCCTCCGCAGGGAAGGCGGGGAAGCGAACACCAAGAATACCCATCAACGAGTATGCCTTATCTGTTGGAACGGTGGTTTGCCTCTCAGCGGCAGTAATCAGGACGTTGCTCGCGGACGAGTTCAAAAGGCCAGTCCCTGAAACCCAGTTTTTCAGGTGTCCAATATTACTAAATCTTGAAATCCTCTCACGGTCATCGATAATAGCCCTTTTTGCGACTTTGGAAAGGCCATGAAGCAGATCGTTAATAAGCGCTATCTTTCCACGAAGGTTGAGGCACGCGCTGTAATGATCGACTATCAAGGAAGCATCAGAGATACTGACGTCCACTGCCAATTCATCTAATATGCTTGGAGACAGCCTAGCAGCGGCATGCACAGCCCTCCCAATCTGCGCTTGAGCCGTCGTGTCGCGCAAATCATTAGGAGGCACGAATCCAATTTCTTCAAGCGCAAGAAAAAGCCGGCGTTCCCGGGAAGAGTCTTGTCCAAATCTTGACAATAGCTGTTCGTGCAGCTTTGATATAACCGGGGCATGCCTTTTCCGTAAACTACGGACGAAGGGATGGTTCATGTACCTCTTAATGAATGGAGCAAGGTGATAGAAAGGTCCGAGAGCCTCGACGGGCCTCTCCAACTTATGCCAGTAGGAATTGACAAAGTAGGTCATTTTGCTCAAAACCAGCTCCTGTAGCGTCCACCCACGCGTAGCCCATTCAACCTGGATGTTGGTTTTGTGGACAGAATCTCTGGCGTCAGACCCAATATCCGTGAACCGTTCGATATTCAGCTCTACCGGGACGTGGGATGGCATCTTCCAGTGTTTCCACTCCTCGATCCACGACTGTTCGGATCGAGGAGTATCGAGATGCACTAGGCAGAAGTCGGCATTGGCATACCAGTCTCCCATCAATGCCAGGGACTCGGTCAGCTCGTAGCTATCCCGTTTGTTGATACAACACGTATCCAGCCACACGTACCGGTTCCCGCCGCCAGGGAAGTGCGCATTGAACAGCTCCTTTGCATGTACAATAGACTGTTCGATCTTGCGTGTGGACCGTATGCGCTGCAAGGCGGCCAACAATGCTTCGGCACCGTATCGCAATTCTAGATTGTTGTTGAAGAACTGGGTCGTGGAGGCGGCTTCCGCCCAGGTCTTGGATGCTGCATCGAAACTCCTCACCGCCAGGTCATGGCGAGAAGATGTCCCCTCAGTAAGTTCAGTAATTGCAGAGTCGAGATGCCTGGACCACGGGCCTTGGGAGAATTCCTCTCTGGTTTTGCCATCGGTACTTGAAGCGATAAGACAATCCACCAGACCCTTCATCACCGTTTGGTAGTGTTTTGCTCGCTGTCCAGAACTAGAACGAAGAGCATCAGCGTTGTGGACCTCCTTCTGCCAATATTTTATTCCGCTCTCCGCCTCCTTTGCGTCGATATACCACTGGAGAAGTGTCTCAATATCTTTCGGGCGCTCTCCATCATGTCTTGGGCGGGCACGCGTGAGTGCAGATGCCACCTTATGCTCCAACACCGTGATATCTGCCTTGCTCTTCTCGATTACCTTGTCCAAATCACTTGATTCATGTGTTTTCTGGTGCGATAGGGAATCCTGGCAACTGCTCTCCTGTCCCTCGGCGGTGCCTTCCATGGCTTCCAGGGTCTTGGCATCTGCAAAGTACTGGTAATCAATCTCAGAACCCTTCCAGCTGTGCGAAACAACACAATACTGGTCTTGCAGGCCGAGATTGAACGTACTGACCATGTTCCTGGTCTCGACATCAAACATGCGAAATGGCGTTTTGACATCGACGTCGGATGAGGTGAACCAATCATCGGGAATATCATACTCGGTGTCTTCTTGAGACTGTCTGTCATCCACAAAGCGTATCTTGGATTTGTCAACGAAGAGGCCATTCAGAATGACAAGAAGTTGATCTTTCACGGATTTTTCGAATTGAATATCCGTGATTTTGCCGGTGTGGTTGATAATATTATCAACCAAGCGACCTATCTCCTTGACATGTGCGTAGTGCTGAACAGTGTCTCCAACACCTGATTTGATGCTCTGTAGGCCCTCGCTGTCCAGTACAGCACATGCCTTTTCAGCACCTAATGCCAATTTCTCTCTGATGTCCATGCTCGTTGAAATCTTTGGAATGATGGGGAACAAGAAGGTTCTGCTTCCCATCTAGACAGCATAAATACAGTTGGGCCACGGTGGGACCCCTCACCAAGTCTCGTAGCTGGTTCTGGAAGACTGTTAGTTTTCCACTTAACACATCACATTGTAACCCTCACTGACACACTGCCAGACGGGGAGAGAAAAAGATGATGCGTCTCATTGAGCCACGTCGCCTGAGCTATACTCTCTGTTTTCTGCCTGCTTCGTCTGCAATGCATTCCTTCCTTCCCCTCTTCACCACCGTCTTCATGCCTCTCCTGCGACGTGATTCGTTCGTATGCTTCTCAGACTTGTCACGCTGCGTATGCTTCTCTCGCCACTGGACTTTTTGTATCCTTCCAGGAATCGCCATGCTGCATACGGTGACGTGGAGGCGACGATCACAAACCGATGAATTAGCCCGTTGGCAATGACCGACCCTTCCTTAGAGTAGGGACACAGAACATGCTTATCAACCGGGAGGTTATATTGTTGCAAACTTTGAATCCGTCCCATCAATTTTGTGGAATCTCGCAACGGTCTCAACATGGCATCTTACCACCGGGTGCTCGAAAGTTTTGGCAGGTCAGTTCGTGACAAAACAGTGGAATGTGACTGGTATGTGCTATCATGTCCAACTGTGTGGCCCTTGGGAATAACAAGGCAGCGATATCCACCCATGGGAAATCTCGATCGATGGAGAGCAATGGGCGGGCAAAATCCGGCTGATTGGGTTTATTGATGTGTTTTTTCTCATCTCCTACTCGGCCAACGCAAGATTTGAAGATGGGATCATTCTCTACAGTCAGTACGCCCGCATATTCTCGAAGGCCGACCGACTGAATCATATCCAGAGGACAAGGGATCTTTTAGGGCAATTGCAGGGAACGAGACCGATAAATGGTGGCCCAGCAAAGAGAAATCTCAATCAACCCACGACCTCCCCCACGCTGAGCTAGATGCAGAGGATAGCGAGGACTCGGAATCCGAGGATGGTCAGACTCATCCCAACAGTGGAAGTTCAACTACTGATGGTAATCAGACTTGCACCCCCCGGAGCCAGCCAATCATAAAAAAAAGATGGTTGACGCCAACGAGGCGAAGGACAGACCCAACGATGAAGAGAAATCCCCGGACTCCAACATCAAGTTTTACAGATCCAGTAGTTTCGAGGCCACGGCTACGGGCCATCGGATTGGACTGAGGGCTACATATCCCGTGTCGTGGCTTCGCGAATACACCATTAAGATCATTAAGCCATGCCCCGGGTCATTGAGGAGTAAGTCCATCACCATATATCCCTGGAAGTATTGAATAAAGCTGACTCTCCACCAGAGCGTATCACACGGGCCTTGAAACCACATAGCCTTCCCGCGCTGATGAGAGGCGCAGTACGTTGTGGGATTGTATCGCAAGGACAGCTGGCGGGTCACGTAATCGACGTTCTACTCGCGGGGTCGCGCCTTGACGACACAGCCAAGAAGTATGTGGAGGGGTTAAAATCAGGATATGGTGCAGGGAACCAGTACTTGTCGAACGAAAAGACCTAATTCCCTTAGATAGATGCAAGGAAACCCTCTTCCCTTTCCCGCCTTCGGGCACCATTCTCCTCTGCAACCCTCTTATCAACCTTAGGGCAGTCACGCTAAGCTCACCTTGATCGCACAAATTAAACCTCGTATTGGCTAGTCTCTTCATTGGCTCACCCTGCATGTCACTAGTCGAATTAATCCATCAGCAGGAGGCTGGGATTGTCCTCCCCAACCGCTAGGACTGTCTGACAGAGCAGCCCCGCAGATTTGCGTTGTCCTTCGACCGTGATTGGGCTCGACGCTGGGGCCCCACAGTTCAGCTCGTCGACCCTGAAAAGAACTCCGTGGTCAGATCCAGAATGACCGACAGTTCATCTCTCGTGGAAGGGACGATGTACAGAGTAGCGGGCAGGGGGATGATAAGTAACACGGTACCAAGGAATCTTGCGATACGTGCACTGGATATGGCCCCCGTAGCGATGGTGAACTTTTGGACCCCAGTCAGTGGGGGCCGGCTGATTGTTAGTCTGCGCTCCGTGTCTAACTGTTTTCTCCTGAGGTTTCTTTTTTTTCGCTCTGGCGCTTAAATCGTGGCGGTCAGGGGCTCCTTAAATCAATCTGCAGTGTTTTTCCTGACCCTCTACCAGTCCAGTGGGATAGCCGGTGTACCCATCCAACAAACCTCGTTTCGCTAAGCTGTGTTTACTGATTTCGTTCTTGTATTGCCGCGAACCTCTTCCCTATTCTATTGGAAGCTCCGTACGGAGACCAAAACACAAAATGGGCTGGTTTCCCCTCGAGCTCAAGGAGGAAGAACCTACCTGGAGCTTTGACATTGTCGGTTTACTTGCCGTGGTCGGGGGTTCATCCATCCAGAAGCATGCACAAGCCATCACAGCATCACCATTTGGGAGTTTTCCGCGTCTCCTGCCCGCCCCGGAGACAATGCTCAACACCGATCGCCCAGTACGCCTTCCATCTGTCAAGGATGTGGAAGTCGTGGGTGTCCACTCCGGTAATTACTTCCCCGAGTTAAACTTTTTCGCCGACGTTATCCATCGGATAGACTCGCTGGAGGCGTACGAGTTCCAGTCGTACGAAATCACGTATGCCGGAAGTAGTCCCGAGAAGGACGGGCCGCCGAATGACAACAACAGCATCCCACTTCGCAAGATTTGCCCGCTTAACTTGGTAACTCTGATCTCTGTCCTCATGACCATCGCACTATTCGTCTGGGCGGGCATCAACCACGACGCGGTGGCTCTGATCGGCCTGGGAACGATGGCCTTATCCACCAGTACCGCGTGTTTATCCTCTCAATGGCGACCGAAGTTGTCTGAGCGGAAGTTGAGCTCCGCCAAGGTCCCGCCGGGGGACGTCGTCATCCGCAAGCGGTCGGGGGCCTTTGTTGTCGTCAAATGCAACGAGAACATTGCACGCGAGCTTTATGGTGGCACGGAAGCCTGCGACTATGTCTTCCGGGGGCGGCCGCACCAAGTCCTGCTGGCCGTCAGCACAGTACTTCTGATGGCCTCAATCATTTTCTTCAGCAACTGCGGATGGAAATCGCAGATCGCCGTTGGTCTGGCATACGTCATCCTCAACATCGCTTACTGGGCCATGGCGTTGCTAACGGAGCCTCGTCAAACTTGGGATGTTGACTCTCGGTACAATGTCAAGCTCCTCGAGCGTAAAGTGACCGCCAATTACACTCAGGCTCTGTGGAACTGTATCCGAACAACGCGGAAGGTCCAGTGGATTCATAAGGGGCAATTTGCGCCGTCAACCCCTAACTGGGATGGATGGTTGAAGGAAGCAAAGAGGAATGCTGGCAATGAGAACTGGAACCCTGATGAGGCGCGTGATGAGTGGATGGCACAGAAGCTGAGCCCTGAAGCTGAGGACAGTGAATGAGAATACTCACCGGCGGAGACTCAGAAGCTGAGGTGCTTATATGTATCTATGTGATATATAAGCCACTATTCATGACCAATTCGGCAGAATTGGTCTATGATACCCTTCTGGCCGAGCGGTATAGCGGTCGGTCGGGTAGTCCTATATCTCATGTATGTGTATATATATTTTCATCTTGGTGGAAGATTGTTACATGAGAGATGGGTTGATGAATAATGTCAGTGATAGACACTCTGTACCAAACTAAGCATTAGCAATATTCTCCTAATTTGATAATTGTTACCCACTGAGAAGTCTGTGGAAAGGACAGGGCGAATAGTTGAGATCTGCCTGTTCTTCCCAGGACCTCCCGATGAAGCTCGCGCCTCTGGATTTTTTTCTACCAAAATATCAGGATCTCGTCCGGCAATGTCTTGTGATCTGGTCTTTGCCTTCACGCCTGGCACCAGACTGGCATGCCTGTCCTCCTCGGTTGCTGGAATCGGGGAGGGTGAGGTGTTGGCGGAAGAATGAAGATGTCGCAACGAAGCACTCTACAAAGCAGCCAATGTGTACATTATGAACGGGTTTATGGACGAATGACTCAGCGGTATAACTATGAATATTATCACATGACCGTCATTGATCGGATCACGTGGTACTAGCTCTCTCATTGGCTCGGTGGCATGCGATGCCTGAATGCCCGCAGTAGTAGCCTGGGGCTTCTATCGTCTTCCCTCTGCGCTCTCCACTCCTGTTTCCAACATACTCGTCTGTGGACGATAATACGGTCCAACCCCCTCCACGGTCCTGGTTGTTGCCATATTTTACACGAAGGCGCTTAAATAGTGATGACAGAACGAGCTCCTTCTGCAGCACGCAGCTCTTTCCGAGCCCGCGCAGTTTGTGTGCCCTCAATCCCACGCCCAGTCCTAAAACAACTAACTCGAATAGTGTGATAATTGTCGCGTCCGCAAGGTATAGTCCCGGAATGTATCCAATACATATGGTCTTCACACTGATAGTGCAATAGATCAAATGTGACAAGGAAATTCCCTGCTCCTCCTGTGGAGCCTTGGGCATTCCTTGTAGCGGAGTCGGAGTGGCCTCTCCCACGGTCCAAGAAGCGCCGAGACAACGAATCCCTCACGAATAGTTAGTTGGGGACCTGATCCGGATTATTAGGGGGTGATCGCTAAATCATGGCCAGTGAACAGAAGGTGGACGGTATCCAGGAGCAGCTCACTGCTATGCAACAAACGCTCCAGCAACTCATCCGGTCCTCGACACCAACCACAGTCCCTCCTCCAGCTCGGCCTGTCCCTTCTGCGCAATCAGCTCCTCCATTCGAAGGTCCCTCGTCATTTCATCACGAGACCCTCGTTGCCAGAGACGCGGCCTTTTCCGCTGTCGCCACTTCAAGGTCCAGAGAACCGGATGATCATGTGTCTGCCGCTCTGTCGACCCTTAGACGACGCCTCGATCAGTATCATGAGTCCGACGCGACTACCACTGGCGTTGAAAATTCCACATTATCCCATGACGGACAAGATCTTCTTCCGGTTGAGCTAGTCGTTGCCCTAATCCGCAAGGTCAAAGCCCGGCCGCCCTTCTTTCTGGTGAGCCAATCTTGGGCAAGCCCGCTGCAGGTCGAGTCCCTTTGCCAGTCGATTTATTTCCCTCTCATGCCCCTTCCGGCTGGTTCATTGGCTTTTTTCCATGGGCTGTTATACTACATTATTCGAGATTACCTCCACGAGGAGCACCGCGATCTGGCACAGTTTGACTTGGCCGCCCATATGCGATTTTGCGAACGCCACTTCTCCGCCGCACTGAACAGTTATGAGATGGTTATGGCACCCACCGTGGAGAAGGTACAGGCGTTGTTGATTGCTATCATCAAATCCCAGGAAGAGTTTGATATTCAGCGTTGTTGGACCTATCTCTCCATTGCCTTTAACATGTGCCAAACCCTGGGCCTGCACAGGAGTCATGCCATCGTGAAGGACCCCTTTCCGACAGCGGAATCCAAACGCCACGCATTCTGGTCCCTTTACACGATCGACAAAAATCTATCCCTCAACATCGGCCTGGCGTCTCATTTCCAGGATCATGATATTGACGCGGACCTCTTCACCCCGTCAAACGACCCCCAGCAGCGCCCATGGGACTTGATGAGCCTCGTCACTGTGGAATTTGCAGGAATCCAGGGACGCGTCTACGACAAGCTGTATTCCACCGCCGCCTCGAAATCCTCACAAGCCACTCGAATGAAGGCCATTGATGTCCTGTCCACCGAATTAATCGCCGTCCGTGATAAGCTTCTGAGCATTGATGTCAGCCCGGCCCTCTACTCAGATTCCTTGCACGGAATGGCCGCCTGTGCGGACTTTATCACCTACTCCGTGTTGACAGTAATCTACCGCGCCCAGACAGGACCGGGAGATGGAATGGGGATCTCCTCAGAATGCTACAAAGCCGCTAGCATGGCTCTTCACAGCCATCTCAAGTGCTTCACTTACTTCCGCCACCGCCAGACGCATAAACAAATGGAATATGTCAACGGGTCAGTCACCGGTCTTAACATCCCGGGATGGTTGCTAACTTGGAATAGTATCCTGCTGTATCCTTCCTTTGCACCATTCGCGATCGTCTTCACCCATGCGATTACCACTTCTAATACTGCGGATCTGGCTTTATTGCAAGAGACGCTTGGGTCGCTCGAGTTGATCAAAGATCTGTCTCCAGGTGCAAAGCATCTGCATGCTATCTGTGAGGCGTTCGTGAGGACCGCACAGGTGCTGGTTGACTCCCAGCAGACTCTCACCGGACTGGAGCAGCACCAGGACGGTTCCTTGTTCATGCCCCCTATTGTCGGCGGACCGACCAACGTCACTCTCCCGGACGTCTCGTGGCCCGAGAACACATTCGATTCTAACATGAATCAAGAGGATGTGTCTATGTTTTTAAACGACTTTCTCGGAACTAATCGCCCGGTTATGGATATATTAAATGCTAGCTACCTGAATTATATTCCAGAATGAAACGATGGCATCGGCACAACGTATTTCCCTAGCTAGCCATGATGCGACGTTTCACTTGCCTGACGGCTCGTTCTCAGTCCGTTTTATGGTTTACATTCGACTACCACGCGTTATCAAAAGACATACTACCTTTCCGTTAGCTCCATCCTACCCATGGTTTGGTCAGGGAATTCCACTTACCGGAATGAGCAAATATGGCACACGACGCTCGTACTCCATCCACGCTTCGCCGTACCGCCCACGGCATCGCTCGATGTCGCGCCAAG
Source organism: Aspergillus neotritici (assembly GCA_023619815.1). NCBI lineage: Eukaryota > Fungi > Ascomycota > Eurotiomycetes > Eurotiales > Aspergillaceae > Aspergillus > Aspergillus neotritici. Next base: position 91,726 of record JALZYL010000013.1, read on the forward strand.
CGCGGTGGGAGATCATGGTCACGAAAAACACTGGATAAAACCATGGAAATGGAGATTCGAAACCTGTGACCAGTCCCCACGACACAGCAAAGAATATATCACAGGTATAATGGACCTTACGGGCCAGGCCATCTGGAGTCGTCAGAAATGTCACTTTCAGGGGATTCCAGATCACTTACACCACCCACTACAGAGGATAGCATTTCCGGTCTTGGTCTTGATAGTCTCGGGGTTTTTGATGAACTTCCACGGCAACTGAGGGAATGCCTTACGGTCCACAGCGGTCCCTCGCTCCTGAGCACGGAAGTAGTTCTTCTGGCTGTTGCAAGTATCCCACACCCAATACACGAAGAGATATATCACGGCCAGCAGGCCCAGTGCGGCCGGGTTCCAGTGGTATGTCGACGGATCATGCGACGCCAGATACAGTGTGCAGTGGCAGTAAATCATCGGTACCCCGGCGAGGTTCCAGAAGATCAACATAAATCCCCATTTCTCATAATACATATCCCTGGGTTTGTCAGCGTGGCAGCTTCAGAGAGAGTCGACCGACTTACCAACTGGTGATGATCAGCTCTTCAGCCTTGGAACAGGCATTGGCGTACAGAAAATGGGCCATGACCAGGAAGGCGACCTCACCGGAGACGAACCCATAGTCATCCCACTGCCTGAGCGCTGTAGCGAGCGATAACAGGAATAATATGTACCAGGGGATGCGAACTTCAAAAAACATCTTCATGTCGATCCAGCGGAACAAACGCGGATTAAGCTCTGCACCCATGAAGAAGTCATACACGTGGGAACCCGACATGCGGTGCTGAGCACCACGATACAGTGCCGACAGATAGGCGACGATAGACACCGCAAATCCCGAAATGATAGCCACAGACATGATCGGCCCAAACTCATCGATCAGAACGCTCAGTCGGAAAAGACCCGTGAAGTGCAGGAAGAACGCACCACCGATCGTCAGATACCACGACGGCAGCGCGGAGCAGTAGTAGTCAAGTTGCTTGTTGCCAAGGTGAGGCAGGGCCTTTCCTTTGCCGTATACGCCTGGCAGGTACAGATATCCGAGGCCTTCTAGGATCAAAAAGGTCCAGTAGATGGTCCACGCCTTGCGGTGCGGAAAGGCATGGGTATACGCCAATTCGACGAGGTGACCCAGAAACCCGATGATAGTTTCTTCGCCCGCACGGGCTGGAGTGGGCAGTTGACCGTCGAAACACTTCATCCCAATAAACATGTAGTACATGAGCAGAGGGGATCCCACCATGATGGCGGTCACTCCCAGTGGCCCGCCAAAGTCAAAATGGGTATGGTCGGAGTCCGGATCCGCAGAGGACGTTTTCGATCGACCCTTGGGGTTGTTGTCCCCCGAATTATGGCGTACTGTCTTCGACATGGTGACAATGTAAAGTGTGTGTGTTTGGGATGGAGTTCATGCTCGAACAGATGGGGCTCCTGGCAATATATACCCCCGGAGGGAACCATCCCGCGGGGGGCAAACAAGTTGAAAACCCCTTGTTCGGTCCAATGCAGCCAATATCAGCTATCCAGTGGGAGACTGGATTTCGTGTCCAACAACCATTCTACATGAAGCTTTGCAGTAAACATGCCGCCGCGGAGTCCGCGGAGAGCACGGAATCCTCGCCCGGCTCGGTCCACGGAATGGTGGATTCAGCCAATCGTTCGCGCAAGTATAGATCCACTGAGTGGGTCCTGCAACATGGCCTTATCCAGGCAGACATGCAATGCAACACCATGTATAGACCATGGATTCTTTCTGATCAACAAGGTCCATAGGTCGATAAATAAATGCATTAGACTGGGGCGGGCACCAGTTTTACCACGATAATGGACGGGAATTCGACATGCTTTTTGTATACACAACACAATGCAGTACCTACTCTATACGTTTGAATTGATCCTCCGCAAGGATCAGTCGATAGTCGTCTCTATGATTCGTTGGCCTCACTAAACTATCCTTTAACGCCCAAATTTCTTCAGTATACCTCTCGATTGCCTCAGGATCGGCCATGATAACGTGTCTGACAGCGTCATCGAACGGACTCGCGCGCATACGGGACTGCTTGGTCCATCCTAGGCCTTCAACTATGTTGGCTCATCTTCAAACCCGCAGATTACAGGATACAACACCAGCAAACCACCTACCAGGAGGTAGCGCCGGCTCGATATTTGTCTAGTTATGTTAATCTCGGGCGGACGTAGATTCCCGACCGGCCAATATCGTCGTCATCTGGATATCATCCACAGGCTGCTCGACCCCTAGACGGCAATCAGAAAGCAAAAGCCCTGAGAGGATCTTGTAATTGAAATCACCATGTTGCAGCCATAGCCATGGAGGCAGTTTCGCTGAACATGGGGGTTGTAGGAGCTGCAATTGAATGTCGAGTGATCTATACAGGGATTGATTCCACGTATGACCCGTACTAAGGAGTATAGGCCTACATCGATGTGTGGATTTGTGGCTTGCCGCCTGCGAGTTGGGGGACCTGAAGTATTTGGCCGAGGTTTGTTGGGCGGCACAGACATGCAATTCCTCCATAGCCTTGCGTCGTTAAACGCGTTTGGCGGAGGTGTTTACGGTCTGCCTACAAGTGGACAGTTTGTACTCTCTCGCTCAGTATAGATAGGTGTAGCTACAGGTTACCATCTTGTCGTAAACTGCTAGGGAGATATACGACCTTGGTCAATTCACATGAAGGTTACGACAAGGGTCTATAGGGGGATCGACAAAACCCCGCCCTGCTATCAACTCTCTCCACTGCTACTACTCCATACGGAATAGGCGTGGCTGTACAACTCAGTCCGTGATGAGGCTCTGCGGTAGCAATTGACTTCTATGTGGACCTTGGTCTGGCGGAATGTATTTATCAGTACCATTTGTTCCGGTTGAACCTCTGCCTGCAGCGTCCGCACCCCTTAGAGAATATCGACAATGTCCACTCGTATTACCGGAACGGCCTTCATCACCGGCGGCGGATCAGGTACCAAGATTTCCATCTTCGTGGTAAAGCCCAGCTAACACAAGCAAGGCATTGGCCAAAAGACAGCCTTCACCCTAGCCCAGAATGGCATCACCAATCTCGCTCTGCTCGATCTCAACACAGCCCAGCTAGAGAGCACTCGTGATGACCTCACGGCCAGCTTCCCCAATCTAGGGATTGAGATCCTCACCGCGGACGTGAAAGATGAAGCCTCCGTCGAAGCCGCCGTGGAGAAGACAGTCGCTCGCTTCGGCGGAATCGAAATCGCCGTCCACGCGGCCGGAATCGGCGGTGAGACTCCCGGCACGGATCACGCCAGCTTGGAGAACTGGCAGAAGGTGATAGATATCAACCAGACGGGGGTGTGGCTCTGTCAGCGGGCTGTGGTGCGGCAGATGCAGAAGCAAGAGTATTGTCTTCCCTGCATTTCGCGCTTGATGTTCCTGTCCCTTGAGATCATTGGATGGTGTCTGACCAGCATAGGGACCGCGGAGGGAGAATAGGAAGAGGGGCGATCGTGAATGTGTCGTCCATCTTCGGCATTTCCATCCCACCGACAGAGATGGGGATCATCCCGTATACGACCGCCAAACATGGTATGTCACTCTTCATACGCGCCTCTGTAGAGCAACGCTAATCCAGAACAGCCGTGGTGGCCATCACCAAATACGTACGCCCCCCAGCCCACGGTGAAGACGGAACTAACCAACAAACGATTTATCCAGGCGGCAAAGGCCTATATCGCAGACGGTATCCGCATCAACGCGATCTGCCCAGGGTAAGCCATGCATGCCATCTGTCCCCGTTAACATCCACACTAACAAACCCAGCGTCATCGATACCCCCTTGACCCATGAGGGCATCGAAAGCGGTTTCTTCGTCAAGACGATGGAACAAACACCCATGGGACGCTGCGGCACAGTGGAGGAGATTGCAGACTCGATTCTGTACCTGGTGTCGCCGATGAGTAGCTACGTGGTTGGTGCGGCGCTGGTTGTCGACGGGGGGTGTACGGCTTAGTTCCATCTGTGTGGTTATAGTTTCTTATAGACAGGGCTGTTATAGCCACGAACTGTCATGTCTATAACGTGCTGTATGTTGGGTCAGACGAGAGGAGACGCGGACGTTAGGGTTAGGATGGTCACGAGCCGTGCTCCTCAACGACTGGCACAGATAGGCCAGTTGGCTATAACCCGCCAACAGGCTACAGGACGTGCTCTAAGAATTAACTCCATATTATAACGTACTGCCACGAGTACATGTAATTATCCACGTCTGGCTAGACTATATACAAAGTTTATTATTAAACTAACGCGACAAAAAGTTCATTAGTTCTCAAAGCGCCGCCAGCCCCTTACTGCTGCACTTGGATCTTGATATCCAGGCTCGGGTTCGCCGGCAAGTAATCCGTATAGCACTTGGCGTTATCCTCGAACGGGCCATAAAAGCGACTCCGCTCATACGAGGTGAACGGCACGCCGGTGCGCAGCCGCTCCACTAGGTCTGGGTTGCTAGTGAAATAGCGGCCGTAGAGCAGAGCGTCGTAGCGACCGGATTCGAGGACACCGAACGAGTTGGACTGGTCCCACCCGCCGGCGGAAAAGAACGGGGTGGAGCCGAAGATTCGCCGGAATCGAGACAGGTCCACGTCGCCAAGACCCCAGCTCTCAAGGAACTTGTCCTTCTCGGCCTGACTGAAGATTTGTTCGTATCTCTGGGTGGATATTAGCGTTTGTCTAAACATATGGCTAGGTAAATGGTTCATACTGGCTCGATGAAGCTAACGTACGACAGAGTCGGGTGGGTCTGCTTCAGCTGCTCGCACAGATAAGTCCAGGTCTCCAGACGCTGCTCACCACGGGCCTGGTTAAACAGGCCGAACGGCGAGAGGCGGATGGCGAGGTTCTCCTCGCCGACGGTCTTCGCCAGCTCGTCCATGAGCTCCAGGACGAAGCGGCAGCGCTTCTCGGGAGAACCACCGTACTCGTCGGTGCGGTGGTTGATGTTGGAGCTGAGGAACTGCTCGGGGAGGTAGCCGTTCCCGCCGTGGAGCTCGACACCGTCGAAACCGGCCTTCATAGCGAGGGCCGCCGAGTGGCAGTAGTCGGCGATGGTCTGCTTGAGGTGCGGGATGGTGAGCTCGATGGGTGGGTGAGCGGCCAGCCGCTCCTGCTGGGTCGATCCCACGGGAGGGTAGGGGAAGACCTCCTCGGGGGAATCCCAGACCGCGGCGGAGGCCGACACGGAGGGCGAGCCCGTCATGTGAGGGATGGTGGTGCGGCCAGCATGCCACAGTTGGGCGTAGATGTAACCACCCTTGGCGTGGACAGCCTCGACGACCTTCTTCCAGCCCTCAAGCTGCTGGTCGTTCCAGAGACCCGGGACGCCGGGCATGCCATTGCTCTGAGAAGGGAGTTAGTAGGGAGTGTGGATTAGGACTTAATGAATGAACAATGACGTCGGATGAGTAGCCAACTGGTTGTTTAGGGTCTTAGGAGAAGACAAACCTCCAATGACGGCGGAATGCCTTCCGAGATGATCAGCCCCCCCGGGGTGGCGCGCTGGTTGTAGTACTCGGCCATTAGGTCCCCGGGATACCAGACACGGTTGGGGTTTTCGGGCGTACTGGTGGCATTCACCGGGACGCCACGATTCCGGGTCATGGGGGCATGCACGACACGGTGGCTGAGACGAATCTTGCCATTGTTTATCTCGAGGGGCTCAAAGAGCCGCGACTGTTCGTTGACGGCCATGGTAGATAGATTATACGAATCAAGTACAACAATCAAACTGAATCAATTCGACGCAACGTGGGGGAACGTTTAAGTCAAGGAACGGTTGAGCTAGAAGACAGGAACCAGGGACACATGCAGGGACAGTAATAATCTTATTACTACCACAACCAAGGGCTGACAATCAAAGTGAAACGGCTGTCCCCTTACCATGACCCATCGTGGAACCATTTGTCCGCCATTTGCCCCCCCTACGGACCCAGACGTCCCCCGTTTCCACCGTCCAAAAAGGGGGAACGGGGGAAATTGTGGTTCTATTGGGGTCTTACTGAATTTGGGGGAGAGGGGGACTCCAATCAGAGAGGGATGACATTGGGGATCCAGCGGGGTGAGGATATCCCGAGTGGAGGAACGGGTCAAACGGATAGCCAGACCTGGCGAGACATCTGCCAGAAAGATTCTGGACCCCTGACGGATGTCCCGGGCAGCAGCAGACAAGCATAATTTACATCCGGATGCTATTCTTATCTCACACGGGAGACAAGGAGGCCGTGGACGGATATGCAATTCCCGTGCAGGACTCGGGGAAGCAGATGGACCCCGGTCTGCACGTTGCAGCAGCCACGCAGGACGACTATGAGGATCATCCTGTTGTCCGCCATATTCCGCTGGATTGGCAATGCCTGTGGCGAGCACTAACTCAGTGTAGCAGAATCCTGTAACCGAGGGCGTGGGTCTCCCTAACGGTGGCTGTTCCACCATTGCAAGCGAAAGGCTAAAATGTCAAATGATGCATGCCAAATTAGGGCTTTGTGCGGTACTCAACTCCACCTGGGTGGGTCTGTCCATTGGCGACTCCACCGGGAACCAAAGTCCCGGCATCCGATTGATTCGCCGAGTGCCATCATTAGTCGTTACCTGCATGCCTCGGTCTGGTCCATCATCCTTGTTGCGGTATGTGATCGGCATCTCGATGACGATCCTCCAGTGTCCCTCGTGTCTCGCACCCAGTCTCCTCTCCTGGAGAGAAGGGGACGACACGCCATATGGAAAACTCTGATAGGGGCAACGATAAGAATAGAATCCATCCCAGCTCTCGATCGCATGGACCAGCTCCAACCAGGGAACGAGGAGGTCTACCCGCATGTTTGGGTCAGGTGTCGCGGGATAGGGGAGAATCCGAGAAGGAAAAGGGAAAACGAGGAAAAAGCAAAAGAAGTACTAAAGACAGTGCAGAAGCTATCGTCCACTCAATCTCTCGGCATCGGTGTCTCATTTCAATTCACATGAACGGTGCGCTCGTGCAGAAGTAACTAGTGCCAGCCCGGCGCCTTCGAAGGTGCAGCGAAGGAATTAAGGGGCAGATAGGTCATTCTCTATTGCTCCTCGCCCCCATAGAAGCGATCGATAGCGTCGCAATAGGGCAAGTACATGAGAGCAATCGTTTCTGGAACAAAATCCGTCTGATCTGGATCGCCCTGGGCATTTCATTCGACCGTGTCTCCTCGGGGAGGTCGGTCATTGCGCGTGCGCTGGTATTCCGCACATCGATCTGACGTCGTGATATTGCCAGGGTTGATCGACAACAACGCGAGTAAAAATAACAACAAAACTGGATTTTCCAGTCTATCGAGTACGACACAACTAGGAGGTCTGTTCAGTGGGGACCGGCACTCGAGGGTGCATGGTACGCAGGGAATTGAAGAAATGTCAACGCTTCCCTGTCATGTCACCACTCTACGTGGACTCAATCCATGTTTCAGGGAATGTCAGTCGAACTCATTCTGGTCTCCAATTGCTTCTTTCGGTTCTTCCCCTCTGTGAAATTTCTTCTAAGTTCTTCCATTGGATAGTCCCCCTGCGCACTGGGTCTTTTCCTGAGTAACGAAGCGGGTCCACCGCGAGCCACTCGGAAATCCATCTCCACTTCTGCGCCGCAAAACCTCCCATCGACAGACCTGCGGTGCCAATCGTAGTCCGAGAAAAGGAGAACAAGACCAAAAATGTCTACGCCATCGGGGAACGCCAGCCTGGACGGGGTTCGGGAACGACGGGGCCAGGGATCGTGGACGGATCGTAATTTATCTCGACTCGCTGGTCCGTATTAATATAGACCATTATATTCCACACTCGCTCGCGGACTGCCTTCTCGACCTTCCTGTGCTCTCGTCTTCCCCTCCCCCTCCCTTTCGTTCCTTCGAGTCCCCATGTTGCGTCGTGGTGTGCCTCCATCATGACCTACGCAAATGCCAAAGATGAGTTGAACACGGTCAATCTGGTCACCCAATGTCTGTGTATCCCCATCTGCACCATCTTCGTGTTCCTGCGTTTCGGGATTCGCATCTGGTATAAACAGTTTGTCTGGATCGAGGATACGGCCTGTCTGTTGACATGGCTGCTGTTTATGGGATACTGCGGTGTCAGTATTGTCAGTATGTGCAGGTGCTGCCCTCGTCCAAGATCCATTCTCACTGATATGATCACAGTCGGCAAATATGGTGGCGGTTACCACATCACCGACGTTCCCTTGAATGACCAGACTCTCTTCCGCAAGGTATATCTCGAATACATCCTCTTCCATTCATCGAACAACCAGGGGCATGACCCCGCTGACGTGGGGCATATAGTTCGGTTACATCGCCACTGTCCTCTACTGCCCGATGGCGCTGCTGTGCAAGGTCGCCCTGCTCTCCATCCTGACGCGCATCTTCACCCCCTTCAAATCCAAAGTCATCTTCATCTACTCCTTCCTCGGATGCCTCTGCGTGTACTACGTCATCGCCTTGGTCATCAAGATCCGCATGTGTGACCCGGTCCCCGGATACTGGGACTTGAACATCAAAGCCCAGTGTCTCGACCAGCGGGCGGCCCTGGTGGCCGACTCGGTCATTAGTGTCGTGTCGGATCTGATTATCCTGATCCTGCCCTTGCCCATGACCTGGTCGCTGCAGATGTCGCGCAACAAGAAGCTGCGAGTGACGGGCATGCTGTCTGCCGGAGGGCTGGCCACCGCGTTCAGTATCTACCGTTTGGTGCTGGTGATCAAGGAAGGGAACTCCCTGGATCAGACCATGGTGTTCACCTGCGTCATTCTCTCTGGGTATGCCGCTTCGCTCTTCTACCATCGCAGCACGATACTAATCGGACCGTGTACAGAAACGCCGAAGGCGGCGTCGGTCTCATCTGCGCCTGTCTCCCGACGCTGAACATCCTGATGGCGAAGCTCCGCAAGGCCGCCTACAGCTCGGGCCACTACTACAAGCAGGACTCGTCCGTGCCGCTGAGCAAGGTCAAGGGTGTCGGCAAGGGCACCTTCTCCGCCGTCGCCTCCAAGCACTACCCGGAGCCCAACGAGTTCGCCTCCGACCAGAGCCATCTCATCTCGTACGCAGGCGCCGTCTCGACCGGATCCGCCGGTCACGACGGTATCCACAAAACGGTGGACGTATCCCAGACGGTGGAGGTCATGCAAGACCACTCCCCACCACGGAATGGCCATCTATAAAATTGGGTAATGCACGGAGTACGGGAGGATTACACTCATTATGTCTTTCTTTCTATTTAATTGTTGATTTTTTCCTAATCCTACATTATATCAATCTGCCACTGTGGTATATCCAGTGTCAATCTTTTTCTGTCGTGATATGTAGGGCTTGTCGATTCTGGCAAGTATTGGGATGCGACGGGCCGATCTGCTCGGCGAACAGACGATGCTTATGACGGTTTTTGTTTTTCATCATACATTTTTTCTATTTCTCTTTGTGGCTCTGTCATTTCTTGTGTGTTACTCTATACCCAGGCCGTATGTTGGTGAATAGAGAAGTGAAGTGTGAACACTGGACATTTTAGTATTCAAAGAAGCAACTACTGTAGAAGTGCATCACTTATGTGTTGATATTATTAGTAACTAGCCTGATTAGAGAAACAGTAGTTGTATCATTATAACACTTGTCAGTTTTCCTCTGTGGTTTTGTCATTATTATTAGACAGTGACTGGCCAGTAAGTACACATGTCGAGATGCAATTGTGCCCGAGTGGGCTATATATATACCACTATAGCAACTACTAACGTCTTTCTACAACCACCACAACAACCAAGTAAACATGGGTAAATAAGTTCTCGACATGGGATAATTAATGCACGAGAATTTCAATATAAACACGCTAAAGTCGTGCCCTTGTTGAATTTGTTGACAATTGCCTGTATGAGCATCGACTCACGTGACCCATCTGTAACTATGCCTCAGGCATGACAGGCATGACTATCGCCTGCTTTTCCCAGAATGGCTTCAGGCATGAAATGATATCTCAGCTGATGGTGAACCTCGCTGGATGAGAGGCCGAAGGAATCAAACCCTGCGAGCGGCAAATATGCAGCATCAGTCTTGTCCGCTTCGCCAACACATACGCGCCGACAAGGCTGACTATGCCGGCATTGTCTAGCAGCACGATACCCCCACAGAGGGCTATGCAACTGATAGGCCGTCGATGAATAGAGCTTTTCGTCACTAGGGAGCATGAAGTGACAGTGCAAAATATATATTAATGGATATTCCATCAATGTAGAAGTAACAGATATCAGCCATCATGCCTGGATCCCAACACCAGCACTTCATCCCCCGATTCATCCTGCGCAAGTTCGCCCCCGATGAGCAGCCTCCGGCGGGCCCTTCGAACAGCCGGGCTCGAGGCAAACGAGACTTCCTGGTCAACAAGGTCGACTTGACACGGGGAATTTTCACGCAACGTCCGGTGTCGCAGGAGTACGCTCTGGTGAATATGTACCGCGACCCCGGCTTCGAAGACAACCCCAATCACCTGGAGGAAAAGCTCTCGAGTCTCGAGGGTAAAGCCAGTACTATCTTACGGCGCGCATGCGACGTCTTCGGCCGGAAACAGCGACTGACGTTGACGCGACTCGAGCGAGACACGCTGCGCAAGTTCCTCTTCCTGATGAAGTACCGCAACTCGCGCATGTTCCAGCGATACGACCACGATCGCCTGGAAGACTACAACGAGGACGACAAACATCTCATGGTAGGATACATGAAACAAAGAGGGTTCTCGCGACCGCGCGACGTGTGGTTCGCGAACCTGCGCGGCTTGCTCGAGCTGGATATGGATGCTGCCGGACAGTGGCGCCGAACGATCTTTGACTGCGTGTATCCCGACGACGCGACGATGTTTGTGGTCCACGTCCAGGCCTTCTTCCTGACATTCTGCGAGCCAGAATCCCCTCAGCTGGAGTTCGTCCTGACAGAGAACGCCTACGGGGTTTATGAAGGGCCGTCGGATTGCAGTTTTGACCCTCGCACAGGCAAGACTGTCCCTCGCCTGTACACGGAATGGCACACGTTCGCGCCAGTGGCGCCGCGATTGCTCATCATCCTGCGCAGCAACATGCTGTCTGCGGGCGACCAGGCGTCACCGGCGGGGGAGGAACGCCTCCGCGCGTACATCCAGGGCCTGCATCAAAATCCCGACGGGGCGGGTTCGATCCTAGATGACCTCCCCGTGCGTCGGTGCGCCAACTCGTACAGCGCGCAGGGCGTCCCCGACGCGGCCGAGTGGACACCATGCGCCGACCACCTGTTTTACTTTGAGTGTTTCAAGCTGTCGCGCAGACACGTCAATCTGATCAACACGCTGTTCTTGGAAGAGTCGCACGCGGTGAGTTCCATCGTATACCATGCACGGGACGCGCTGCGGGCCAGCCTCAAGGCGTACCTGCTGGATGGGCGACCAGGGCTCAAGACAGCCATTGATCATCCGCTCGATAAGCGCAGACTGCACATATTGGCACTGGAGAAGATCGCCCGGGACCTCGGCATGACAGAGAAGGCCAAGTACACGCTTAGAAAGCCGTCACCGGATGAGATCCACATGTCCGCCTATGTGGCGGGGATGGTCGCGATAGAGCTCAGCAAGAAAGCGACCGATGACACACGCCTGCCTCGTGAATATCGCCTGCCTCGTGAATATCGCATGCTGAGACCAGGTACATACTCTTTAGCTGTGAGGGAGGAGCGCTGCTAATAAAGGCGTACTGTAGATGCCACGCCCATCGACTTCTGGGAAGATCTCAAACAAGCGGGCCTTCTCTTGCTGCTGCGGATCAAAACCGACCGTATCCTGCGGTATTCCCCCTTGACATCGTCGCAGAAGAACCGGGTCCGGCTCAACCGGCAAGTATTCTTCATTGGAATGGCTCCATGGAGGGTCTGGCTGTATCTGAAGGTCAGTCGGAACTTGCCGAAATTCTCCATGAATGATTTTCTGTGGACCCAGCTGGCCCCGTTGGAGGTAGACGGGGTTGAGGATAGGTTTGTGGAAAGTGAGTTTTCTTGTTCTCCTTCTTCTCCCTCCTTTATTTTCCTTGTTCATTTTTATTTCTGTCCATGTCTTGCCAAATTTGTTGATTTGTTCATGACCACCTTGGTGGCTCATCGTATATCCATTTCCCAGCGAAGAGAGCTGACTTGAATAGTGCTGGCACGATATCCTGAACGGCGCGAGGATCTAGTTGGTGCGATGTTTCTTTCTGCAATGACTTGATATCAATCTGTCATGAGTCACAAGTTGATTAGTTTAATTGATTCTTCATGCTTCAGTCCTTTTGCCATTCACCAGCTGATGAAAGTGGAGCCTCGATGACATCACCGATCGATGTGCGATTAGATTGATCCGGCATTCTGCCTGCGATCGTGCTATATATCAAATAGATAGATCTATCATATGTCCTCAGTCAGCTCTCCATGTCTAAGCGAATCAATGCCTTCTTCCAGCCCATTGCATCCAAGAAGCCCAAGAAGGAGCAGGCCGAAGAATGTTCCGTCACCCACCATCCCACCTACCCCTTTGGCATCCGCGACCTTCCCTCCAGTATTTCGAGCCCCCTGATGAATAGAGATAGCTCAGAAGGCAAACACATCGCGGACCAACCGCACCTGGACCTCCTCCACTTTACCCCGTTTGTACCGGCTCCGCTCTCACGCCAACTCTTCCAGTTCCTCCGACGAGAACTCCCCTTCTACCGCGTCCACTACACCATCAACCGCGGCGGTCTCGCAACGGAAGTGCAGACCCCGCGATACACGACCGTCTTCGGGGTCGACAGTACGTCGCGATTCGTGACTGAATGGGAGACGACCACACTGCTCGACGCGGCATCGAACCAGCCTGCCCCGGAAACGAAGTACAGGATCCCACCACGGCCGATTCCCCCCTGCCTCGACACGCTCCGCCAATCCGTTGAGGCGGCCACCAACCGGCGGGGACACTATAACTTCATCCTTGTCAACTACTACGCCACGGGAGACGACAGCATCGCGTACCACTCGGACGACGAGCGTTTCCTCGGCGCGCAGCCCACCATCGCGTCGCTATCACTCGGCGGGACGCGCGACTTCCTGCTCAAACGTAAGTCCGGAACCCCCGGGAGCGCAGAAAAGATACCCCCACCGGTGAAGTTCGCCATGGCGTCCGGCGACATGGTCATCATGCAGGGCGAGACGCAGGCGCATTGGCTGCATAGCGTGCCGAAACGGAGGGGGTCGACGGGTGGACAGGGGAGAATCAACATCACGTTTCGGCGGGCGGTGATTCCCGAAGGGTCGAATAATTATTATCGGTATAATGTTGGTCAGGGAGGGGTCTATCGGTGGTGTGAGGTGAGAGGGGAGATGGTGTTGTATAGAGAAGAGGAAACGGACAACGGGGATAGTGGTTCATGTTGAGCATGGGTTGTTGGTATTCGAATCGCATTCATCTGTTAATGATTTGCCGAATTGACTCTGAGAAAAAAGACGCTGGTCGGTCGATGAGATGTGAGGTTATAATGACGACTTGTCTTCTCTCTCCTCTTCTTCCTTCCTCTCTTCTCCCATCTCTTTGCCGTTCTTTGCACAGAGTTTCTCACAATGAGAGATGTGAAACTGCCTGCGAAGTTTGCCAATGACGGTTCCATGCCCAAGTATGGATCACATGTATATACCTACCAGCTATACTCTGCAACAAAGCTTTACAGACCGGAAATTTCATTCGAAGGCAATGAATTAGTTCCAATCTGACATGGACAATGAAGCCGAAAAGCCCACTTTTGGGAAAACCGTTGAGTAGGTCCACGACTCCGATGTCTGACGGGGGCCTCGACAAGCCATTCTGTGCTATTCATTTTACGGGCAGAGATAACCGTATATGAACAGATTATACAGACTCCACCATTCACTTCGGGTATGCCGACTAGTTTCTAGTTTACAAAGGTTATCTGAATTTCAAGACACCAATCGCATCTTGGGTCATAGGTTTTGCATTGTAAAAGCAGTTGGCCCTTGGGCAGAGCATGCATAATGAATGCGTTATAGATCCGACTAATTGATTATATGAAGATCCACTGACTACACCTTTGAATACGTCTCCAGCCGGTTCATTCCCTTGGCCACCATATCATAAAGTTCCTCTCTTTTCACCAGGCCCCCAACATCGGGGATTTCGATCTTGATATAAGGCACAGTACGCAGGAAATTGATGAGTCGTCCGACCAACTAGCACTGTCAGTACTGCCGTATTCCAGTTATATAAAAGACATACCTTTGAAGCATGCTCGATCAACACCCCCATCTTCTCCACCCTCTCCGTGGTCAACAGTTTCGCCCCGTTGCTCAACAGTCCCTGCACGCGGTCCATCAGCTCGGGCGTAATAGCCGGAGACACCTGGTCCATCAGCCCCGTGATATGTTCGACGCGCTGTTCAGTGAGGAGATCACCCGCGTTACCCAGCAGGGACGGAAGACTCTGCAGCGTCTGGGGCGGCAGCGCAACGGATACGTTTCCAATCAGATCCCGGATCTGGTCGGTCATCTCTGACTTCAGCAGCCGCTGGGCTGTACCCAGAAGATCGTGCACTTGCTCGAGGAGCTGCGGTGTGACGCCAGACGAGAGCATGTCGATCATTCCGCGGATGGTGTGCACCGCCTCGGGAGTAAGCAGCTGGCCTCCATTCTTTAACAGATTGTGAATCTCCTCCACAGAGTCTTTCTCGAGCAGCGGCGCAGCCACGTCCAGCATGGGCATGGCCTGATCCAGCACGCTTTTGATGTCGATCCCGCCAGCAACGGCAACCAACTTTTTTATATCGTCCGTCATGTTCGGCGTGAGCAGGCTGGCACCGTTGTGGAGCAGTGGGCCGACCTTCTCCAGCGCGTGACTGTCCACCAGGACCCCTGCATTAGACAGCAGGCTACTGATCTGTTGGACCCCATATGGAGTGAGCAATTCCGCCGCATTGTCGAGCATGGCCGGCACACGCTGCAAAAGATCGAGATCGAAGTCGTCCACGCCGTCCATAACAGCCGATACCTTCTTGGCCATATCGGCGGTCAGCAGCTGGGACGCAGCACGCAGCAGGTTGTCGACGGTATCCAGGGTTTCGGGAGTCGCCAGCAACCCGGCATTCTTAACCAAGTCGCGAATACTCTTGCTCATCTCCGGCGTCAGCAACTCCTTCCCGTTCTTCAACAGCGCCTGGAGCTGGTCCACGCCGTCATGATCGAGCAAATCATTGGCACCAGCCAGCAGAGCCTTCAACGCAGCGATATGCTCCACCGGAAGAGCCTTCTCCACGTTCTTGAGCAGCAGACGCGTATCGTCATTAAACTGCGGCGTGAGCAGCAAGCCCGCATTCCGCAGCAGGGTCTTAATGCGATCAACATTAGCGTCCGTCACAAGCGGACCCACATTCTTCACCAGATCGACGAGCGTATCCACAAAATCCGGGGTCAGCAGTTTCGACGCATTCTCCAACAGCGTCATCGCATCGTCCACCAACCCCTGATTCTTCAAGTCGGACGCCAAACGCACGAGCTTCTTCGTCTGATCCGGCGACGGCGCCTCCGCCAGCCGGCCCAAAGCATGCACACTATCTTCTACATCGCGGAGGAAAGTCGGCGACAACAGCCCCGTAATACCCTTTAGCAAGTTCCCGATATTCTCGATAGGGTTGGGGGACGTGCCGGGGGGGATCTCAAAGGCAGGGTATCGCTTTTCATGGGAGCGAGAGTGGCTTTGCGAAACGAGGTACTCTCGCAGGGCGGGATGTTTGGACAAGAACAGCCTGGCAATGTCCTGCACGCCCTCGGAGGCTTTGGCGAACTTCTCTCGATCGAGACGGGGGTCCGCCCATGAGGTGAGCGCTAGAGCGGGGAGGATAAACAGCGCGAGACGCATTTTGGCGCAGTTGGTGTTGTTTGTGTGGGTTGCATGGTGGTTTTAATGGTCTTTTTCTGTGTCTATTTCTCCCTAGCTGGGTGTCTCCACCTCCATGTGGTGGGTGCTATGGTCGCGAATGCGGGGTGATCGACATGATGGCTGGCTTGGACGACTAGGGTGGATGGGTCCGGTGCCGACGGATCTCGGTGGCATGTGCGGGGCTACATTTATAATATGATATATATTAGAGGGTGATATTATCATGGATGATATTAAGGTATTGAATAGGCTGATATCTGTGCGGCATTGTTGACACGAAAATCAAGCCGAATAGCATCATATCGAGATATCAACAGTTCGCATGACTACAACATTAAGCAGAACAATCAGACATACTCTGGCAGTCACATTCTATATCGACAGTATATCTGCATGGAGAGTTACCCAATCTCGACCCTCGGAGTCCCCTGCTCACCAAAAAACTCCTGCACAAACGAACTAATTAGGGGATCGAACCCCGCCGCTGTCTGATCGAACTGTCTTTGCTCAGGCGGACAATCTTCCTCTTGCTGCGGCTGTGGCTGCTTCCCCCCACCATACGGATCCCCAGAGACATACTCCATGTCCTCGTCAGGCGAAGGAGGAACGCACATGGCGTCTAGATAGAGGTAGTCAAGGTTGACAGGCTCATCGTTTCCCTGCTGTTGCTGTTGCTCTGGCTGCTGCTGCTGCTGCAGAGGAGAAGAAGAAGAAGAAGGCAAGGGAGGAGGCGACTCATAGCTCGTCTCATCTACAGTCAACCCCAGCACCAACGGATGAAACGCATCCCCCGCCCCATCAGACATAGTACGGACGGTGTCCGTCCCAACCGGACTGGTGGTATCCGGCTCTATCTGCGCATGTCCATCCCCCGTAGCAGATGACGCAGAAGCGGAGGAAATACTATGGATGCGGTCTCTCAACGCCAACTGTCTCCTCTGTTTCGCTCTGCGGGGAGAAACGGGAGCAGACGGGGCGGGCATCGTCCACGGCAGACGGATTCCGATGCCGATGGGAGGAATGCAGCGGACTAGTTCTGGGAGGGCGGAGTCGTAGGGAAGACGGCCGACGGAGAGGCTGTAGTCGACGGAGGTGGAAATGAGGAGGTACGCGCGGGGATGGCGCAGGAAGGCCTCGTGCCAGGAGACGGCGCGGCGGGCGCTGGGGAAGGCGGGGGGTGTAGGGAGGGCGTGTTTCTCTACGAGGTGAGTGGGTGCTGCTGGTCTTGCTGCTCCTGGGGCTGGGGCTGTATTGGCCGGTGTCGATCCCGGTGCGGTAGACCCGTCCGTAGAACGAGGACTGGTGGAGTTCCCGCTGCGGACGCGCGGGGTGGGTGGGACGTCGTCGTCCCAGCGGAGGAAGAGGTGCTGGGAGGTCATGTAGGCGAGCTGGAGGATGTGGTTTGTGCCGGCGCTGACCATGTCGGTGACGTCGTAGACACGGCCCGAGTGGCGGATGATGGCGCCGAGGGCGTCGAGACGACGACGACGGGTGTCGAGTTCGGAGGAGGTGGGGGAGAGTTTGAGGTCGATTGCGGTGAGGACGAGGGGCATGGCGACGTAGGCGAGGCTGTTCTTGTTAGTTATATACTATGTGGAGGTCTTGTGCTGTGAAACATACACGCTGAGAGGCAGGTTCTGGGCTCGCCCTTCGCGGCTGAAATACTCCATCACGGCCGTCAACTGGTTCATGGCGTCGTAGAGCGTGGCGCCGATCTGCCAGAGGTGCGGGACGTAGTTTGTCCCTGCCAGCATGAAGTGATTCTCAATCAGCAGAGTCTCGTAGTGAGCGAGGTCGATGCGCGCGGTGCTATCTCATTCATTAGCTTATGGACAGAACAGAAGCTGATAGCAAAACATACTGATAAAACATATAGGCAAAGTTGGTCATCTGGGTGACCGGGTCTGGTACCCCAGTCAGGTAACCCTGCAGCTGCGAGCATGCCTCCCACTGCGCCAGCAGTCTCTGGATGCGAGCGATGCGCGTGAGCTCATGATGGAACTGCTCGAAGCCCATGATAGGGGCGGCTAAGCCGTGCGAGGCAAACACGAACGAGACCATCTCGGTGAGCAGCACACACAGACGACACTGCTCCTGCAGGACTTTGACAAGCATGCGCTTCGTGTCCGGGTCGTAGACCTGGGATCGACGGATCTCGTCGGCAAAGTCCTCCTCGTCGAGCGGTTCAGCCGCCATGCCGAACTCTAGCGACGTGACCTGGCCGCGGCGACGCAGTCCCAGACACAGACTGCGGTCGCGCAGGATGATGGACCACCAGAGGCGCTTCTTCAGCGAGTCCTCGACGTCTTCGCAGGGGCCGGGCTTGCACCCGATGGTCATGGCGTTCTGGATGGCGCGCGTGAGCCACAGGCTGGCAGCTTGGGGTTCCTCGCCTGAGGTGTGGTGGGATAGGATGATGGCGCCTTGGGCTTTGGCGTAGGGGCGGTCTTCGCTGCCGAGGTCGAATAAATACTGTTGTTTATTAGTCTCATATCGAGCACGGAGGGGATCAAGCATTGGGTAGAAAGGATACCTTGGCGCGTCGGTAGAAGCTGTTCCGGGCATCGCGCTTGTCTTTGAAGCCGCACTGCTGGAGGGTCTCGAGGGGGACGTGCTATTTCTGTCAATTTACACATATCGAAGACAAGTCAATGAAAGAAAAGGAACACACCGGACAGCTCACGAATAGCAAAGCCTGAAACACAAACAACGACATGCGCCCGTCGACATCCTCCCCCGGATGGAGATAGGTATCCCAGAACGCTGCCTCATCCAACACCGGCATGGACGGGTGAATGTGCAGAAAGTACTGACGGACAAAGTCATCGATGACCGTCTTATCCGGCACACTGAGACACGCCTTGGAGGCGAGAAAGGCGAGGTCCTCGCGCGGGAGGATCCCAACACCGCGGAACTCGACGAAAGGGTAGGAGGTGAAGGCGACATGGCCCGGGGGGAGGGGGTCAGCGGAGGCAACGGCCGCGGAGGCGGGAGACAGGTCAACGACGTCGGGAATGAGGGCGCGGAGGGAGGGATCCAGCGGGGGTTTGGCGGCGAGGGAGTCGATCTGGGTCGCGCGGAGGTTGTGGTCGTTTTGGGTGGCGAAGCCGACGAAGCTGGACGATCAGTATACAAAAGTATCATATCTAGGATATCTGGATCACCTACTTCCGGGGTAACTTCCCCCGCAGAATGCATTCAGGTCGTCCGTCCTGGCGACAGCGGGTGCAGGGACAGCCCCGGATGGAGGCATCGCAGCGGACCTTGCGATGATGGCACCAGGAGCATGCCTTGGGGGCTCTTCTCGTGCGACGGAGCATGGTGTTGTGGAGGACGCAGTCCGGTCAACGTGAATGCGGGGATGACAGGGACAGAAACAGACCAGGGGAGGAGACGACAGAAGAAGGCAGCTGCACGGACCAGTCCTCAGACCAGACGGATCGTCATCGTCCTGCATCCGAGACAGGCCAGGTGAGTAAGATCCGTGGGGTATGGATCGGCAAGAAGACTGAATCATGAAGTCTGAGTCTGGGGCCCCAGATGATGTGATGGACTAGCCCTAAAGCATCCAATTTCCCCGCTGTGGCTTCGACTGCAGGGCCAGGTGACACCAAACGATAACGGCCACACTGGGATGAGCACGAAGACGAGGAGGAGACGAGGACCAGGATCCGGATCCAGTCGTAGGATCAAGTTAGGATCGACATACCCCGCGGTGGAGAAGGAGCTGTTGGTTCCGCGGCATCTCGGCTGTGATCGACGAGGTTCTTATACAGACGGGGAATACAATTACAGGATCATCCAATCATATTATCTAGAATGAACAAGGTAAATAAACTATAATCCACTCGCAAGCCTTTCCTAATTCAGCATCTGGGCCTTCCTGAGCCGTTTGCGCATATCGTTGAGATAGTATTTCTTGGGATACGTGCGGACGAACTTGGGCAGCGCCGGGTACGTGTTGCGGACGAGACTCATCGTCCAGCGGTAGCCGCGCTGGCGATGCTTGGTGGTCTTGATACCGTATGCCTCGCGGATGCGCGCAGGCAGCATCTCGCCTGTCATCAGACGCACCCAGGGCATCAGGACGCGCAGGTGGATGGGCAGGCCCGTGTTGTACAGCAGGTCGTGGGCGACGCGTTTGGCATGGTCGGTGACCTCCATCGTGGCGATCTGCTCGTCCCAATAGGCCCAGAAGGCCTCACGGGTGGCCGGCCACTGGTCGGGCTGGACGCGCAGCGAGACCGCCAGGACGGCGTACTCGCGGTAGGTCTGCTCGGCGGTGGCCTCGTCCATGGCGCCGAAGATCTCCTCGTAGAGCTCGATGCCCACGGCGTAGAGCGTGGCGGCGACCCACACCTGCAGCTGGGAGTCGTCGGCCGAGTAGTCGGCGCCTTTGACGGAGGCGTGGGCTCGGTGCACCATTTCGATGACGGCTTCTTTCTCTTTGGGGGAGCCAAAGGCCATGCAGTAGACGTAGGTCATGGTCGTGCGCAGCCGGTCCATGGGTCGATAGGCGAAGTTGCTGTGGTTGTCGACGCCTTTCCCGACACCGGGCATGGCAACTTGGAGGAGGATGGCGGTTGCGCCGCCGCCCAGGATGATGCCTTCGCGGACGATGCGCTGGATGTGGACGGCAT
Organism: Aspergillus neotritici; assembly: GCA_023619815.1. Lineage (NCBI taxonomy): Eukaryota > Fungi > Ascomycota > Eurotiomycetes > Eurotiales > Aspergillaceae > Aspergillus > Aspergillus neotritici. The sequence continues at coordinate 112,354 of JALZYL010000013.1, forward strand.
TTTCCAGGGTCGTACTCTGGGTAGCCTTCTCGTCCATGGCTTTCTCGTTGAGGGCTTTCTCCGGATCTGACGAAGAAGATGACATCGTTGAGGTGGAGATCTGTATAGTCAGTATAACCAGTCTCACAGACTGTTATATCTACATCCTATATAAGCGATCCATGAGACCGGCATTGCGGAATCATATGGAGAGCCGCGGACCGGCGGGATCAGGCTCGGATCGCCACGACGCACGGGCTGAATCAAGCGAACTGACAGCGATTGGAAGCAAAGGCGGGGTTGCAGATCCCCCACAGGGTCCAGGGTCTGTAGAATGTGGGGAACATGCCTAATCTGGGGTGCGGTTGAGGAGCAGTATATAGGATGTACGCATCCAGACGATAATTCACCAGCGAAGCATTATCGCTGAACTCGAGTAATCAGACACAATGGCCGTCGGCGACGCCTACCGCGAGTCAATCCGGAAGAAGGAGGAGGCGCTGGCGTCAGGGGCAGAGATCGAGCACGTCGAGACAGTGGACTCGACCCTGTCGAGGAAGCAGAAGACGCAGCGACACTTTCGGCGATTCTGGGTGTGCTACTTCATCGCGGGCATAATCTTCTCGGCTATCTTTCTTCCCATCTTGTAAGCGTGGTCTATCATCGCTGATATGCAGAGATCTAATGAACAGCTTCACCCTCATCATCCCAGCTATCGCGCAGCGCATCGTCGACGACACGGACCTCCCCGTATACAACGCGGAGATCACAGACCCAGACCCATCGCACGTCACCTTCTCAATCGACACAGCGCTGAACATGCCCAAGGGTATTAAAGCGCGAACGGACCCATTCACACTGCGTCTGTTCAACCGGGGGACGAAGCCCTTCACGCCGTACATCGGCGTGGAGATGCGCGAGTTCCACCTCAACGGACCGACCCGGCTGACGGTGATCAATCACCACACAAAGGTGCAAGACGAGGACGAGTTCGTCGCCGTCCTGACCGAAGCGGTGTACTCGAAGGAGTTTGTCATGTCGGCGTCGGGGGCAACCACGGGGCATCTGGGGGCGCTCAAGGCGGGGTTGACCTTGGATAAGGACGTTCGGTTGAAGGGTATTCCCCCAATTGCTCCTTCGTCATGGACAGATCATTAATGGAGCAGGCCTCGACAAACTCAGCGGGTTCTCGATCGAAACGGCACGCCTCGTCTATCCCGCCGAAGAAGACGGCACCAATCTGCGCGGACGCGCCAACCTGCCCAATCACTCGGTGGTGGGATTCGCTCTGGTGAGTTCCGTTCCTGCTCCATCAGCACAGCAAATCTAACCCGCCAGGGCAACGTGACGCTGAATCTCAAAAGCGAAGACATCATCCTCGGATTCGCGGACATCGACAACGTCTTCCTCCGCCCCGGCAACAACAGCGTAGATCTGCGCGGACGCATCGACATCCCGACGGTGCTCGACAACCTGGTGAAGATCATGGCTCAGCAGGGGGACGTCCTACGGAAGGGGAACATCCGACTGTCGGCGTCAGGGAACAAAACCGTCTACCACGGACAGCACATTCCGTTCTTCGAGCGCGTGCTGAACAATCTGACGCTGGAGGCGGAGTTGCCCATTATGACGGTGGTGCTGGACACGCTGAAGGGACTGGGCGGGGGGACGGGGTTGGCAAAGATATTGCAGAATGTGGGCGATATGGGGAATGGATTGTCGGATTTGACGGATGCGTTGCAGGATTTGGATCTTTAACGTCGTGATTGAGGTAGATATACGATTGATACATGCCATTTCCGAGTGATAGCGATCTACAGGGTACTTGGTAGGTTCGATGCAGCATTAGTAACGCTGCGTCAGATTAGCCCTAATTGGGCCACGAGTCTCCACTCCTCCAACTATAAAGACGCCGGCCCCTCCAGTTCCACGGTTCCTTTGGAAAAGAAATCCATGAAGAAACCCAAGACAGAAACGAGAAACCACAGGCTCATAAATAAACATAAATAAAGAAAGAAAATGGCAGACGGAGGCACCATCACCCCAGCACTCAGTCCCAAAACCCTCCCTACATCCCATCCCGCCAACCACAGCGACCATCTCGTCGCCGCGTACACGCCGACCGAAGTGGCAGCGCATAACCGCCCGTCCGACAGCTGGATCATCATCGACAAGAACGTGTACGACATCACGGATTTCCAGGCGGAGCATCCGGGGGGGGATCGCAGTACTTCCATCCTTTGTCCCCATTCCTTGCGTAAGACACAGGATGCTAATGTAAATCAATAGTCTTGCAAAAGGTAGCCGGGACAGACGCCTCCAAGGAGTTCCACAAGAACCATCGCGACTCGGTGCTGAGTCGGTATCAGGAGCGGTTGCAGGTGGGGGTGTTGAATGAGGCGGCGCCGGGGGTGAAGAAGGGGTTTTTGCGACGATTGTTCAAGTCATAGTATACGTTCAGGCAGACCCACGAAGAAATAATATACTCATGAATAAATAAAGCTAACAATAATAATAATAATGTATATGTATGTCACAACTTCGACTCCACTTCCTTCGCAGCCCTCTCCCTCAACAGCCTCTTCAAAATCTTCCCACTCGCATTCCGCGGAATCTCCTGCACGAACCGCACCCCCCCAGTCAAAGCCTTATACCTCGCCAGCCGGGGCTCCATGAATTCCCTCACCTCCTTCTCCCCTAAACTGACACCCTCCCGACAGACCACATACGCGCGGGGCATCTCACTACCCAGGTCTCCCCCAGGGACACCCACAACAGCGGCGTCGACGATCCCCGGATGCGTGCGCAGCACGCCCTCCAGTTCCGGCGGGGCAACCTGAAACCCACGTACCTTGATCAGCTCCTTCTTCCGATCGATAATGTACCATCGGTGGGAAGCCGCGTCGCAGTATCCGATGTCGCCGGTGTGGAACCAGCCGTCTGCGTCGAAGGAGGCCGCGTTCGCTGCGTCGTTCTTGTAGTACCCTGGGATGACGGTGGGTCCGCGCAGGCAGATCTCGCCGGGCGTGTTGTACGCCGAGATGGGGGTGTCGTTGTCGTCGACGAGTCTATTCCTGTATTAGATTTATCCTTGTATATGTATGTATCTCTCGAGTGAGAGAAGCGCCGTAGAGGTTGGAGAGACGAACTTAGCCTCCACATTCGGAATCAACACCCCCACACTCCCCGAGTCATCCGTCTGCGGATACGGCACCAAGGTCGCAATACAGGTCGACTCCGTCATGCCCCAGACCTGAGTGCAGGGCGCACCGGGCGCGAGCAGGGCGCGAAACCGGTCCTGAGCGACTTTATCGATGGGGGCCGCGCCGACGGCAGCAGAACGGACGGAGCGCAGAAACGGGCGGGAGTGGGCAAGTGGGGAGGCGAGAATGGCGAGGACAACCGGGGGCACGACGGCTAGCTCGGTGACTTGGTATTTCTGGACGGTTTCGAGGAACAGTGGGAGGTCGAAGCGGCGCATGAGGTAGGTGACGTGGCCGCCTTTGAGCGAGCCGAAGTGGGTGTTCGGGGCGGCGGCGGCGTGGAAGAGAGGGATGGGGACGACGCGGGTGACCTATTTCGTTACTATACACACAGGGAGAGGGGGAAAGGAAAGGAAGAAGAGAAGAGTACCTGGTAAGGACGGGGATTATGCTCAAAAGCGAGTTCATGCTGCGCGACGAGATTCCGATGCGTGATGGTAGCAGCCTTGGGGAGGCCCGTCGTGCCACTGCTAAAGAGTCGCGCAGCGGGGGTCTCAGACGCGGTCTTCTCGTCGTTGAACGACACCCAGTCTGACTCGCCGTGGGCGAACAGGTCCTCCCAGGAGACGAGATCCGCAGGGACAGACTGGCGCTGGACATTAAAAACCCGCAGGTTTTCCACCGGGATCTGTTTCTCGTGCATGGCTTTCTGTATCGCGGGGAGGAGTTCCGGCTCGGAGATGACGAAACGGGCGTCGGACGCGGTGAAGTGATGGGCGAGTTCGTGGGGAGTGTATGCGGGGTTCGTGCCGGTGAAGACGCCACCGGCGCCGACGATGGCGAGGACGAGCATGACATAGTAGATCTATCCCTATGTCAGTCGTGTTGAATTTCCCACGGTTGGGGGAGAGGTACATCGTTAAACGAGTGGATGACAACGCAGTCGCCGCGTTGCACACCCCATGCTTTCAAGCCGGCGACGAGCTGGCGCACAAGTCGTCGCGCCTGATTATACGAGATAGACCGCGTGGGGTCGTGCACGTCGACGTACATCTGCCATCAATTAGCTGGAGACTTTGCACCATGGAACAGTCAAGCGTACCGGCTCATCGTGATCGTAGGGCGGATCGGAGAAGAGATAGGAGAGGATATCAGACGAAGGCACGGGGACGCGCCGGCGAGGTTCAAAAATCATTGGGACGGATCGAAGAAATGCAGGTGGAGGGAGTTAAGAGGTAGGGATTGTCGATATATTTATTGTTTATTGCGGTGTCCGAAAAAAAGGCCGAACAATACCATGCCATGCCAGGCACCCCGTCACTAAACGTCTATATCCATAAAGGGAAGGGATCGTCGCGGGTTAATTCGGTGATTGGGAAGATGCTCCACTCCGGACGGCTCTAATATATGGCCGATCAGACGTTGGACAGCAGGGGACCCAGCGCGTCGGGGCATTATGGTTGGTGGATAATCCGTTGTTCTAGTTGATGTGGGGACACAGCGGAAATCTAGAATGCAATCGTATTACCTATTATATGATAGTCTATTTTGAACGCCGTGCTGTGCAATCGTACCACAAAATCAACAAAAACAGAATAAGAAAGGAAGGCTACAGCGTCAATTGGAACCGCGGGTGCGTGCGGATCGCCTCGCCATACCGCCAGAACAGCAGCGGACAGACACACAGCGCCAAGGCGATAAACGCCAGCAGGGAATTCCCCCACCCCAGACCCAGCGCGTCGTACATGGACGGGCCGGCCAGCGGCAACACCGCCCCGACGAGCGACCGCAGCGCCGTGTTAGCCGCCGTGACGGAGGCCGCGTACCGCAGGTACGAGTCGACCAGGTAGGTGTTGGCGCACATGAACACGGTCATCAGCCCGATGGCAAACAACCCGGTGCCCAGGATGGGCACGATCCAGTGCACCGTGTACTCGGCCGCCCAGCCGTACCAGAAGAGGCCGGCGGGGATCGCCCAGCACCCGACCAGCATGGGGGGCAGACGCGACTCGGGGCGGAAACACCCTTTGGCGGAGTCCCGCTGGGCGATGCGGTTGGACACGTAGCCGCAGACGACCAGGCCGATGATACTGCCGATGCCGAAGCCCAGGTAGGCGAGACCGGCGAGGCCGGGGGAGAAGCCGTAGGTGTTCTCGAAGATGGGGGTCAGGGTGGTGAACATCAGGTAGAGGTAGCCGTAGGTGACGGCGGCGAAGAGGGCGAGGAGGGAAACGATGGGCGAGAGGAAGAGCAGCTTGATCGGGCGGGCCAGGGTGGAGAGGAAGCGTTCGCGCGTCATGCGGCCCTTGTCGTGGACGGAGCGTAGGGCCTCGTTGCCGGTGGCTTTGCGCAGTCGGGCGGCCTTGCGGGCGAGGATGACGGGGGCGTAGGATTCGCGGTACCAGATCATGCAGAGGATGGTCATGACGCCGGTCTGTGCGGTCAGTATTCTTCCTTTCGTATCTCCACGGGGGATCAAGACATAGACATACAGCAATGGCAATCACCCAGAACACCCAGCGCCAACCTTCCGCATCTGCCAGGAAGCCGCCGGCCACGGGGCCGACGACCGGACCCAGGATCGGCCCCAGCGCCCAGATGGCCATGATACCGGCGCGCTTTTCCTTGGGGACCATGTCGGCGACGGTGCCGGACCCGATGGTCAGGGGACAGACGCCAGCGATGCCCGCCAGCAGACGGAAGACCATGAGCTGGGGCATGGACTGGGCGACGGCGCAGGCGATGGTGAAGATGAGAAAGAGGACGTTGCAGGTGTGGTAGAGCGGCACGCGGCCGTACATTTCGGACAGCGGGGCGATGAGGAAGGGGCCCACCATGTACCCGAGGACGTAGATGGAGACGACGAAGGAGGCGAGCATCATGTCGGATTCGCGGAAATCACGCATGACGCCGGCCACACCGGGGGCGAACATGGAGGAAGCGAGGGGTCTATATATACTTCAGTCGGTGTCGTGCGGAGGATATCCGGACATGGGGTCAGGAACCTACGTGATAAACGTGTTGATGGCCATGAGGACCAACTGACGCAGTTTCTTCCACTGCGGCCAGTTGAAGGGATTCTCCAGATCATTGGGGCCTTCAAAGTCGACGGTATTGTCGGCGGTGGCCTGACAATCCGGCTGTTTTTCCACGTCTGTCATGGTGGACAGTGTGAGCAATACTAAATAGTAGCAATAAACAGAATAACACCAGTAGAAAAGAAGAACCCAACAAGATCACACGTAGAACAAAATCAAACAACAACCACCACCTTAAATCTACCTTGAGAGGATCCAGATGAAAGCTTGGTATTTAAACCCGGCATCACATCCGACTTGCCCCACGGCAGATTCTGCGAACGTGGCTTGGCACGTGGACTGGAGCCAATCACACCGCGAGGGACAGACCCACTGCCGGCTCGTCCCATGCCGAGCGCCAATCAGAACGCGGCCGGTTATTTTTGTGCAGGGATAATCGGCTGTCAGGATGATTATGAATCGTGCATATCTCGCATTCCTCGGCATTATCGGCCTTATGCACACCATCCATGCATATCTTGGATCACACCAAATATAGAGTCGAAGTGCACGGATCCTTGGGAATAGATGAATAGTAGTATATTTGACTTTCTCAGGTATAGTAATATAGGTTAGAGGTTGTCGTATCAACTATTGTGGTCATATATATCTATCTATACAGGGTAGTGTTGCATATGTCGGAGTCTATCTTGCTACCTAAGGTAATTAGATACCCTAAGCTATAAATAGTTATAATCTGTCGCAATATAAAAGGGTACGCACAGAGGCCAAAAGTGTATAGATATCTTTGTGGCCGAGTGGTATTCTTTTCCGCATCATCATTTCTACATCTTGGGTTGTACTTGGAAATTACTAAACGCCTTATTGCAAATATTAATACTTATCGTTGGAATAAGAGCGGGACATACTGCTGATCGCGAGGGTGCAACTCGTAGGTCTCTAATCTATTATGATATATACAGCCTAAGCTACGCAATATGCTACCAAGACAGCGACTACCAGATCGAGAGTTACCATTGCAACGCTATGCTTTGTCTTGGCTAGTGAACTGTATATATAGAACAAACCAGGTCCGATCGCCAGGGCATAACCAGCATACCTAGTATACAACACCAGGGATGCTCCCACTACCGCACCTATCCACCCCGTGTCGACGCTGCAATCGCTTGTATTCGATCCAAAGCCTCCCTCACCGCCGCCTCATTATCCAGCGGCTCGCTGAAGATATCTACTCACGTCAGAACAACACACACCGTAAAGGCGCGCACGCATACCGGCTAATTCCTTTCCAACAGCCTCCGCATGGTCTGATCCCATCGCAGCCAACACAACGTTCAGATCATCGATAATACCATCGTACGACATGACCACCGGACACATCGCATCTGTCTCGGAGTGGGAGATATACGTCGGTCTGGCCTGGTTGCCAAGGGACAGTTGGACCAGGGAGCGGGCTATCGCTGCATTAGTGACAACCAGAAAGACAAAAAGAACAACAAGGCGAAAAAAGACAAAGCAGGGAGGAGAAGAAAAGAAGAACCCACTCTCCGACCGAAACATCGGCCATCGAAACTCCCTCCCGCTCAACCCCCCCACCGGGTCCCTCGCAAACGCCGCCCACGCCGCCCACATATATCGGCCCGCCTCCGCCTCCGCATCACTGTCCGCCATCCCCGTCACGGCCGACGCCGTTCCAAACAGCACCGGCACATCGGAGCCGTGATACGCCGATCCCACAGGCACCATCTCCGTGTTGTTATATCCTCCGCCGTAATACCGATACCGCCAGACGGGGACGCCCCGGTCCGCACGGTACTGCGCTGCCTCGGCCGCCGCACAGGTAAAGCGCGCCAGGGCGAGCAGGTCCATCGCGGGCTGGAGGACCGGCATGGGCAAGGCGGCGACCTGCGCGGCCGTCGCGTTCGCCTTGACGAGGGCGCCGATAACAAAGTACCCGATCTCGTTGTCGGTCGAGCCTGTCAGAAGCGGTCTGCGCGCGAAACGGCCTGTGCGGGCCCGCGTGTCCAAGTCGCGCGGGATGGTGTCGTCGTCGGTCGCGGCCTTGAACTTGCCTGCTACGGTGGGGTGTTGCTGCATGGCGGCGAGGAGGTCGGGGTAGGGTTTGGCGCGCATGCACGCCAGTGTCGTGGCGTCGTCGCAACTGCTGCATCCGACGGCAGAGGACAGGTTGTACCATGCTGCGGTAGTATCTTCCAGATTGGATTGCGTGTTGATTTCGAGGGAGGAGCTAATGACGCCCGAGTGGGGGATGAAGGCGTGGGCGATTGGATCGTGTGGGTGGCTGTAGGCCAGGATGTCGGTGGTGAGGGCGCCCGAGGAGACGCCGCCGACGGTTATGCGGGAGGGATCACCTCCGAAAGCGGCGATGTTATCCCTTGTCCATTCGAGGGCGAGTCGGGTGTCGCGCAGCCCTACGTTCGAGGGTTGGCCGGGGGCGCCGGAGTAGCCCAGGACGTTGACGCGGGTGTTGAGGGTGACCACGACGAGGTCGTTCTCGTCGGCGAGGGTGGAGCCATCATAGGCGAGGGCGTGGGAGCTGCCGCCTTTGAAGTCTGCCTCTGGTGAATCTCCATCGGATGGGATCGTACGGAGGAGGGAGAAGGGACGTACCTCCGCCGTAGATCCAGAAGAGGACCGCTTTCTTCTTGTCGCCGTGTTGGGGCTTGGTCCAGACATTGACGAACAGACAGTCTTCATCCAGCGTATTGCCTTTCTATCCATAACCAGACAGGAGCTTCTCGCCCGCGGGACCAGCGATGAAGGCATGATCCATCGGGCTCCGGTTGGTGGGACAGTCCCTGTTTATTTAGCGTTTGATGATCGTCCGGGGGACGGACCACTCACGGGCTCTAGATTTGGGTCAGATGGCTTCGATTCGCGGTAGGAAACAAACATACATAGGCTGTCATGTTAAATATTATGATGGACGGATCTGGTAGAACGGGCGCCGCAAATCACAGGTTGCTGATGGACGGTTTCGCGTAGCAAATCCCTAGGTATTCAGAGACATCCGAACAGAGGGATGACGACTGGTCACAGACGGGTCCGCCAGTCATGTCAATGATGCCGCTGATGCTGAATACGTATGTCGTGACAGCGAGAGCGAGGAGGGAGAGGCGCATGCTAGTATCCAGTGGGATTATGGAGAGCGGGTGATCTGTGAACAATACACTTGAATCATCAAAGTTATAGCGAATTGGGCTGTTATTATTAACTATTTCTTAAGAGACCCTGAATTATAACAGGGACTTCGTACCAAGACGATACATTCACACTCATCCTGGATAGTACAATAGATAATGATTTCTCTCGATTTGTAAATGCCCACTTGGGGGAATGAAGCTTTAATACCAGTCCACCCAGCTTCAACAATTATCACGACTCAACCTCATATATGCATAACCCTTGCTGTCCGTGAATAAAATGGGCGATATAATCTCGTCATGAGCAAGGAAGTGGCCGCAAGAACAGAATAACGATCATTTCCATGCATGGGTTGTGTTTGGCGCTCCGGCCCCTTGGTCCATGCCAGCCACATCCGTGGTATTTCGATCCATCGAGGAGGTAAACAAATAGAGTATCGGATGGAATGTGGTGAGATGAGACAATGCTTGCTGTCCTTGGGAATGTTATCTTCAACAATAAAGGTGTGTCCCCTCGATCGTGGCTGTCGCCTCCCAGCGCCAAATAATGCTGCAATTAATAACACAGAAAGATTGATATCCTTCTGGAATAACCCACCCTTCTATCTATCGCATGGCAAGTCTTCTTGCGGAAATGCGACCGTGGACTTACCACGATGGAATATTCTTCGCCCGCGAAAGATATTTTTAAGTGTCCTCGCCACAGCAACCCAAAATCTCATCGGATTGAGGATGGCAGAGCTTACGATCGGCTGCGTGGCTGTGGGTGTATGATATCAGACCTAACACCGCACCAGGAGATCAGAATCACTAGTTCCCGCACCAGAATGGGTTCAGAATCCCTCCTGCTGTCGATATGTACACCGCAGGATGGCCGTACGTCATAAACGGGGCCCCTCTCGCCCCAGATTGGTCAATCGTCCAGGGACCAGCTCCAAAGGGGAAAAGATTCACGCGTCGACCCCAGTGGAGACGACTAGATCGAAATAGAAACACTGCAGAAGAGCACTGGCCATTCGCAAACTCGGCCCCCCCTCCAGGACCCATTCATCCCGAAGCATGGTCCCCCTCTCCACCATCACCAGATATCCCTCCACTCTGTCCATTTAGCCATTTACGGTTCCCGTCGAGTTGACGAAGGCCCCGGGGGAAAACGCGGGTGGTTCTCATGATGCCTGTCGATGGATTCCCCCCTCCACGCACCACCGCGCCACCATGCATCATCCAGCGAACGGGCCATTTGGCAACGAGGATGTCTCCGACTAAGCAATAATTCCTGCGGAGGACGCCACCGTCGGTTTAATGAAGTTTTTTTCTCCCCCAAGGGATGACCAACACCTTTTCTTAGTCGGAGTATTATTGTGCCCACCTCGCTCCATGGGGCCAGGATCTGCTGACTATAAGATGCGCCTCGGATCAGCGTGGTCCAGCATCGCCATCTTATTTATATACTGCCATCGTCCTCTCCACTTTCCAACCGATATTCTTCGACGATTCTTTCATCCTAAACGGAAATATTATCCGCCCGTCTCTGCCGACTCCATGAATACGCTACCTTTCCATCGTGGCTTTTGCTCACATTGACTCTTCGTCTCCCTCGCGCTCTTTCTCAACGTGACCTCTTCTAGGGTCCAACAAGTCCCGTGACTACCCCACCACCACTCCATCTACATACAATTCTTCGATCGATACATCCAGATATACAAGAAGATAAAATGCACGCCATGCCCTCCAAATTCGTCGAGATCCTCGAACCAGAGGACATCTCCCACCTCCGACGGTCAGACTCCGACGTCCGACTTGAAGACGTGCTCGCCGACCACGAAGCCATCGTCGGCCGCCCACGCTCGTCGACCAACGACTCCGCCAAGTCGAAAACGAGTCTCGACGGGGGCTCAGCGCGCTGGAAACGCCTGAGCAATATGCTCGCGCCAACGAAGCGATAGCCGATCGATCATCTTTTTGTCCCGCATCCGGGATGGTTGACGAGCAGGACTCGCGCGAAAACGAACGCCATCGAGGTGGACACGATTACTATACGTGATTTGATTTCATCAAGCGAAGTACATATATCATTTGCTATTTTTGGAAGCTGGATCGGAGACCGTATTTATTTCATCGGGAAGATCGAGGGAGGATAGATAGGATATGAATACGGATACGGATACGGATATGACGGCACGACGCCGTCGTCGAAACGAGGAACCCTCGTCTGGACGATTTCCTACTTTGATGCTTATGTGGATATCTTATTTATTCTACTTTGTCTCTTCAGCGAGCGTTGACAATAGTAAAACGAAGATTAGTGGCGAAATATAATTGCATACGCGTGTCGCATACACCCAGTAAGTCGTCTATAATATAGTACAGTACAGTGCGGCCCAAGACAACACAGTTCAATCATTGGGTCAAGGATAAATAGATGCGATAAAAATAGACTAGCTTGCGCAGTCATCCTCCACTTAGACGTAAGGGGGTCCATATACGCTGCGTGGCACCACAGCTAGCGAGTGTATGTATCTGCAGCGTGGGGGAATATGGGATGGTCAACAGGTTGGGGTAAAGTTTGTCCTGGCTATAGCTTCAGGATTTCATCATTGACAATGGTTATTTCTCCTATTTCTCCTCCTCGTTGGGTTTGTTATTGATATTTTGACGAGGGGCAAGCCCCACTGTTCGGAAACCAGCTAGCATGATGAGTTGTCGAGACGTCCGATCGGCAATGGACTGAGGGGCCGGTTATCTCTGATGAAACTAAACAAATAGAATTAAGATGAAAAATTCTGCACATAATGGAAATGGCCATATACATGTCCGTCAGGCAGGTGTGCAGCTCCTACAGTCAGGGTAATAGCTTGTTCCCGGGTCAGTGTCATATCGAACCCTAACTGTAAGCTGTCCTCATCATCCACTCCATTATTTCTCCCGTAATCCTCAATAGCGAAACCAGACTAAGCTTCAAATAAATTCTGCCAAGCGACGGTGGTTCCCGTTCTGACCGCAGCAGTTATCTCAGATAGACGGTGGATCCATGCTGACTCCAGAGACCAGATACCTATTTCAAACTCACTACCCCGATGCAGTAACCCGATGCCCCTCAGCATCCACCCGAGATTACCCGCCCATAACCACATCTCCACTATGATATGTGAACTGACTTGGTGGGGCGGAGGAGGAGAGCTATCTGAGCTGGTCACTGCACCCTTCGGGTTCTTATCCGCCGATCAGGCCTATAACAGGTGAGTCCCTCTTGGCGGGGTGCTTTAGTTCGAGGGCTTTGCGTCGAGGACCTCGGCTGTGTATCCGTAAGTGCTTATATAGATCTGTTCGCTAATCCGCGGTCCTGGGCCTGTTTGATATGGGACACTACCTTGGTATTCCAGTCCTCTTACCCCTCAGCTGGTGAGGTCTCTCCTGCTTCACTAATGCCTGTTAGATTGTTGACTGGTTACTTCGCCCCGGAAATACAAGCCGAAACCCGCCAGATAGAAACCCGTGAAACAGCGCCGTTCCAATCCATCTGCGTCCAAGGTTGACAAAACGGGGTATTTTATTCGTCGCTGGGGAGGACATAATGGGAAGAGTTGCCGTCGAAAATCTGCGGACCAGGCCATGCCAATTGCATCATTCTCGTTCAAGCCCTCTCGCAACTACAATTTGAGAGAATCGTTCCACCGGATAGAAGCGGGGTGTTCTTAGTGGGATCCTTGTGGCTTCAACGATGCATTAGCCCTGAACGCATTGGACTCGACCATTTATATAGTCTCACACTAATAGGGACTGGTTCCGAACGGGGCGCCACATGCCGGATAGGGACATATAAGCCGGCATCCTCTAGCTGTCGGTTACAGCATTGACGGACCGTGTTTACAAAGCCTGCCGCTCGCTGCGGATGAAGCAGTGTTACTGCTGAATAATTACCCTCACTCTTGGATTGGCTCTCTTCTTGTCAACGAGTTACTGGATTGAAATTACTTGTTCCTGCTCGGCTGTTCTCTACCGGCCAGAACAACCTTGAGCTGATCAGATAATACAGCAACCTACGGAGCTGACCGGGGTCCACAGTAACATTAAGATGCAGAAATACCGTGATTTTAACCTTAGCACTATAATTCAAAGGAGGTACAAATCCTCGTCACAAATGATGAACCTTGATTTCCGCACAGAATGGTATTGACGTCCTTTCATTGACCCTCCGGCGGACTGTTGATAAGGGCATTCCCTAGCGCCTGCCCTCAGATATCTAGTGCTCTATTAGAGTTGATCTTCGCTCGATCGCTCTGTTTATGTTATTGTCCAACTGAAACAAGTTAGCAGACGTCGAGGTATCGTCGTTCCAGAGATTTTGGGAACATTCGTCTACGTCGTCGCTCTACTATAGAACACGCATAATGTTCGTTGATAGCGACTCGTTGTGTTCACTAGTTGGGGAATACTGCCGCCACTGCACATGTCTATAGTTCAAACATTGTACAGGGCTTGGGGTATTACGGTCCATATTCGATGCATGCTGGAAGATATATGGTCAATATCAGGATGCACAGCCCTTCTGGCCTACATTACCGTAGGTATAATTTACTCCCATCCCACGGCTGTACCAATATGTATTCATTCATTCCACATGCAAGGCTTATGCTTAAAGGTACGTGATATAAGCAGATAATCCAAACCCCGTGCTCATAACGTCCAGTTACTTTGTGTACTCCGCCTTAAACTCATAGCGCAAGCACCCAGCATCCCTCCACCCACCAACGCCCCCATTAATACACTCTTTCCAGTTCCTCCGCATCAAATTCATACACGTCACTTGGTCCTTGCTACCGGGGAACTTATAATCCCCCAACGGTGCATGAGGGCTCTGCTTCTCACCGCGACAGCCCTTAACCCAGGATATAGAATAGTAGTACGGGGCATTGTTCGTCATGGTCTGGACCACGACGGGGTCACTGTTCTCGTCCATTATATTCTCCTCGCGGGCGGATCCAGCGCACGCCCACCCGGTGTACTGGTTTTGCCAGGTGGGGTTAATATCGGCGTGGTCGCCGAAGTCGTCCGCGCCGTGACAATGCAGTTCGCCGAGCTTATCGTGCGGTGGCGTCTCTGGCGGACTTTCACTTGGCTTCTCGATCTTGTAACTGTAGCTACTGCCGCAGCCGAAGCGGGCGTTGCCGGATGGCTGGATGGAGTGGCTATCTGCCCCTTGGCCTGTGGTAGTTGTTTAGCATCTGGGAGGTAGAGGAAACGATAGGGTGGGTCGTACACTCCGGAGCGATACGCTCAAATGTAGCCTGGCAATCGGGCTTGCAGCCTGGACTGTTCGAACCTTCGAAGTGGAATTTGTAGCCCTTGTATTTGTCGGACTTGATGTCGTCGCTGGTCAGGACCTTTTTGGGGTTTTTGGACATGTCGTTGTCGCAGAAGTTCTCGGCCAGGCGCTTGAAGAACTTGACGTCGACGCCGATTGCCTTGCTGTAGTCCTGCGGAAGGATTAGTGAGGGACAAACTTGTGATATACATAGGGTAGACATGGTAAGAGAGGAGTACATACTCCGTCATTGGCACAGGTGATGTCCGCGTCGTCGGCCTTGTCCGGTAAATTGATCTCGTAGCTGTACTGCGCGCCACAATCAAGCGTCGCGTTTGCCCCTTTCTGCACCGTGTGGCTGTTGATGCCTTGGCCTGTTGATTTGTGAAATTAGCACAACCGTGCTCCCCTAACATTTTGCGCAGAGGGGGGAGGGGACATACATGTAGCGGCCATGGCATCGATCACACCCGCACAATCAGTCAAGCACTCTTCGTCACTTTTCTCTGGGGGCTCATATGTCAGGTCGAATGTGTACTTTCGGTAGGCCTTGGACGAGATTTCATCCCCAGAGAGAGTCATATGACGATCCTTCTTTGCATCACCGTCGCAGAACTTATCCGCCAGATTCTTCATGAAAGAGACGTCCACGGCGACAGCATTATCGTATCCAGAGTCAGAGCAGACTACTTTCGGCTTTTCCGCGTCGTCAACATGTTCCAGGGCATACTTTATCGCATCGGCCTGTTCTTTCAGCCATCTCTCGTCGTAGGTGTAGTAGATTGGACTCGCTATATCGAGGCAGTGGCAGTGTTTGTATTTTCCCTGTATCGTCTGTTAGCAACCCCGGAAACAAAGTGCTAGATGAATGGCCTGAACACATACATCCTGACACGTATTTTCTTTGCCACTGCAGTCCGAACACAAAGGGGCGTCCTTCCCCTTGGGTGCATCCTTCGGACACTTATGGGATTCCTCCTCCTTTGGCGCCTCCGTCTTGGGAAGATCATTTTTGGGCGGGTCTCTGATCGCATACGCAAGGGGAAAATCCTGGTTGTGGAGGAAAAGCTGCGCCCCCATCCAGACGAATCCCATGGCACCGACCCCGCTTCCAACGAGCATGACCTCCTGCTTACCGGCTGAAGTCGCTAAGGCCCTGAGCACATCGTCACTGAGAAACTTGATCCCTTCGACGGCATCTTTCAGCGACTGGATGAGCTTGGAATCGTCGGCGTCGAACTCCGCCAAGAACCTCTCAATTCCGCACGCTTCGGCCCGCTTCTTGCCACAGGCGGGTACACTTTTCATCATGTCTGCCAGCTTCTGTTGAAGCTTGGGTGCCACGAGGACGTTGAGGTCTCCGTCCGGACCTGTCATGATGGCCACTGGTGCGGTCACTGTTTTGGTGGTGGGCTTGCCGTCTGTGGTTGTGACTTGTACCTGTGTGATTTGTTCTTTGTCTTTTGCTTTCCACTGGGAGGTATCAGCACGGGGTTCTCTAATGCCCAGGGAGGTGGTATACTTGCATTGCCTTCGTCATCCACGTAGTCGGAGAAGAAGGGGTTGTATGGTCCTGCTGTCTCGCTACGGGGTGTCAGCACCGGGGGAACGGAGTTGATACTGGACAATAAAGGGAGGGCATGACGGGAAAGGCATGAAGCAACATGGCTTGTATGAGGTATAACGAACACTGGATTCACGAGGACCGGGTTGACTCCGATCTGCCCCGTTGTCGTAGGGACAATGGCTGCAACCATACCCTCGTCTCGCTCTTGAACACGAGTCGGGGCATCGGTCTGTTGTGGTGGCAGTTGGTACGGCCAGGCCGTGGCCGCCGAGAAGAGCAAAGACGTTACAAGAAGAGACCTCATCGCGATGGAAAAGTGAGAGTAGATGGTTGTGTCTCGTTATGCTTCGGACACCACCAGCCAGAGAAGTTGGTATGTTTTATACTTGGCTCGACACCATCCCCTCCCCTCTCGCCATCAGGCCAGGTCAGTCTGTCTTGGATAGAACTCCCGGCCGGCTCCAAAGTTGTGTCGAGCATAGCCCCGAAATCTGCCGATGAGGCATTTTTTTTCTTCTTGCTAGTCAACAGAACCTGACGCTATTCTTTCCCCTCACCAACACCAACCGCAGTCGAAGCAAACATACCATATGCAAGCGCTTGAACCCCACTCGAAGGATATTGGCTCTGTAGATCCCGGGATCCACCTAGACCCTAGTTGTCTTTTTTTGGCCCCAGGCCATGAACCACTCAGCGATCGACGCCCCCACCGTCTCCCCCTCAGCCTTGTGTGTCTGGCATCATGTCTTATCAGTGCACGTCCTTCGCTCGGTTATCTGACGTGCAGTATACCAGGTCCCCAGACTTTGCCGTTGGGCCCGGCTCCAATCCAACGTCAGCCACCGCGGGTGATCGTTAGTTGGCACATCATCGCAGGGCAACGCGCCCGGATGATACGCGCTGTGGCATTAGCACCGTCGGCATGTTTCTATTGGTATCATTGGCAGGGTCGCCAGTCACGCTAATTGGCCATGCGCCAAGGCAGATTTCTACTCTACGTTTGACATCCCCAGTAGACTCTCCGAGACATTCGAGCTGAGAGTAACCAACACCGGACGGAATGGAAAGAGCGCTGGACATCATGAGAGGCTGCTGATGCACTGCCTCTGGGGCCGACGCCGGGTACGGCGCAGGAGGGCTCTCCGCCTGAGAGAACTTGTGCTTTTGTCATGGTGTGTTCTTCTGTCATGGTGTGTTTGACGTTGGGAGGCATAAGAGGAGATATAAAATGGCCCAATTCACACCATGCGATAGAGAATCAACAAGCTGCCTTCTTACGACTTCTACCTGTCATATTTCCATATCTCACTCCCTGGGGGCAATTTGATTTATTGAACTGAAATTATGAGATTCCTCAAAGGCCTATCTTGTGTGTTGGGCCTAGCCAGCCTCGCCAGCGCGAGACAGGGCTGGAAACTCGACGAGTCGTGCAAAACAGACAGTGAGCCAAATACTGTTGTTCCCTTACGTCGTCATGGATATCGTTCTGATTCTGAATCCTAGAGCTTGGCACCTTCATCTCCGATGCAGTACGAAGGGCTTTTAGCATGGCAAGCGATGAGCTAGACGCAATCAACCAGGCTTTGAACAATGAGGACATGGGCGAGAACGGCGAAAATATCCGGAATGTTCTCAGATGGATGTTCATGAAAGATGGAGAGGACCCCAATGGACATCGACTAGGTCGATTACGGAGTACTACCCCTTGTTCTAGTCGTTGAGATTGATTAGTATCGGGGGAATCTGACTGTCCTAGCGAATCTCGGAAGTCTGCTTGAGGCTAGAGAAGAGATAACGGATGAGGCTCCAGACATGGACACGGTATGTTTTTTGCGCGCATTTTTATACTGTCATGATATAATTCCTTGCGATGACCAACAGATGAACAGATTGTCGTGTACTGTGGTTTTGATCGCTTTGAAGCCAGGGAAGACGGGAAGTGGTATGACAAAGGTATGATCTCCAACAGGATACCTACACCAGCGGCTTGTAACGCTCATTCTACAGACATCGATGAAGTGCTCTCGAAGAGCAATTCATTCGAGGGATGCAAAGCTCGGAAGCCCGAGGTGGCGTACGTCTTGGTGACCGAGGGCAACACACCATCCCAGTTGCAGCTCTGTCCATGGTTCATCGATTGGATGCAGGGAATCGACATTAAGAATATCCACAACGTTGAGAAGAAATCTATTTTCTATAACGTTCTCAGCAAAGGGTTGACGAAGATGCACGCCTTCCTGACACCTATTGACGTGAGGTCCCTTCTGGATAAGACGATTCTGCACGAGTTGATGCACACCCGCAATGGAGGACAAGCCATGGATGTCGACGCGGAAGGAGGCCTCCTGAGGGTGAGATATAGGTGGAAACGTTGCCGAGAACTGGCACTGGAGGGGCCAGATGATCCCAAGAGAGAGGCGCAGGTAAACGCGGATACCATTGCGCTCGCTGCATCTGGTATATCCCCCCTCCGAGCCCCTAAAGGAATATGCTGACCCGTCAATAGCCATCCGGCTTATTCACGAGGGATATGAGGTCAAGGAGAACGGGAATATTGTCAAAAGATGAGATTTGCGGAGGAGAAATTTGCGTCATCGATTCATTTTCGGGCTCTCGATAGGCGGAGTGTTGCTAGGCCCTGTAACCTGGCATGAAATGCTTAATCACTTTATAGGTAGATTAGATTGCCTTAGACGAAGCAAATGAGAAAGGATGCAATGCTCGATGAAACCGATAAAACCCGAGGTGGGACAAGTAGGGTTCCAGCCATCACGAGATCTAATCAGCGCTGGCCGACCAAGCGATGGATGGTCAATCTAGCACACATCGATCGATGTAGATCCATTCACATTTCTCACCAACAAGCTCTGCTCACAGAAATGAGAAAGAACTTAGCAAAGCACCCCAAGGAAGGATCAACAAAGAATGAGGGGTACCTTTGTACGACGCTAGTAGGCACAGCACGCTAAGTCGGCGAGCTGCAGCCAAGACCAAGTCTGCCTCGCACCAACATTTATAAGGACTATCGATGGACTCTCCCTTCTCCATCTCCTGTCCCCTTTCTTCCCTCTCCTCCCCAACAGCTCACATCGTCAAGACAGCCATGACGAGATACGCAGATCCTCCTCCTTCCTTCATATGTCCAACTCCTGGCGCACGACGCCGGTGGAAACGCCACCAGAAGCTCTCAGTCATAAGTGAGCGGGCCAAACCATTACCAGCAGTCCGCCAACGGCCCTTGACGCCGCCACTACCACCGCTGCCCGCCCGACGTGCAAGTATCTTTCAGTTCCGGAAGAACCGGCGGACTCAACCACCAGAAAGGGACTGTGACCAGCAGCAATCTCCTTTCTTTGCTAAGCTCCCGGGGGAGGTCCGGACTTTGATCTACCGAGAGGTTTTGGCCCCGAAAGATCAGCCAAAACTGCATGTAGCCAGTGCCGACGCACGGTTGTTGAGCCGACGCTGCCAGCACAAAGGTCCCCCAATACCGGCTTGGTGGCACGAGTGCTGGGGCAGGTACCGAAAAGAAGACGGGTCGATGGCTCTCAGATGGAGTGGTGGGGGATATGAACCCGAGGAGGATTCTCCATACGCTATTCGGATGGGTTTGTTGCAGTCGTGTCGACGCATGTAGGTAGCTTGCTTCCCTACCGGATCTCCTCACTGCCGCACCTCACTCGGGCAATAGGGCTGACTGCAGGAGCCAGATACACGGAGTCGATCGACATCCTCTACTCCGACAATGTTATCGCCTTCCGCCAAACTCGGGCGGTGTCTGAGTTTGAGCGCACCATCCTGCCATATCGCCTCCACCAGGTTCGATTCCTACACCTGGCCTTTCCGCTGGAACTGCTCTGGTACGATGGGAGATTGAGATCCACCTCCAGTCGCTACCCTCTTGACGTGCCGTTCTACTGGGAAGAGGCATGGCAGACCATTCCAAAGTTCAAGTCGCTGCAAAGTCTTCGAGTCTCGCTAAGTAAGACGCGAAGGCGCCATAATGAGCCGGATATTGGCGGACTGGTGCATCTCATGAAATCGATGACCTCAATCCAGGTCCCCGAGTATGTCGTCGACTTCCACTGGCCGGTGGAGGTAGACAAGCTCGTCTCCATGTTGGGGAATGAGGTGCCCTTTGAAATCCGCATCAACGAACCGGTGGACTACTAGGCACTTGTTTTAATGCACGTTGTTCAGCTTTACGTTCAGTACAGCTAGCTTTTCATGTTCTTGACATCTACCATATCATTTGAGTTGCATCACGGTCAAGACAGGACCCCAAACGTATAAACTACACTAAATAAAACAAAAAAAAAAAAAAAAAGAGGAAAACATACAACAGCCGGGATTCGCATGTGGTCACCCACCATACTACTAACCGGCCGGCGTGTGGCTTAAGTACGGCTGAGCGGACGGGAAGCCCTGTTCTCCACACCCTATGGTCGTATGTGATAGACACAAAGGCGTCAACGACATATAGCGCCCAGAAGACGAGGATATAGCAGAATAATTGAAACATGACGCTTAACCTACGCCGGTAATTGGATCCACAGTCCCACAGTGGCACAGGAGCCCCTGATAAGCCTTGGGAGTTTCACATTTCCTTCCATCGTCCCGCGCACGGGATCGTCCATGTCCACAGCTTCGAAGCTTAGGGCCCACCGATCGACATGGATACGACGTGATATAAGATCCGATAGGTGGTTCCTCCTCTTATCCCTGTAAATTTAACCGCCGACTGCCATGCTTGTTGGTGCCGTTGGCTTGTCTGGAGGACGACTGTGCCCAACTTGTTGGTGGCACAGTCTCTTCCCTGTCTAGGCTGTTTGGGGTCCTGGCAGCGGGGGGGTATCTCAGCCGTTCTCCGACCTCCAGTTGCTTCTCAGGAGTCATAACAGGTGCATATCTGACAGCATAATTTATATTATGCATATGCCTTCTAGGGCAACGGCTAAATTTCATAGTTTTTGTGTTCATGGTGTTTCTATATACGTGGGGTGCGATTGGATGTAAAGCACCTATAATTCAAACTCGCCGGTGGCTAGTTCTGGCTGAGCCACCCCATTTCTGATCATTGCAGCATCGAGTTAACCAGTAGTAATACAGCCAATTGTCTCAGATCTATTCCAATCCCTGGGATGTTCCAGTCACTGGGACAATAACAACCGCCAACTATGAACCAACACTTCCAGCTTGCTCAACCGTTTACCTGCCCAATCTTTCTGTGATTCGCTGGAACTCAACGTTAGTAGCACCAAACGCTTATCCCGTTAGGTTCTTCGCTTAGTTCTAGTTCAAGCTCCTGTATATACCAAAGACCATGTGAAAGAAACCAAGGCCGCTGAGAAATCGGAGTGTGGGGTTCTTTGATTTCAACCTGAACCTTGTCACGTTCAATGCCGTATAGCTGTTGCCGAAATATAGAGATGTGATCGTGGCTATGAGATAGTGATATTCATAGAGAGGCGATACCGTTGGTTCGCCTCGGAAGGTGTGGAAATAGGGGATGAAAACGCGTCCGAAAGAATGAAATTGATGAAATTGATGATATTCAGAACTATGGAAAGGTTGCTTGATGGTTGAAATTACCAAGTGGAAAACAATGGGAAAAGGACTCTGCAGGTCAGCTGACATGCCAACCGATTGCAGTCACTCCAACAGAAGGATGGTTATTCCGATCCAATCCATTCGTTAGACTATATATAGAGCTACTGAATCCCTTCGTCCCAAGACGAAGGAGGAGGACAATCAATTCGCTTCCTTACGAACCTCCTTCGGACTGGTAAGATCACAGAGAGATATACAGCTTATATCCAGGGTGGTGACTCAGGAACTAGACGACAGTGTAAGCCTACTTGCCCTTGTTCAGCTTTTCGCAGCTGCCTTTCTCGCTGGTGTAGTCCTCAGAGTGTATATTCATGAAGTCGTCCCGGATCTGGACGAAATGCTCGAGTAACAAGATGAGAGAACTAAAGTGGATGCCCACCTTCACTGAACCACCTTCTTTCAGTAAATAAAGGACTAGAGAGAACAAGGACTGGGTTCTACTGTCAACCGTTACCAGATACTCTTCCTCGCAGTGATAGGATGTATCCTGGCACCAGTACAGACCCAGCTCTGGCCCAGATACACCTTTCCCGATACCTCCGAGATATTTCGATCTGACTAGACGCTTGAAGGTCTCTCAACGCCCTAATCAACATGAAAGTTGCGTCGTTGATGGTTCATGCCACTCCAAATATCATATGTACCCCTGGTTTACCTCGTTGCTGGGCGGCCTCTCCTGATATCATTGAGAAGCAGGGATGAATCGTGCGGACTCTCGACAAAATCGACAATAATGGTTAGCGATCTTCCGGGACACAAACCCGTTGTTCAATACTTCAACGAGGGGCATCCGTACGCCTTTGGTGGAAGGCCGTTAATGTAGTGACGTCGTATGTCTGAATCTCAAGCTAACCGCACCGCTTCATGACTAGTATAAGTAACCGACGTCAACATCCGCTTTCGAACACGACCGCGACCCATCCGCAAACCATAATCTCAAGTTTACCTTCTATACTACAGTCTCTGAATAACAACTATGCTAACGGGCAAAATCCTCATCTACATCCCGCCCTAGCTTAACCTCACTCTGGATGAGAAACAAGCCCTCCTCAGTACCATCGCGGTAGCAGAAGAACGCAGCTAGTGAATTTCTACCAGAATGGACCCAGGGAAAAGAAATAGGCCGTAAAGCATAACGTAGTTAAACCCGATGAGCAGGTCTAACAGCATTCCATCAAAAGGGATATTTGCATCTTTGCTAGTCGAACTTTGCACGGATATCCAGTGCTGTCTGCTAGGCTTCGTTTTATTTGAAACGTTGTTTCCAATTCCAAGTACCTCTTGGAGGATAGAAGTCTATTTTCTATGATCCGTTTAACGGTGCCAGAAGTCCCAATCCTACCAATTTGTTCTCCTCGAGTGCATCTCGCTGCAGTCACTCGCAGGTGCATATAGCATATAGGCATGAAACAAGTTCCAAATATCCATCAGGAATGCACTGGTAACAACATTACTGCCGCTAAAAGCGATTGTGGAAAGAACATTGAGCCAGCCAACCACCTCTTCTGAATAGTCGAGTATAAAATAACAAACATAAGCGACAGCAACTTCAGCCAATTTAACCAGATCCAGGGCAACGCATATTAGGATTCTTCCAGTCAAAGGTACCACAGATAGCACCGTCCCCACCACCGTCTCCCGTGCACTATAGAAAATCAGGGTCAGTATACACCGTAGGATAGCCACATATGCTGTGTATCTTACGCTGCCATATTCACAGACACTAGAAACCATCAGTAAGTATATTTGGAATCCGGAAGGTGACATACCGGTTGGTGCCTGCGACTTTGCACGAAGTGCCATTGCATTCCTGGACTTGTTAGCTACTGCCAAACATGATTCCATGTTGAATACATACACCGCAGACCGCATAACCCTTCGGGCAGCCGCGAGACCGGAGATTACTGGGGACCGCTCCAACCATGACCACGCTGGCCAGGACGGTGAAAAGAATATTGGTAAGACGCATTTTGGCAGGTGAAAAATCCTTGAGCAGAAGGACTTGGAATTTCTGGTCGAGGAAAACGGGGATTGATGTTGTCTCGATGCTGAACGAACTTTCTCGAGCAGAGGGCTTATATAGACGATCTGAAGCCAGTCGACCTTCCCAGTCCCAACGCTGCCAAGGAGGCAATGGTTTCCTTCACCTAACAGGTTGTGTGGAACCAGTATCTAAGCCGCGGTGCGATCGTCTCGCCTGATAGACCCATGCAGGCGACTCCATCCTCACTGCGATTGATGGATTCACTGGCCATATGGCCCCCAAACATTCAGATGGAGTGTCAGAATATAGCACTGTATATCAGGGCCCATGCGATGAACGAGAAGCATGTAACCAATCTCTAGCCACGGGATTGTGGGTTTTGATTCATAAGGCTTCGTAAGGTCGTCACCAATACCTACTTAGGCATAGGGTCAGGTGCAGATCGTGGATCCAAGATCTGATTCATCCCGGCCCTCCAAACAAAATGTAGCAGACTATAAGCAGTGCCAGATGGTACCAATCCTGCCAGACTGGAAGTACACAATAGTTCCACTGCAACAATGCAGAGCCCACTTTTCAGGACGATCAACCCTATAATATTCCCCAGCGGGACTTGACTTGGCACCAGAAATAAGCACCAGCCACCCGTCTGGCTAGCCAAGGGTCAGATTCCATCAGGCCTCACTGACGAGTTGGGTGCGTTTCATCCTAACTGACCAATACGAAGGGTATTATAACAAGAAACTCGACTCCACGTGGAGATCGACTCCACATCTGATATAAGCCGGAGACAGATATTCCCACAGGGCTACCGAAGTGTTGACTGGTGGTATGGAAGGAATCATATTCCCGTCGTCAGCATTGCTCAATTCCATATTCCTCCTTATTATTACACCCTAGGCGATAGCGAAAATCTCACTCCACCCGAATTATAACGAGAACGGGGTTATCAGATATATTTGGTAAAATTAATATAGCAGTTGTTGGGGCTTATTCATGGCTCCGTCAGATCTAAAATGGTAAAATACACGACATGCAGCGACCAGAATTGGTCTAATCAGGGATATAGGGGTTTGACGCTATAATCACGACCTTATAGCGTATGTGTCTTTTCGCTGTAGCTTCCCACCATCTCCTGCGAGCGGTACATAGGATGTGATATACTAAGATAAGACACCCATAGAGAATTACGCCACAAGCTACCTCGCAACGTCCCGGCAAGCTCTCTACGGATTATTTGACAGACACAGCACCAACATACCGGTTATCTTGTTTGGCCAGACTTGACACGACGAAAATCTCGAAATAATCCATTAGAAGCATAGGAAATTCTACTGGGCTCCGGCGCAATCGCTCGCCAGTTACTTATGCGCGGTAGTATCCGATCATCAATAAGCCAAACCTGCCAACTCCTTCCACCCATGCATGTCCCAACATACGTACAAGGCCCCGTCTAACGTGTGAAGTTAGACAGCCAGAGGCAATGATCCAATCTACTTCGGACTAGTCCAAGGTCTGTTTCGCAGGTCCATATCACGCATCTGCAGACTGGATTTTCCAATGGTCTTGCCCAAGGCCTGCACGACGAAATCAAGCGTGCTATGCTCAGCGTTGAAAGTGGTCTCAACCTGACATTCAAGACGATACACCATTTGCCCGTCGATCATCCTGTGGTTGAATTCTTCAAGGTTGAGTTGGTTGAAAGCAGCCACAACGTTGCCAACGAGGGCCACCGCTAATGATCTCGTCAGCGGAATCATCCTCTCGACTGGGAGGGGGGGCGGGGGGGAGGCCCGAGTCTTACAATTATGGTCGGTGCTTTTCGGGGCCACTGGCAGCCCACAGCCAAATATCGAGATGGGTCTCGCTAACGGGTCACCCGAGCGGTGGATCCAGGAGAGGCTTTGCACATGGCGGTACTCGTGAGGATATCGTTCATCCTAGAGTAGGCGTGTATCAGTCTCTGCGTTACAGGGGAGGCGAGTCGAGACAAGCATACTTTCCTTACCACCCAAGAGGCCACCTTATGGACAAAGTTCGCTTCGTCGAAGATATCCCAACTGCTGGTAAGACCCGGCTCAACATCAGTGCGGCGTGGCTGGGAAGTTTCAAACCCATAGTGCTGGGGGCAGCGCTGGGTCACCGTAGCATGTCCATGAAGACCATGCAAAGCAGCCCCCGTCGCAATGGCCAATTGTCTGTATTGTCGTTAGCATTGAACTTGTAGTAATTGCATGTGGGGAGGATGGGTAGCCGTACGGGTCCCTTGGTATAGTCACTAATCGCTTGCCGGGTTGATGATAACATTGAAGTGCCTCCTGGAGGTACGGCGAGGCAGCGAATCCGCCCACAACAACTATCTTCTACAATTCCAATTTGGTCAGATCCTTTCCCCATTGGACTATCGTAGACGACACTCACATTGATCACTGAATACCCGCATTCCTTGTCTGCAGCCTTGAGTTGGGTGTCGATCAGATGAATGATTCTCGAAACCACCGGGTCGAACAAGCTTTGGAGGTCACCACTGGAAAGAACTACATGGTGCAAATTATAATACCGGGGGTCCAGATGGTTGGCTTTCATCTTCAACCGCAGATGAACCGGGTCTCTTCGCACGCGGCTAAACCTATGTTTGAAGAATTCAAACTCATCCATGAAATCGCTCCCCGGTGCAATTAGCCCACGAGGCAAGTTATCGAAGGCAGAGCCGAAGCGAGTGGACATGAGTTGGTAGAATCGGCTGTCGATGGCTGCGCTGCCACATTTGCCTCCTGCAATCTGTCAGTCTCGTCGAGGCTTAGGGGAATGACAATGAAGTATACCTTGCACTGCGGTGATCTTTCGAATATGGAGGGCAGGGGAGACATCGGCCACCAAGAAGGTTGCGATGTCCTTGAACGAATCAATCAGTGAAAAGATTGGCGATGTGGGTCACGGTGATATATCGGACAGGGGCATTATCTTACCACGGTGCCACCCCCACAATCGCATACCAACACGCCATCTCCAGACTGTCAAGTTAACGATTGGCTTCTTGGAAGGCCCATGTTTGGCATACCTTAAAGTCCGCGGGGTATTGGTCAAAGACAGCCTCCGCAGCGGCTTCAGGCTCTGTCATCATGAAAATAGAGTGGCTTGGCTTCCGCCCAAACCCTGCCCGAGCTGCTGCTTCTTTGGTCTTGATCCGGGCGTGCTCAGACCAAGTTGCCGGGACTGTAAACCAGAATTCCACAGGGAGGTCGTTCAGATCCTTTCCAGTGGATTGGTGTAACATTTCCCATGTATACTGGTATATACGGCACAGATAGTCCGCGACCACATCCTCAGGAGCCTTTCCAGCAGGTAGATGAAAGATCCCCAATGCAGCGGCATGGTTCAGCGCATCATCGTCGAACTCGGTCAGGTTGGCCTCGGCATCAAGAAGGAGCTTAGTCCACGAGCAAGACGTCATTCCCGGTTCAACGTCAAAGCCCCAGGCCCGAATTCGTCGTGGGGCACCTTCATCGGACTCGTTGTAGGCGATTCTGGATGGCACCTTGCCTGGCGCAAGGTGTTCGAGCCGTTCCTCAGTGTTGTGGATCCTTGTCCGAAAACTGGGCTGGGTCGTGGAATGCTCAATAAAGCTAACGCCTAAACCATATGAATTAAGTGGAATTAGAAACTTTGGCTGTTGCTGTCAAACACTGTGTACGATCTTACCTGTACAGGTCGTCCCGTAGTCCACACCCACAATGATCTTAGAGCGCGACGAAACTGAAGACATTGGGAAGGGCTTGACAGGTGGATACAATCACAGTGCTTGCGAATAGATACGTGGACAGATAGATGTAAACTGTGGATGAGCGCCAGCAGTGTGCTGTGGCCGGCCGGACACCAGGGCCTTTAACATTTTGGGTCTCTCACCTCATGGGGAACAGGCTCCTGCCACTGGCCATAGTCAGCGTATTCCAACAATCCCCAAGGTGAACTGGGCATTCATGCGCCATTATGATGTCTTACATCGCTCACCGTCGTGATGTCTCGGATTGCCCGCGGGAAATGAATGGCGTTCCCCCTGGGTCTTCCAGCTTTGGATCGGAACAAACGCGTCTTGCATGTTATCCTTGTTCTTTCTGTTTTTTTCTTTCTTCTTTCTTAATTTTTTTTTGTTTGTTTTGGGGGATCCACGTAGCCCTGCCGTTCCTAAGGAAGAGACAAACAGACCGCGGTTTCTAATTCTGGCATTCATGATGCTGTTTGTCGTCACAGTCAGGGGCCATGGTACATGTTCCGTATCCAACAGGGATAACAAAGACACCAAACGCCCCTTTCCCACCAACCGCCGCGTTGCCACCCAAACACCTTCTCACCCGGATAAAGAAAAGGAACAAACCATTGGGCAATAATCCCGCCCGTAAGCGGCGTGCCAAGAACGAAGAGGGTGGCTGAGGGTCTCGTTGGGCGACATATCCAAGACAAAGAGCCTGAATCAAAGGCAACATGCAGCGATATCTAAAAGACATGCGAGACCTGGCCTTTTCAATCGCTGTCTCGGATATACACACGGCTCCTTGCCTGTCTCTGGATCCGTCCTCATCCAAACGAGAATTCTTCCAGCGGTGGAGTTGGTCATTATTATGAAGGCTGCCAAAGGAGAGTCATCGGCTGATGGGACTCAGGTACGAGATAGTAAATTCCAGGCAACATCCCATTTCCCGTGGAAGCGGCTCCCACGCGATCCAACACCCCAGCCTTCTTCTCAGCCTTCTGCTACATCGCTTCCTTCTCAACCGGGCCGAAAGCGAAAGGCACGGAAAGAACCCCCTCCACCAACGCGAAGGTCTAGCCGGATTAGAGCTAAGATACAACGGGGGGCGATGATACGGCTGCACAACGCACGGGGGGAGGTCTGGAAATGCGAGCTGAACCATCCTCCTCCTAAAGTTTTAACACCCGAGGAGAAAATCGAGAAACTGGAAGAGAGACTCCGGAACTGTCATGAAAAGCTAGCGGAGGTATCCAATGAAGAGGCTTACTTGAAGGGAATA
The DNA here is from genome assembly GCA_023619815.1 of Aspergillus neotritici. Taxonomy (NCBI): domain Eukaryota; kingdom Fungi; phylum Ascomycota; class Eurotiomycetes; order Eurotiales; family Aspergillaceae; genus Aspergillus; species Aspergillus neotritici. The sequence goes on from JALZYL010000013.1 coordinate 141,234, forward strand.
CTAGCTGCTTGGTATTCCGGCTGTAGCCGAAACTGGAAAGGATACATGGCCAGCGTATTCAACGGAGCCTACGTGTGGACGGGCCCGAACGCTCATTTCGGCATCGAGGCCCTTGTCCGGTTGACCCAGGACCAGAAGAGACAGCTGATCGCCAGTCTGGATGGTTACGTCTTGCAGGAAGACTTTGATTCCATTCTCGCGCGCATTTCGCCCTCCATCCATTGCTTCGTTCCACGTTACTTGCTGTCAGCCTATCTGATCAAGTACATCGTCGAGAATATTTTCAAGCGCCCTTTCTGGTATTTCACCACCAGGCCCGACCCGGCGGACCGTGATGAATCTTCGGCGGATAAGGACAAGGTGCTGGTGAACGAGCTGGACAGACTCTACGAGATATTCTACAGAGGTATGGTTTCCCCACGTCCATGTCTTCGCGTTTGGCTTTCTTTCCAAGGCTCACGGAATTGGGTCTTTCCGCAGTGGACTCCAATTATGCTCGTATCTGGAGAAATATAACTACCCGCCTGTCCAACACCTTAAACTACTCCCAGGGGCGCTATATCGACTTTGGCCTTCACATGCTCGCCCATCGAAAGTCTGCATTACGACCCATGGCCGCCAGCCTGGTGGCTGACCCGATCGTCCAAATGCTCCTCCGAGAGCCGGAGGACCCGCAGATTGAAATCGACAGGGTTCAAAGCATGCACGAGCTGTTGGAACACGCAGCGACCGTAGCGGTGAAAATCAGTACTTCGAATCACTTCATGAAGATCCGCGATCTTTACGACCTGAGGCCGGAGTTTCACCATGCGTCCAATTTCATGAAGGCTAACTACCTACATGGCTTCAAGCCTAAAACCAAGGACACCCAGCTGGACGGGCATCCCGTGCTGATTCTCACGGAGCCGGCCGTGATCGAAGTCGTACCATGGAGCGGGCAATTGATGAATGTGATAAGGAAAGCGCACGGTCTGATAGAAGACCTGCGCGATTTAAGCTAGACCGGGGGGAGGGCCAGTGAAAGCCTGGGGGACAGAGTAGTCAAATTGATTGGTTTGTTTTGGCGATAAATCCCACAATTTGTAGACTCCTGATATGATTTTCTTCTCTGCCTCATTTTCTTGTGCCTGGACACTGGCACTACATACATTGTAACACAAGATCAACACAGAAGAGAACTACAAAAACAGCCCGGTGATCAAAAACCGTTCCAAGCGCATGTCAACCTCCTTCAGGCCGCCGAGAAGAACTTCCAGGTCGCGTCAGGAGCCAGGGGGTTCCCGACACCCAGCGGGGCCGCATCGTGGCCGCCGTCGTAAGCGATAACCGACACCGGCCGCTTGGAGCACTCAAAGTCCGTCTGCTCGGACTGTCCACTGCCGGGCGCGGGCTTGGCCACCTCCGCCGGCTGGCAGCCGTTGTTCTGGGCGAACTGGTTGGCGAGCTCGACGCCGCCGTCGAAGGGCAGCACGGGGTCGTTGATGCCGTGGATGGCGAGGTAGGCGATGGGGTCCTTGCCGCCGTCGCAGCCGCTGATGACGCCGCCGCTGAGGACGCTGACGGCGCGGAAGGCGCTGGCGCGGGCGCAGGCGAGGGCGTAGCTCATGCCGCCGCCCCAGCTGAAGCCCGTGGCGAAGCGGGCGGTCTGGTCGATGCAGAGGTCGGCCTCGACCTGCTCGATGATGGCGTCGATGAGGGCGACGTCCTCGCCGTTGGTGTTGGCCCAGCCGGCGCCGCGGCCGTTGGGGGCGACGAAGATGGCGCTCCCCTGGGCGCGAGAGGCCAGGCCGTACCAGGGCTCGACGCTCTGGCCGTCGACGATGTTGTTCATGTTGCCGCCGCGCCAGTGGAGGCCGAAGATGAGCTGGTGTGGCTTGCTGGAGTCGTAGCCCTCGGGCACCTCGAGGATGTACTCGCGGTCGTTGATGTTGTGGACGCCGCTGGTCAGGGTGGGCTGTTTGCCGCAGCCGGGCGAGTTGGCCGCCTGGGCGGTGGTGAGGAGGCCCAGGGCGAGGGTGGGGAGGATATATCGGACCATGGTGTAGATATGAATGTAGTGACAAGATGAGGAGTTTTGTCTGGTTGAGTGGCAGTTGGAAGCGACGAACAGATTCACGGCCGTCGGGTGCTACTTATAGGATGCCCTCCAGCGCACGGATATTGTGCCATCCTGGACGATGTCTTTTTTTCCGTTTCACTGCAGGGGTTGTGGATGAAGCTGTTCGGGACGCGTCCGGTCGACTTCCTCGAATCAAGCCGTCCGACACGGCAGTTCATCAGCGGAGCATCTGTCACCGGCTAAATTTTAGAGCATGATGAACCCCGTCACTGACAGGGATCATCAGGCTGAATCTTGTCCTGTCCCTGCTGATCATCGATCCGATGTCAAGCTGAAACCCACCACGCTATGGCCAAGACTTGGTCGGCAGTTAGGGCTTCATCCAGTCCCGAGACCGCGAGCCTCGGCGGTATACTCAGCGTCTACAGCTTTTGGATGTTCGTTCTTCCATATTTGACACTCAGTCTGTGTCTCAGGCTTGATGTATAATATCGCAAAAATATCCGGTCTATTAGCATGGGACGTCGTTATCCATCTACGTACACACTCTATGATGGTGTATTCCATATGCCCACACCGATACCTAGTATGGACAGCCCGGCAACTGGCATTCTGCAGCTACCATCTGCATCAACTCCACCCAAGTTGATAGCCACCAGAAGTCAACTGATCCAGGCACAACCTCACTTTTAATATCCCCCCTCGTCAAACACCGGAATTTTGCGCTTTTAGCCACGGGTCGTATCCCTCGTGGTCCCTGCAGCCAGGTAAGACAAGATCGGCACCGTGTGGACCGTGTGGGGTATCAGGCAATATTGCAAGGGAACCTGCAGATGTGGGTCATGAAATGGCTGTCTGACTCTGAGGACGCCACATGTCTGGCGTCCGACAAGGTTATTCTTCTTGTCTCAGTTATTGTATGACGGATTTCTTTGTAATCTGCCAGATTAACGTGGGTGGGAGCGGCAGTTGGTTGACGGGCGATTACCGAGGGTTTGGATTGTTTCAGTATATGTTTCAGACCACAGGGCTATTCTCGTCTTACTCTTCTTACTCTGCCTTCGTTTTCATGTGATGGTCTATGTAGTGTTCGAGACTATTCGAAGGAAATTTCCTATATTTTCCCGGTGTGCACTCTTCCTCAAGGACGTCTGCTCAACCGTCATAGCGCACAACCTGATACGTCCCATACACAACCATGGGACTAAAGGACTTCTATATCTCCACCTCTCTGCGACATGTACCATGATCCCAACCGATATCTAACCTCCCTGACAGATACTGCTGCTTACAAAATATGTAAGACTGGCATTGGCCCCGTCCCCTGGTATCTCGCAAGCATCTTGCGATTATCCCTCCACAGAATCCACCGCATCAGCCCAGCGCAGCCAATGCAGGCCACGGCGAACACAATCAAGATGATCATCCCCGGCCGATACCGCGGGGCGTCCTCATTGCGAAAGAAGTAAGGACTCCAGATGTAGCTGAGCGCGCTCATGACCTCGACAATCGCCGCCGCACAGGACCGTTCCTCCGACGTCTGGCTGGCGGCGGTGGCCACCCATGCACGCGGGATGGAGAACACGGCGTCGCTGCCGGTGATGTAGAGGAACGACGCAAAGTAGCGGACTGCAGAGCGGGATGTGCCCATGTCGACGGCTAGGCCGACAATCATCACCACCATGGATGCCGCGATGGGCGCGCTGCGATCGCGGAACCGGTCGCTCAGCCAGGCGACCACCAACTGGACGACCGCGCTCAGGACGTTCGGTGGCACCGTGCACAGGAGAGTGACCACGGTGCCGCCGATGTGCATCCCTTCCACCATGGCGGGGTAGAAGCTGGCATATCCGGTTGTCGAGCCCTGTGTGCAGGCGATCAAGCTCTATCTATTATTAGCATCCCTGCTTTTCTAGAACAGCGCGAGAATAGTCCAAACCCACCAACACCCAAACTCGAGGATCGCGAATCGCCAGCTGCAATCCATACCACACCGACTGGTTCGACTTCTGGTTCGAAACCTGGTCCTGCTCGATCCGCTCGACAGCCCACCGTCGTTCCTCCTCGGTGAGAATCCACCGCACCGCCCCCGTCGTCGTCTTCGGCGTATCGAGGAGGAGAAAAAAGGAGACCAGCGCCGCGCCAAAACTGACCGTCCCCTCGATGATGAACAGCCACCGCCAGCCTCCGAGGCCTTTGTGACCCTCCAGTTTGGAGTACACGCCCGCGGCGATCAGTCCCGCAAACGACGACGACATTATCGATCCCGAGTGCATCACCGCCACGCGCAGTCCCAGCTCCTGCTTCGTGTACCAGCACGACATGAGCCACAGCGCGCCGGGGGAGAAGGGCGCCTCGAATAGGCCGAGAAGGAAGCGCGTCCCCGCCATGTGAGAGTATGTCTTGCAGGCGGCCATGGTGGTCGCGATGATGGACCACAGCGTGGCGAAGGTCGATAAGTAGAGGGAGGGTCGGACGCGCGTGATGAGCATGTTGCTCGGGATCATCATCGGGATGTACCCGACCGTTGCCATTGCCACGACGGTGTTGTACTGCGTGCCGTGCATGCCGAGGTCGTCTTCGAGGGAGCTCAGCTTTGCTTGTCTGGGAAACAAGTATCAATAACTGTCAATGCCAGCGTTTGCTGTAGAGTCGGCTCTTACGAAATGTTGAATTTATCCAGATTCTTGAGCATATACAGGAGCCAGAGCATGGGCATTAGTGTTAGGTCCAATTTCCGGACGAGACTCCTCTCAATTGCGCGCATTGATGCGCGACTGGACTGTCGTTCGACGACATCCTCGGTGGAGCGTTGCGCCTGTGCTGCAAAAGGCCGTTTGGACGGGATAGGACCATGCTCGGTGGCATCCATCGTCAGCAGAATGTATTCCCATCATATCAACAGCCAGAGAGGTGACACGACGCTCCAGCTTTAAACGAAGGACACCGTGCGCAGCGGGGTAGACGTTTCGACGTTGTCGTGATACCCCTGCAGAGCTAGCCATGGATGATTGCAGAAATACGAGCGTAGCTCTCGCGATCGCATGCGAGATGACGATCTTGCACGGGCCTTCCCGCCATTGCCACTTTCTATTGGGCTAGTGGGTGGGTTTCGAATGGAAAGATACTGGATACCACCCTATCACCGGACGAAGCTGTGTTGTCCTGGCTGGCTGGATATGTTCCGGTGTGATCCATGTGACTTGAAAAGAGGGGTGATTCGATGATTTGTTAGTCTTAGATTGTATCCAGCAGGACGAAAGGTTGATGCATAATGGCAAGTTCTTCAGGGATAATTCCTATGCGTGATAGTGTGTGGTTCTAGATACCACCGTATCCTGGGAGGACCAGTGACCCTATATGTAGTATCATCCTAAACAAAATGGACAAGACACGATCCATCAAAACGCTCATATTTGGTTAATCTTGTCTGCTGCTAAGATAAGAGTACCTCTTAGTAGGAGCACGGTGTAGGTTATACTGAATATGTCCATTGCCAGTATACATACTCCTTTATAGCTACATGTCGCTAGCCAAGTTTCCAGTGGTTCCTGTCACTATTGGCAATCCAGTTCATAGAAATAATGCCTTGAGCCGGATGTATATTTCAAAACCAAAACCCCATACCCGAATTACAAGTCAAATCCGATAATGGCGCACACCAAGCCAGCGTGGCAGCATTCTGCCCCAGAACTGCGTTGTCTTGATCCGTCCATATCATATATCCCATACCTCCAGGGTCTTTTTTAAGTGACACGACCCGTATTTAGGATGACCAAGCAAAGCATTATGCTCAGGGCTCATCGAGCTCCTTTATAACACACTGTTTAAGGAGTCAGAGACGCCACTAAACACAGATTATATAGGTAAACTCACCTTCACCACGCTGTCAAGCGCACAAGATGTCTCTGAGCACCGCCCGACCAGGCTACTTATTTCCTGTCTCGTCTGCTCCCCTCGGTCACTTGATTCAAATAGTTTTAGAACTCTGCCCTCGACTTCTTTCTGCACTGCATCACAATCCTCGGTAGGACGCGCACGCGGTTCGTGTGTCGCGTGGATGAAAGATGCGCAGGAAAGCAGCATGAGAACAGATGAGATGAGCCAACGAGCCATTTTAATCCGATTAGGGCACTGTGTCTGGGTATGAATTATTGATGACGCTGGTTGGAAGTGAAAGAACTTCTTTTCGTCGAAACAAGTGGGAACCGTTGCTCTCTATATATATACATGATTTAACCACCGGTCGACTTTTTAAGTAATACTGAATAGTCTATGATTTCTATTATCTATTAGAGACGTACATCAGCCAAGCCAGTACCATGTATTTATTCATATTACCTCCTTGCATCTGTCAGAATCATGGATGTGATCTCACCTCGCCCATAACGCCCGCATGGTGACGCTTTGCGGGTGCCCCCAGTGGGTACTACTAGCGCTTCTCTCAAGCCTTGAGTGATCGCTGTCAATTTATTTTTGGGAACTACCCTTGGATGTGTCACTGTGTTGATAACATCATACTTCAATAATCAAGGTCACAGCAGGATAGGTCACTGCGGAATATGTCCAAGTATCCAACTTTCATAGTTAGGGAACAATATTCCCTCCCACTACGGAGTACAAGTGGTGCATCGACACCGAAATATCTTTGACACCTCTCGGAATGTAAATCCCTCATATTCTCACCCTGACCCATTGGACCGATGTATCCTTACTGTCAACTCAGGAAGAAACACCTGTCACTTACCGCCCCCTTCCAGCATGTGAGTGTGGATGTGGGTTGGAATGTGAGATGTCCGATAACCACAGCTGTCTACTACAAGCCCTATTATACGTGACTAAGTAAGGAGGTGGATTCCATCGTGAATGCGCATGTCAACACGTATAATCGCATGTTGTTCAGAAGTACCAACTATATCCAGTCGAAATCGACCCCTGCATCGTAGAGCACATCCGCAGAAGTGGATATCCAACCTGTCGGATCTCGGTTATCCCTGAGAGTGGTTTGCAAAGCAATCCTCTGGTAGGCACCAGACTCCGCATTCCACAGCTCATCGCTGTCCGGCACGCCAAAAGACAGATCACCCAGGGTCAATAACTCATCCCTGGCACGGCCACTATCACCATCGGTCGATCCCACACATGCCACCATCCGACACACCTTGTACAAGGCCAGTCCGAACCGCTTGATCTCCTCCACGTTGACCCATACCATGGCCAGAGGCGTCGTGGCGCCGTGTTGTGCCAGCATCATTGAATAGAAGAAAATGCGGCGTCGCCGACAGGTCTGCACCAGCGCCCGGAGCAGCTCGTACTCGTCAGTCTGGATGCAGTAGCGCAGGTTCAAGTTAAACGCAGCCTGGTCGCCTGCAAGGAGCAAGGCGAAGATAGACTGCAGGAGCACACTCTGGAGCGTGGGAATCGGCCACGGCATGCTCTGATTTCGGTCCGGTGTGGAATCTTGCACGTACCACCGGTCCTGATATATATCAGTGACTGTCACCCAGTGGGATCTGTAGACAGGGGGCGGATGCGTACCATCTGCGAGCGGATCGCAGCGCACAAACTGCGGTGCAGATCTCTGGCTGCGTCTCGCGACTTCTGGCCGCCCTCGATCCATAATCCGATCATGACAATTGATTGGATGAGGATGCAAGGCTCGTGGGCTAGGTCGAACGTGCCGCGGTGAATAAACGGCCATTTTGGATGAAAATCCCGAAAGTAAATGTCGATATAGCCCTGCGCAACCCACCTAGGGGGTGAAGAGACAGAAGGGCTCGGAACACTGGATCCAGACGGGGTTGGACTCGATTGGCCGACCCGGTGGGGGGGTAGGGTTTGTACATTCGTATCCACTGCTTGACGCTCTCCCGGCTCACTGTCCCTAAAATGACATGGGACGCCCCGTTTCTCACACGCATGGCATGGGAAACCACCATGACAACGTTCTTTCCGATCGTGGCATGCGCTGCAAGCCTTCTGGACGCGCGACGGAAGCGCGTCTTTTCGCGGATGGTAGATTCGGATATGGCGGCGCAAGAGGTCGCTGGACACAAATTAGAACCCATACGATCAAAGACGGCAGACACCGGACTATACGTCCCTTCTGGTCAAAGTACTCTCGCAGTAGGGGCAGGATAAGCGATCCTGTTGCTCATGATGCCTCGCCACATGTCGTTTCAGATGCTCCCTGCGCTGATATTTCGCCCCACAGTCGGGGTAGTTACAGTGGAATGACCGCGGCGACATCCCTGTTCGGTTCTATATTGCAAGATGATCGCCCACTAAGACTGATAGTTCAGTTTACTAGTGACTAACGAGACTCCCAGACGGATATTGCCACATTTTATACGGACAGCCCCACTTCCGCGGGGTTCCGGCATCCCACTCGGTCTCCCACTTGGTTGTACATCGATGACAAATGCTCTTACAAGACGCAAGCATATAAGCGACGAACCCCAAGGACGAGGGGTTTATTGAATCTCACACTTCACAGTTCTCAAGAATCCCGTCTACAATCCAAAAGTCCAGGCACCATGTCATCCACCGCCCCGTCCTTCCGCAGTCTCGTCGGCATCCCTCCCTCGACGGCCTCCGTCCAAGACTCCACACTTATCATCATCGATGCCCAAAACGAGTATGCCTCGGGCCTTCTACAGGTCAAACACGTCGAATCCAGCCGCAAGGCCATCGCTGAACTTCTCTCCCGCTACCGACAACACGGAGACGGCAAGAACATCGTCCACGTGGTCCACCAAGTGCCCGACAACGCGCCGGTCTTCACCCCCGGCACGCCACTAGCAGAGGAGTTCCAGGAACTCACCCCCCGCGCGGGGGAGAAGGTGGTGAGAAAGCAGCACCCGAGCGCGTTCGCCCAGACCGACCTACACGACTATCTGGGCGGCTTGGGGGCGAGAGGCAAGAAGATCGTCCTGGTCGGGTACATGGCGCATATTTGTATCTCGACCACTGCCCGCGCGGGTAGTGAACGGGGGTATGATATTGTCGTCGCGCAGGATGGGGTCGGGGATCGTGATATCCCTGGGGTTGATGCTGACCAGCTGGTCTCGGTGGTTCTGAAGGAATTGGCGGATGGGTTTGGTACGGTGGTTTCTGTTGCGGATATTGCCGCTTAGGGTACTATGTCATGCTTATGGTTGTCTATGCACCGTATACTCGAAGTTATATTGAAAGTTATATTGAAAGTTTATCCACTATTCTTGCTACAAACGGTCAATAGGACAAGGCGATGGGGAGAGTGTCTGAGACACGCAGCTGCTCGAGCTATGCAAGCATCCGAGATGTACGTCTGATCGGCAAAGACATAGTATGGTCACTCAACCACGCGGATATCTATCTGCTGTGTGACACTAACAAACTATAAATGACCCGCATGTGTCTCCTATGCCCGAGACAAATGGAGTAGCTACCGAATACGGGATATATTTACTGATTGGTTACTCTTTATATACAAATCTTAGAGGCAATCCTCCCTGATTTCACAGTACTAATCGCAAACACCACGAGCTTCCCGTATGTCTTCCAATCATCTACATGTAGTCTGTTCGCATACACTACGCGGATATGACATGGCTTCTTAGAAGTCATCTTGACCAATCCCAACACAGACATCAGGAGTAGAAAATATGACAGATGTATAGTGTAACACAGTTGGTACAGAGCATACGGATTCTATAGAAAGCATCACTAATAATAACTACGTGGGTACGTGTGTACTCCGATGGTTGATCTGACCAAGTACGGTTGAACTCACCACCACGCTAAAACTCAAATGCCAGTCTTCAGACTCCGCTTGCTAAACTGGCATGCACTATGTATATCCATGGAGCAAAAATATAAAAAGAAAAACATACAACAGCCGGGATTCGCATGTGGTCACCCACCATACTACTAACCGGCCGGCGTGTGGCTTAAGTACGGCTGAGCGGACGGGAAGCCCTGTTCTCCACACCCTATGGTCGTATGTACTAGGAGTTAATGAACAAGGACTTTTATATGGTTAGATAGCCATTATAGCCCTGACAAATGCCCGGTCACTTTCAACGGACCACGGGGAGAACTCTCGAAGTTGAGCAATTCCTTCCTGCGCGTAGAACTACCTGGTAGAGATCTTCAACGAGTGAGATTCTTACAGTATTGCTCTATCATGGAGTACAGTGTATACCGTTACTCCTATGTTGAGGATTTAATATCTCCCTTACTGTTGTCTAGACGTCCCCTCTCCTCAATTGGGATGTCCTTGTCTGGGGCAAAAATGGGCATGTATTAGGGAGAATCCCCTGCAATAATCGATATGAGAGACTGTTGCATATTCATCCGCTCCAGTGATGAACTGCCTCGTTAACATGTGTGATACTGACATTCGCTAGACCTAGTCGAATCACTGCCATTCTCCCCTAGGAGGCCAGTCACTTGTCATTGGTATAGGCATTATCCTAACTGAGCTCGTGAAGCCCAAGATTTCCTCTCCTTTAAAATCCCTGCTCATCCCATATCACCGTGGCCAAATACTGCAGCTTCTCCGCATCCACTTCGATATTCCTCTCTCTTGGTATGTTTCCTGGCCGCAGAAACAGCTCCTCAAACCCAATTATCAGCGGCGCATTGGATAGTATGATGCGGCTGTTTTCTGCCTTTGCGATAGTGACGCTCTGGGAGCGATGATGGCGACCATTGATGCTACTGCCGCTGACCCACTTTTCAATCCTGATTGTGGGCTGCTGACGATTGATGCACAAGGTCAGGACAACTTTGACATCGCCCCCTGATGCTTGCACCCAGAACCGTACGTCAGATCCTAGCTTCGATTCAGTTTCAGAATAGGCGACCTCCAGCACGACGCTGGGCCAGTCTCGCGACCGGTTGGAGGAGAGTCGACGTGGCAGCCAGGCCTGATCAGGCTTTTTCGCACCGAGAGAAGCCCAGTGAGCGGTACTACCGATGGGTATGAGGGAGCGCTTTAGCGCGGTGGGCTCCACAGCTTCGAGGAGCATATTGTGGAAGGTCATAGAGGCGGTTTCATGCGCGGGTGAGTTCATGATTCTGACGAGCAGTAACTGCGTATGAGCGTCGTACGAAGTCCAGGATGACCATGGGGCGTTCTGGTCGACAGACTCGCGGAATTCATTCTCAAAGATATGGCTATCCACTCCGGTTAGAAGAAACCATTCACTGATATGCCCGCTGGTATCGGTCCGATAGCGCTGTTGTTCTCCCTCCAGGTCGATGAGGAACTGTTCCCTCCCGCGGTACGGATACTGTGGGATAGAGAACGCAAGGTGACCCAAGAAGCCACGGCCAGGCTCATTGATGATGCTCTCGGGATCGGTATTGCGAGTCATGGTGGCTTGGGGACACCGAACTGGATGCTTTACATTGTGGAAGGAGCAATGGGATGTTTTCAGGGTGACAAAGGCCTCGGCAGATAGACTCTTGCCAATCCAAACCCTACGATGACATCAGTCTTTCGACATGACGACAGGGAAGAAAGGTATATAAAGGCTATTTGTTAGAGTCATTTACTTCAGGTTATCGGATGAAGATACTAATATAATATGCTTTATGCCAGCTAAGGATGCCAGTAATTCATTCGGTTGAGTCGCTGTTTGTATGTCTCCTATTTAAGAAGTTTATATAGCATACCTACTAGGCATTCTTATGGAGGCGCATAGGAAGGTGTACCCTCTAGTTTTCTTTGATTATGACACGTATTTATTCCCTTTATGTACTAAAATCAAGCACATACGACCATAGGGTGTGGAGAACAGGGCTTCCCGTCCGCTCAGCCGTACTTAAGCCACACGCCGGCCGGTTAGTAGTATGGTGGGTGACCACATGCGAATCCCGGCTGTTGTATGTTTTTCTCTTTTTATATTTTTGCTTCATGGAGATACATAGTGCATGCCTAGAGTGACATAACTGCACCGAATGCAGCTCTAGATACAGGTGGCTCGCTGGTACATGGCCCATACAGGGCGTACAGCTCAGCGGGGTCAGACTAGTGTCCGGCGTGGTTCAGAACAGAGCTGGAAAGATTCTCAGCGTGGCTCACGGAATAACTTACAATCTAGAGAATAAGAGTAGCTGAGCATGATTCAGAGAGTACAGCTCTTTAACAGTACTCGCGTAGTCTGTAAACAGACTCTATGTAGAGCCTCTGAAGAACCCCAGAAACCCTACAAAAATAGTATAAGGAACCCCACTAGACCCTACTGGACCTACTGGACCTACTGGACCTACTGGACACAGGGCTCTATATCACAGCTTAGCAGGGCTATACACGGGTGCTGTTAAACTCTTAGTACTGGTACTTTTGGAGGACCATACTAAGCATATGTGGGGCGAAGGCTTGGCGTGGATCAGTGTTTTAGCGCGATTTTCTCCTAGTCTGACCCCGTCTGCCTAATCGCCCAAGACGGATAAAAGGGAACGAATACGACGCTGCTTCTACTTGCTCAACGATGCAGCAAGAACCACCTATGGAGGGCACCACTATGCAGCACAAGACGGGTTCTCGGCGAGCACATCGGAAGTCTCGGTTCGGATGCAAAAATTGCAAAAGAAGGCGTATAAAAGTGAGTGCTGCCGTATTCTCCTCGTCCCTTGCAAAGCAGATTCAACGGCAGACACCAAGATGGCGAAACTTCTCCGCTCACTATTCTGTTTTACATTCATCTATCGGGATAAATTAGATGAAAACAGTTCGGAATTCACTCACATATTACAGTGCGACGAGAAAAAGCCGTCGTGCACGAATTGCCAGCAGCACTCGATAGAGTGTGATTTCACACGGGCAGATTCAGCGTCTGCATCGCCATCTCCTTCGCCACATCTGTCGAGTAGACAATATCGGTTCAAACCGTCCAAATATCAGCCGGAGTTATCCTCCCGCAACGCCGGACAACGAACCACAGCCACCTCCACGGGTGTCCAGTGCGATCTACCAGTGGACTACAGTAGCAGCGGGGGCATCTCAATGGCAGACCTCCAGCTCTACCATCACTACATCACCTCAACCTACAAGACCCTAGTCTACGAGCCGGAAGACCTGCACAGCGTGTACCAGACGCATTTCCCACGGTGGGGCTTCACGTTCCCCTCCGTTCTGCACCTCATGCTCGCGATTTCAGCGCTGCACCTGGGCTCCAAACGACCCGAGCATCGGGACCATCACGTCAGACAGGCCGACGAGCATTTCACATTCGGCGTACGGTCCGTCACATCGATCCTGGCACAGCTCGATTCCGAAAACTGCCAGATGATCTACGTCTCGGCGGTGCTGATCTGCCTCGTGTATTTCGGCCACGGGCCCCCGCCCGGCGAGTATCTTGTCTTTAGCGAAACAGGACAGGCAGAGTGGCTGGTGCTCATGCGCGGCGTACGATTGATTCTAGAGTCCCGGCGCGGGGAGATATTCACTGGCATTCTAGAGCCGATCCCCGGTCCCAAAGTGGACGAGATCGGTTCAGAGTTGCTCGACGAGATGACCATGCACGAACGGCACATTCGTGATGTCAGACAGTATATTGAAGTCAATGTCGGCGATGCAGGCACTCGGGACATGTGTGTCGCTGCGTGTACGAGTCTGTTGGCGACCTTTGAGGAGGTGTACAAGACTCGCACGCTGGGCCGGGACGGTATATGTCTGATGCCTGCTGTAATCGGATGGATCTATCGACTGCCGGAACCGTTTGTGGGCCTCCTGGAAGACCGAGATCCTTTTGCCTTGATTATCCTGGCCCAGTGGAGTATTCTGCTACGGTATATGCAGAGTTCGTGGCTTATGGTGGGGTGGGATAAACACGTGGTTTCTGGGATTCGTAGGTCCCTGGGAGTGGAGTTTCATCGGTGGATAGAATGGCCATGGAGTGTGATCTTTGCTTAAATTGTGCTGGGAGCCTGTTTTGTACTATACATAATTTCACTGAATTGGCCTGCATGGATATAAATGGTTGCATGAATATAAATGGTCACAATGATAGGTCTACTAATATACAAACCGCAAACAGCTAAACTCTCTGATACCCAGTCAACGGAACATCCGCCGAAGTCCTCTCCACCATACTCCCACAAGCGAGACTGGCGTTATTCGCTCTCTGTGCCCCCCTAATCAGCTTCCCCGGATGCCACGCAACCAGCACAGCCATGCAAACCGCCATCAACCCCGCATCGAACACATAAATATACGCCTCCTGCGTATTCAAGGCCGACCCCTTCCCCGCGCCAAACTCAATCGTCCGAACAAGGTTACGCACCATCATCGTCAAACAAGACACATACAACGCCCACATATACCTTCTCCACGAAAGATGCGGATTCTGCGCCGCCGTGGGTGTAGGATCCCTCGCCAGCCGACGGTGAAACGCGCCCGCTACCCAGACAAAAAAACAAAACACCACGAGCGAGAAGATCAGGCCCGCCAGGACCGCCTTCCGGCCGATATCCATGACGTTCGCGTCGCCCGTGACCTGCACGCCTGCGCCGGCAATCTGCGTTAGAAAGCACAGGACGTCGTTGACGACGAAGATGGTCGTGAGCCATTTGGTGCGGATGCTGGAGAGGTGCTCGGCGTCGAAGGCGCGGATGATCCGGCCCAGGGCCATGTAGATTGTTGCGGCGATGAAGGGGGGCGCGCACAGGATGAGGATCTGTTGCAGGGCCCAGGAGCCGATGCGCGTGCGGTCTGTGTGTGACCAGGCGCGGCCGTAGTAGCCGAATGCTTCGCCTGGTGCTGTTAGAGTTGCATGCGGGAGGGGGGAGGGAGGGGGTACGAACATATTCCTCCAAGGATGAGGGGTGTGAAGTAGGCTGCGCGGAAGGGAAACATGAGGAATAGGTGGATGACTGTTATGAGGCCGAATATCACGACGAATGCGTAGCCCGCCGGGGCGGAGGGAGCGTATGGGTAGAACTCGACCCAAGGGTGGGAACCGTTGGTGCCTGGATGGAAAGTAAAGTCCATGACTGTGAAGATAATGAGTCTCAGGATTATGTGAGTCTGATTTTGACAAAATTCAAGCCTTCGTTACAGCCGATAGCTCGATTTATATCTTGTTCGAGAACTATTGTTGCAGTTGGGCGATGTTACCCGTTTAGGAAATTTTGGAACGAATACGACGATCGGCACAGAAGCTTTGCGTCCAGGGACCGGGAGAACCCTCACCAGTGGAGTAGAAATTCCGTCTCATCTAATTTTAGCATACATCTTCACTGTTCCTGGGGATTCGTATTATCAATGTGGGACCCAAGAGATGGCACCAATGTTTGTGCAGATGTGGTAGATACCACACTCGACCAAGGACGCTTGCATCAGATTTGCCGCTCATGTACTATATGCCCGATAGGAACTCTTGAATTCGACGGGACGGGCCCATTTTGATCGACATTCCCATCGCTCAAGTGTCTCAGACTCTTGGAGAAGAACGCAACGCTGCCCCGTATCGCGCGGACCACCAGCGCCTGAAGGAAACGTTTTAAACAGATACATAGCCCTATCAGGCTTCGTTATCGGAGATTCCCAAACTGCCATTAGTCTCGCTCTGGTATCCTCATGACACGGAGAAGCAAAAAGCCACCGCGGGAGAACACCTGGCGTATCTCGTTCGCCTAGCGGCGTTCCGCGTCTCAACCGACGTCGGAACCTCATTGATAACGCACGCGTTGATCAGTGCAGGGCACTCGCAGTTTGCATATCGCGTGTTCCTCGAGAAAGGCTGTCCCTCCTAGCTCTACTCGCTCACCATGGTGCTACTAGCATCTGGGAGAGATGGGATAGTATGAAACCAGACGCCCCCCCCGTCAACAGTGGTGAAATGACTGGTTTCAACCATTACACTCTTGATTTAGTTATCACCTAGCTACACTCTCCTGTCGCTGAAATCAGCCCACCCGAGCCGGGTTGGAGAAAGGTCAGGTTCAGCTGATTCCAGGAGGCACGATCACCTCGGCACGGGCGATACGAGAGCCCTTATGGAAAGTTGCAGTGCGCCTGGGGGATCCGAAATGGCAGCACTTTTACTCTAGACATCGTTGTGTCGTTCAACACCAAAGCTTTGTTGGTGCTCCCTGTGTGGCTATCTCGGTAGTGATTAACTACGGGATTGAGGCCATAGGCAGCAATTAGCGGGTGATGACACTCGTATGTGAAATACGTCAGAGTATACGGATTTCCGGAATAAAAGTTTAATATTTCATCCTGGGATCTGTCGGGATCTGCTTTCCGTATTTTCTGGCGGGTCGTAGGGGTCATGATTGGCGAGTTATATCCGCTGTGGGGTGCGGAATGCTTAAAAAGATACCTTAACCTACAGTCCGAGTTGGTAACCTTGAACATATTCACAGTCCCCCAGTCCAAGTTGAAGTTGTAAGGTCAACATCTCAATATGTCCCATCTAACCTACTACAACTACGACGGCGTCGGCAAACGCAACCAGCAAAAGTTCAAGTACAGCCAGGCCGTTCGTATCGGCGATCGGATCGAATGTTCAGGACAAGGTATTCCTGCTCGGCATGATCGCATTTTCCGACTCCCTGATTGGAAAACTTCCGACTAACAAGCTCTGATGCAGGCGGCTGGCACCCCGAAACGGGGGAATTCTACAAGGAAATCAACGCCCAAATTGACCAGGCGTTCCGGAACGTCGAACTGGCGTTGAAGACGGCCGGCGGAAAAGGATGGGACCAGGTTTTTCGCGTGAACTCCTACCACGTACCCATCAACAACGAGGCGATGGAGGCGATGGTCCGGAATTTTAAGAAGTATATGCCAAATCACGAGCCGTTGTGGACGTGTGTCGGGGTTGCCCGGTTGGGGGAGGATGACATGAGGGTGGAGATTGAAGTTGTGGCTCATGATCCGCAGTGATCTATTATTACCAACTATATCTGTGCCTGGCATTATGCCTGATATATCTGAAAAGCCCTACCTGCTGTCTAACAGGCATATCATGACCAGGGAATTCTTCGCAGAATCTTAGCCAGCATGCAGCTTTCTTGTAAACCAGTGTAGAGAATCAGCTCGAAACTTGACCTGTAGGAAATAAATCAGAACAACATAGGTAGCATTCAGCGTGCATGTTTCGTTGCTACTGTGGAGACGACTGAGTGTGGTTATGTCGAGTTGATTATGAAGCGTCAATCAAAGAGCACAGAGGAAGCACAATATAAAATCATGGAATCATGGGATTTCGGAGCGATGAACATCAGAGTAGTCCTTCATAGACATGCGTAATTTTCATACAAAGAGAAAACATCTGTTGACCAGCCAGAGTAGACACTTCCACCACTCACACATTTTTGGCATCCACCTCGGCATCTTTCTGTGTCTCCATCTCTCCTCGAAGTGGTGTCTTTTCAACAGCAGCAGGATTCGCAACCAAATCCCCCTCTGGTTTCTCCGTGTACTCTGGAGGAGCACACTCTTCGTCATCGCTTTTCATCGAGCGGTCTTTGGTGTCGCCAGTCTCATTCTCTCGACGTGTGGATTTCCGCGTCCGACAACAACAAGCGATGCCCAGTATGAACGTCACAAGCCACAACAACATACAGATCAAGTCGATCCAGACAGCAGCACGCATTCGAGGAACGGACAAGGTGAATTTTCGATCGTAATGGTGTGTTGGGCCAGAAATGTATATATTTCCGAACACACCCGTCTGGGCGAGCCAGAGGACAAACAAGATTCCATCCCACGTCGACCATGCGGGGTGGATGACAGGAACGAAGAAATGCACAATGCAGGTGATGGCGGATAGGACGACAATAAATTCGGCATACACCCACGCCGCTGGTGCGCTGGTGTTGGTCTTTGTCGCATGGGCTAGATCGATACCGTACAGCGCGGCAACGACCATAGCAAAGACGAATTGGAGAGGACGGAGGGCGAGACGGGATATGAGGCTGCGGACTCCACCCTGGTGCCAGTAGTGGCCGCGTGCATGGATAGAGTCTTGTTTAGGCATGTCGAGTTCAGGGGGGAAGATGGAGAATACTGAATGAAACAGAAGACCAGTGTGTAAAATGCTTGGGAAAAGATGGAGTCACTCTAAGCTGGCATTCAGCTAACCCTGTCCATCGCTCAAATCTGGTGGCCTACTTATATTGCATTTTGACCGTTACTAAGTACCCAGTCTTGAATAATCCTGAATAAACCCGAGTTCTAAAAATATGCTTATCCATTCCCCACTACTTAAACAATGCGGTTCAGCCTTACCGCTTTGGGGAATTCCCACGTATCCGTATCCTTATTCTACTTCAATTTGGATTCCTCATACCAATTAGCCCGAGATGTTGATCCACTGTTCTATACCCAGTACCCATAGATCTGCAACTTGTGCAATCCCTCGTACTCATGTAGATAGAATTACCTTCTTCGGCCGGCAAATTCACAGGTTCTCATCGCCTTGGACTAAGACATGTTGGCCCACGTGTATAGTTGGAAGGTAGACCTCGAGACCGCACATCATTATAAAAGATTTGAGATACGAATCAATATAAAGGCAGCTGGAATTGCTGGAATATTCTGCATTGAATTCAGATTCACACCTCACTGATCACCATCACCACTGCTCTGGTCAAGACCTCATCATGTTTATACAGCCCCATTGCTGGTGTGTATCTCTCTACTACCCCTGATACCATTGCATATTATCGTGGACTGAGGATGCTAACCCGCTATTTCTTTAGGTTCTCACTGGCGATATGCCTAGGCTCTTTAGTCCGTGGCATTCAGCTAACTGGTCCCCAATGCACTGCGCTTGTTGAGGGTGGCCCGTTGCAAATCAACCCCGATTGCATCGATCCCATCTACGACTCTCCGATCTTTACCAACCAATCCGACGAAACATCTCCTGTGAAGCATCGAAGAGTATCTGGTTACTTGAATGGAACGGGAATCGAGTTCAACATCTATATGCCGTATCACGGCTGGGAAGGTCGCTTCTTCCAATTGGTCTTCCCGATGCAGATGGCCGCGGCTGCATCTGGGGAAATCGGCTTCACCGCTGCGGCTGGCGGTTACACGGTGCATGTTCAGGGCACTGAAGGCTACCGAGCCGATGCTGCAGTTGCAAAAATTTCCAGGCAAATTGCGCGGAAATTCTATCAACAACCCTCTCGCAAGATCTACGGTTACATCTACGGAGGCAGTGGAGGTTCCTTCAAGACCGTCGGAGCGATGGAAAATACCGTCTCGATTTGGGATGGCAGCGTTCCACTCATCCAGGGAATCCCCATGTCACTCCCGACGGGAGCTTCTCTCACCTCGTTTGGAGGACTTGTGTTTGCAAATGTATCCCACGAACTCGTCGATGCGGTCCGCCCAGGAAGTAACATCGATCCCAAAGACATTTTCAACCCAGTGCAGCGCGCCGTGTGGGAGGAGATAACGGCATTGGGTGTGCCTCCATCGGTGTGGGAAGACTTCAATGGTACGGCGCGTAATCGATCCCAGGTTGATGAGCAGCTTCGGGCAGGATACGTGGGCATGAAGTCTATTGACCCTACCTACGCCGATGACTGGTGGAGTCAGCCGGGATATCTTGGAACAGAACAATCTGCGCTTGGAGATTTCTTCCGTTCTTCTTTGATTGAGTACAACGCTACGGTTATTCGAGTCAGTCGTGACTCTGACAACACCCCGGTGGATGTTGTGCTGGATAAATCACCATCCAAAGCCCCGCGTCGCAATTGGTACGAGTTTTCTCTTCTTTCAGCATGTAAGGGAGCGAACAAAGGTGATGCATTCACTGGCCACATGGATCCAGACTCGGGCAAGGTCATCCTCTATCCGTCCCAAAACAGTACCATTCTCAACTGTTTGGCGGAAGGCGTGAAAGTTCAGGTGGACAACCGATGGAATCTCGCACTCCGTACCTTCCACCGGCATGAGATTCCTCGCGGCGAAGGACACTACGCTTTTGACTACCTTTGCAACGAAGATGGAACACCGCGATACCCCCAACGAAGTGTCCTTACGGCTCCAGTCTTTGCAAAGAACGCCAGTGGCGGCGGAACCAACACTGGAAACATCACCGGAAAGATGATTGTCATGGACAATCTCATGGACAATAAAGCATTCCCGTGGCAGGCTGACTGGTACCGTTCTCGAGTGAAGGACTCTCTCGGCAGTCGATTCAACGATCAATATCGCCTTTACTACACCGACAACGCCGACCACGAGATGGGACCCGTTCAGGAAGCTGTCAAATACCGTCTGATCGACTTCACCGGACTTTTCCAGCAACACTTGCGAGACCTCGCCGCTTGGGTGGAGAAGGGAATCGAGCCCCCAGCCCAAACAAGGTATGAGATTCAGAACAGCCAAGTCAAGGTCCCAGGCTCTGCATCTCAGCGTGCGGGAATTCAGCCTGTTGCGCATTTCCGAGTCCAAAATGCCACGCACGCAGAGGTTCATGCGGGAACCCCGGTCACTCTTCAAGCCTCTATCGAAGTACCTCGAAATGCTGGAAAGATTGTCTCTGTTGAGTGGGATCTTTATGGAAATGCAAACTTTACCTCTGTTGACTTCGGAGCACCCAGCGCCATGGTCAATGTCAATGTCACTCACGCCTATACAACGCCCGGTGTGTACATCCCAAGCGTTCGATTTGCATCTCACCGGGAGGGGGAAATAGGAAGCTCCTATTTCCAGGCATACAACCTGGCTCGTGCGAGGGTTGTTGTAAAGGAGTAAGGTACCTATTTCCAAGGCACCGCTCCTAGAGTGGCATAACTGCACCGCGAAACCCTCACCGAACCGCATTGAACCTGCACCGCTGCAATCCTAATTGGCTGTGTATAATTAGTACCCTTCATAACCTGACGCTGCTTCGTAATATAAACCTTGTTAGATGCGCTGTCTGGCATGACTCGAGCTATTATTAGTCCAGAGCCCTTGATCACGGTCTCAGGCTCTGCTACCCAAAGCATCCCTTCCGTAGTGGTCACGGACCTGTTTCTCAAAGTATCCGTGATCAACCCTATCCCAAGGCGTTGACCGACTACTACGAAGACTTTGAATCCTCCCCCCTGCCCTCGGAAGACAGTCTCCGTGATCCCCTCACCTGGCTAGTCTGAGGGTCATTGAGTTTACCGATATCTGAGAGCATATCCCGCCCCCTGCTAAGTTCTTTAAGGAAAGAGTCGTGTCCTGGGTTGTGATCACGGCAAAAAGTCTGCCAACATCGGATATTTCCTGAGGCATATCAAGGAGCTCGGATACGCTCATTCCTGCGGAGCGCCTGTAGAATAAACCTCCATGCTGCATGATACGTTTACACCTCCCCTGCTTGTAGTCTCTATACTTGCGGGTGATCTATCCAAAGGTCTACATACATAACAGCTAAAGATGCACCAATACCAAGATAGTCCACTTGAGTATACTGTTCTAGTACATACGACCATAGGGTGTGGAGAACAGGGCTTCCCGTCCGCTCAGCCGTACTTAAGCCACACGCCGGCCGGTTAGTAGTATGGTGGGTGACCACATGCGAATCCCGGCTGTTGTATGTTTTTCTTTTTTTATTTTTCACATCTTATTTGTTGTATATTGCTGGGTTTCGCATTCTTGCGGCTTTAGCGTGTCTACAACTCATCCAGTGGCGAGCCAGTTGACGTGTCTGCACTTATCAGGTTTATGATAGATTGTATCTGTTCTGTTCTCTTGCATCCGTCACTTCCCCACAAGCTGACGACGAGTATTTTCGGAGAATATACCAGTGGCTACATGTGTACGATTATCTGGGAGGTGGAGTGATCTTCACGTTATATATATATAGTCGGATATAGGGTTCTGGTTTTCCTGCTCTTAACTATAGGATGTTATCGGCAGATAGTAATATCATTCTGGCCTCTTTTCCGTTGAGGTGTAATTTGCGAACTTTCTTAGAATCCCGTTCAGCAAGGGACAGGAGTGGAAAAGGAGATGACATAGGAGAAAGACAAGGAAATGTATTCGCAGGGTATACGAATGCTTCTGAGATATAGGACTACCCGAGCGACTACTATACCGCTCGGCCAAGGGTATCATAGACCAATTCTGCGGAATTGGTCATGAATACTGGCTTATACATCACATTTAGTAATTGAGTATACCATGTCCCAGGTAATGCGGGCGTCGATATCTGGATATACGAAGAGAGATAAAGAATACGATACTAGAGAGTACTAAGAGAGGAACCAGAGATAGTTCCGATAAAGTCATCCCCCATTAGACAACAAGGAAGAGAATGGCCATTACAGCAAAGACTTTTGACAGAACTCATCTACCATCTTGCCGCAGAGATGAAGGTTAAGAAGGTACTACATATTTTTGTATCATAGTAGTGACAGTTACTAAGAGCTGACAGGCTGCGGATATCATGATAATGGGGTCACTTCTCAAAAGAGAAGGGCCGCCACATACCCGTCCTGGTGCAATGAGCGAGCTATACCATTATAACACCTGGAGGCCCGTGGAAGAAGGATTCCGCGAATGTCAAGAACAATCCATGGCTCAACTCGAACACTATTACCCTCTTCATTAAACCCTAATACTAAACAAGGTTGTTTACCTACAACTGTAGTTCTATGACTATCTACTTTGAGTGTCAGTCTTTACTAGATGAGGATATACCCTTATAATGAGGACACCCGTAATTAGAGTTTAATTATATACCTCGTTAGATCTCAGCTCGATGCGGAAGTCACCCCTAGGGGAAATACGCAACTAGGTTCATAAAGCGAAAAGAGGGGTTATACATGTTCGTCTCTTTGGAGCTCTCGGTGTGATTTTAGAGTGACACCCCCACTCTTAGATTAACTTTGTGGAGTATTGGAGGGAGAACACGTTGGTTGGTATATTAATAATTAAATATATCAAAGAAGTAATTACTTGCCCTATCTACTTGAAGCTCAACATATTCAGAGGGGTGAACTAATTAGACAGTTTATCAAGGATCGAATATATGGATAGATTACCCTCAGTCTGTTTCCTCTTTAGACCAATGTCTGATAGAACAATAAGCTAGACAGTCTGTCGAGGGTCAAACATCCGAGTTAGATTATCTCAGTCTATTTCCCCTTTTGACTAAATTCTGACAGAAGAATAAGCCGACGTCCTATTATGGATAGAATATATTAAAATCATGCCACCCAACTCCGCATCGATCATCGCCTTCCACGCGTCTCGCTGCGGCATCCACCCTCGCCGGGCCGTCCCCCTCATCATGAAGACGGCGGAGATCGTGCAGATGCCCCTTGTCCGCAGTGGATCCCGGGAGGCCGATGTACCGCGAGGGGGTGGATTCTCTGGTGGCGTTGGGGGTCCGCAATTGGAGCACGCGAGAGCTGCAGGCGAACATGGCACTGTTGGACATCCCTGCCGCAGTGCCGGTGAGGGTGTTTTCTGAGAAAATTGCAGAGAAGAGTAGGTTAGTTGTAGGGGAGAAGCAGGGAGTGACTGACTGAGAGAAGAGCAATAGAAGGGGGTTGGTCGATAGAGGAACAATGAGATTGGAGATAGACAAACCGATTGAGCTCGTATAGGTCAACAGACCCTTGAGAATGGTATGACGTTATCCGACAGGGACCTGCAAATGTTTAGTCTGACATGTCTTTCTTTTCCTCTTTCCTTTTTGACCGTTAGCGTTTGGCACAGCGGAGCGCGTAGAATTAAGGGAGGTCAACTCCAACGAATGAAAACAGAGGATAAAGTTCAGGGCATGGAGGTTGCGTGCTAAATAGCCTCATCAAAAGAAGAGCTATGCCTCTATGCGTTCCCCTGAACTCGTCCTTTACATTTGTTGCTATTGCGGTTCAAATTAGTTTTACTTGACTCTACCGGTGGGGGACGAAGCATGGGTTTGTTCAACTTCTACAGTGTATCTAAAGCATCAATCTCAATGACCGCTACACCAAAAGGCTGAGCAGCGTTTGGTATAACCAGGGCTTACCCTGACTAATAACCCCAACATGGTTCTTCCAATCCATGCGGTGTGGCCCAAAGTTCGGCCAACTATGCCGATGCAGTGGGGTTAACCAATTCGGTAGAGGAACCACGTTTTGATGCCTCGTTGAACAAGGAACACCCTTTCCGGACGGAGAAACCTCCGTCTTGGCAGATTTTATTTGTAACTTGAATGATTCGTGAAAAGCTGGGTCCTTGCAGCCGGTTGTTCCTGCAGATCAGTCTGAAATTGCCGGTGGTCATAGTGTTCTCGTCGGAAAGACGAACCTTAGATGATCCTCCTTCGCCAAGGTCAGGACCAAGTGGACCCTTCCAGTTCCATGGACATGAGCTAGAAGAACCTCTGCCCGTCTACTTGAAACAGCTAGCTGAGTTTGACTTTAGGATGAGGCCAATGGTGTCGAATGATGACGCGGGTGTACCCACTTTGTTACTCCGGAGTAAGGAATGCAGATCAAAACTCATGATATCTCGTCTACCGTGCTGAAAATGGCAGTTGCGACTCGACAGTGCCATCCATACCGATATAACTCCATATCGTGTCGAACTTATAAATCGACGACATGATCCAGTTGTGACAGCCATCCATCCATCCATCCATCCATCCATCCATCCATCCATCCATCCATCTATCCATTCCTTTCCTTTCGATCACTCAGAACCTCGCGGCTTTCCAAGATGTTGTGCCGAATTCCATTCGTTTCTCTTCTCCTCTCTTCGCTGGTCGCTGGCCTGTCCTACGACACTGTGGACAAGGCGGCAACTCCTCGAGCCAAGGAGCTCCTCAAGTACCTCCAAAGCCAGTACGGCTCCAAGTACATCTCGGGTCAGCAGGATCCCGGCAGTGTGGAATGGGTGCAGCAGAACGTGGGTGTCACTCCCGCCATGCTCGGCACCGACCTCATGTATTACTCTCCCTCTGCGGTTGCCCGCGGCAGCAAGAGTCACACCGTCGAAGACGTCATCAGTTTTGACCAGAAAGGCGGTATCAATGCTCTTGTTTGGCACTGGTACGCCCCCAACTGCCTTCCGGACACCAAGGAGCAGCCATGGTATAGCGGTTTCTATACGAAAGCAACCTGCTTCAACGTGGCCAACGCCCTTAGCAAGGGCCAGAATGGGACCGACTATCGACTCCTCGTTCGCGACATCGACGCGATTGCTGTCCAGCTGAAGAAAATCGCCGACGCCGACGTCCCGGTTCTGTTCCGCCCGCTTCACGAGCCCGAAGGCGGATGGTTCTGGTGGGGAGCCCGTGGCCCGGCCGCTTTCAAGCAACTCTGGGACCTTGTCTACGACCGAATCACCCGCGTCCACGGTATCCACAACATCGTGTGGGTTTGCAACACGGCGGATGCGCAATGGTACCCGGGTAACGACAAGTGCGATATCGCTACCGTCGACCACTATGCCGAGGCGGGCGACCACGGTGTCCTCGAGGGCAAATTCCAGGCTTTGAAGGGTGTCACTAAGGGCGAACGAGTCCTCGCGCTGGCGGAAGTTGGCTCGATCCCCGATCCTGCCCTCCAGGCGAAGAAGAACATTCCTTGGGCCTACTGGATGGCCTGGAACGACGAGTTCATCAAGGACGGGAAGCACAACTCGATGCAGTTCTTGCAGAACACCTTCAACAACACCAAGGTGCTGAGCCTGAACGGCGCTGCGAGAGTTGCGCTCTAAGCTCGCTCGAGTTGCATATTGCCGAAGACCATTCCTGTCTAGGCCTGATCACATCGCGGCTTTGTGTGGTCCTGTTGCCTCCACCGGCTGAACCGGCATTTTACTTTCTTTCTACCAGCATATGCAAAGCCATTCTTTCGAACAAAAGGACTCTGCTCTTTGGTTCTGTCTGTTCTGTTCCTGAAGATGGAAGCGAGTTCAAGTTTAGTTTCCCTGCATATGCTGCTTTACTTTAGTCGATTTACTTAAATAAATTTTCTCTGTACATGGTTTCATGGTTTGTTTGACTGCTCCACAACAATTCAATACTTCGTAAACTGTCATAGAACAACTGTTTAGTAAATGACTATAAGTGCGTGGAATACTTCACCTCTCTCATAGGGCTTGTCGAAAGACGTTGATGTCGATTACCATTCCTTGGCTGCTTAATTTCGAATCCGCATCCAGGAAAGGGAAAAAGATACCAGAGCAGATGCCTATCTGGCAACACAAGATAAGCCGGTATACTAGACAAGGGGGTAATCACTAGTTAAGGGTACAGTTGATTAAGGTTACTCGTTTCGGGCGCTCAACCTTTCGCTTATCCGGGCTCAGTGGGGACAAAGCGGCCCAGGGTAAGCCTTAATAAGCCTTAAAACGCAAAGGGAAGACCATCACCCGGGCTAGGGAATCCTTCATGTATGGACCCCGACATCCTAGCCGTCCAGGAGGCAGCCGGACCATGGATACTTTCACCAGAGTTTGAAACTAACCTCCCCAGTTCCTCTATTAACAGGGCGAGCCGTAATGAGAACTGCCCCTCTGGCGTTAATGTTTCTTATTCGCCTCTCTTGTATCGCCGCAGTCCTAATCTTTCTTACCTGCCCGGACTCTCCCTTCTTTGTACTCGCGGCCAGAATATTAACCTGGAATGGAGAAATCTATAGGACTCGAGCTGTTAGGGCGCCCCGGCCATCACTTTTCGTCAGATGCGTAGGTCACGGGTACGGAAAAGCCCTATTATTCCACGACGCGAATCGGATCGTCATCGCGGCCCGCGCTACACCACCGATCGGCCGGAGGACGGACGGCTTCCGAAATAATATACACCGTATATATTCCAAAGAGATCCCTTAAACTATGCCAAGGGAGTTGGACATCGTCTCGTGTTCTTGGAGAGTGGCTCCACTTACACGGCTCTCAAAATCTGTAGTGTGACTTCACACAGTCGTCCTTATTCTCCTTCCCCGGGAACAGCCTCCTACGTGTCGGGTTGGTAGAGGGCTGGCATACAGGGTATATCAGGTTCTCATTTCCTACAAGTGCATGCTTGCTCTCAAAGCTACCTCATTATAATCCCAGTTCTCGTCTTCACTTAGATCTTGTAGGTGAATCTTTCTCCTCTTCGAGGTTCTGCTATATATTACCCTTGTATGAGGAGCCCTAGCCATCATCTGTATTAAATTCATATGTAGAATTGACGGCGAATGGTATTCGATGATTTCTAATACTTAGATTCAGATTTGGATTCATCTCACCAGACTCGTGAAGTCTGTATTCAAGACTAGCTAATAAGGGTATAGTGATATTAATATGGCGACCGTCACTGGCCGCTATCAGAATGATGAACACTCCCTTAATCTTCCTTCCCTTTTAGAACCAAGACATTAACATGAATCAGACCACAACCCTTAATTTACACTAATTACTACTTATGATAAAGTCCCTTGAAAGTCTAAATAAGCCGCGTATAGCCGGTTACAGATTCGTTTAATTTCTCTAGGTTCTATTACTTGATTAAGCTGGTTATAACTCGCCAATGTGTCCATCCTAATGAATTCACCCTTCAGAAATAACCACAGCTACATAATTACTATAATTATTTATATGGTAATCATGATCTGCCTCTTAACACTCGGAGGGAAGACACAGGCTAGTGAGAATACTAGCCTGTCATCCGTGATATGTTGTAATATATAATAGCCATCGGTCTGTTGTTCCTTATTCCCATCTCACGCTAACAGATTTGATCCATGATTTCTCTTGATCACAATAATTTAGAGACCGGCACAGCAGGAGGCACAGCAGTGGGCCACTCGCATTCACACCAGGCATATTCCATCTTTGGAATGTGGAGACAGACCAAAGCAGCGCACGGCCTCAATCATTACTACAAATTTAACTTCATCAATCCACGCAAGTCGCGACTATACTTCAACCCGCTGGGACAACGTCATAATTCTCGCAATATTTACCACTAACCGCCCAGGACGAGCTCCAAAATCCAGCCATTGCACCCATAGCCAAAAGTAATAGGACCAAGCAGAACGGCTATACTCCAGCCCCATGCATAATACGCCATCATCGCCAGCCAAGTCATCATCAAAATTCCAATAAGAGTCCTTACCTACCACCGCATGAGATCTGCTGAAGTAGAAGAGGTGTTTGATAGTGATGTAAAAGAGATGCCGGGACATTCTGCATCGAAACGCCATCTGTTGCCACGTTAGTCGTGGTAGGAAGCGTGAGTGACGTTTTCATTTGTAATGGAAGGGTTCCCCTAAGGGTATCGGGAATGCCTGCCCTGAAAGGTGATTTCACATCGCTCGTACTAGGAAGCATGACCGACACCGTCATTTCTAATGGAAGGGGGTTCCGTGCAGCGGGTCGGAAATGCCTGTTCCGGAACATGCATTCACCTTAGTCGTGGTAGGAAGCGTGATCGACATTGTCCTTTCCCATGGAAGAGTTCCCTAGATTCCCTGCCGTTCTGAATCTATTGTGAAAAGAGCAGGACTGACTGGACGTGTGCTTTTCGAGAATGTTGGGGTTGCGATGTTCGAAGGCACGCGCCTTTGGCAGTGATGCTAGACTTGGCTGTAATATATATGTACATAGGATATGAGCGCGCTTTGACTACCATTTGCTGTCTGGCATTTCCATGACACTGCTACACAGCTCAGCGCCAGATTGTTGGAATCTCGTGTTTGTTAACTATTCTCCGGGGTT
This sequence comes from Aspergillus neotritici, assembly GCA_023619815.1. Taxonomy (NCBI): domain Eukaryota; kingdom Fungi; phylum Ascomycota; class Eurotiomycetes; order Eurotiales; family Aspergillaceae; genus Aspergillus; species Aspergillus neotritici. Next base: position 169,925 of record JALZYL010000013.1, read on the forward strand.
TGTGAGGACGGCATATCATGAGCGTCTGATGGAAGGATTGCGCTGAGAATGCCCGTAGTTGACCATCTCTCCTCTACACAATGCTCCCGCAAGGCAAGCCTATGCGGGAAATAGAGAGAGTAGGTAGCTTTCAGCACCCTGTCATTTCCTGCATCGCTTGAGCTTTATCACAGCCTATGCATTTCTCCAGAGCAGACATCGATTGTGCAGATATCCAGCCAGCAACGGGCCCATAGTGGAAAAACCAACAGGATTAACCGGCAAAAGCATATCTTCCTAGTCAGTCTCAAATATCCCTTCTTGATTCCGAATTGATAGTCTACCTTGACTCGGAATTCGTGACCCCAGACCTTGAAACTTGGCCCTCACCTCTAACTTGGTCCTGCTTGTAGCCACGCAAGATAGTATACACCTCGGCGCTCAGCGAGCAGACCATTGTACCGTACCACATTACTTGACTTATCCCTGTGTCCAACCTAGAATGATACTCGTTATGATCTTCCCTAAGCCTGGCAAGATGACGCCTCTCAAGACCGGGTGGAGTACATGGCCAATATAATGTTTGTCCCGTTTGTCTCCCCAACAAACCAGCCAACCCCGCCATGTAAACAAACACACCAAACACGACCACCACAAACCGCGACTCAATCAATGTTGGCAATGAAACGATCGACAACATAACCCAGATATATCCAGATATCAAAGTAAACACTCCCCCATTCCCACAGCTAGGTAGTTAAATCTGCCTTTCAGCGACACTGTCAACAACCATGTCCCGATCATCGACCCCCACCGTCTTCGAGCAGCAGCGCGAGGATCTCGTCCGTGAGATCGCAGTGGTATGTCTCATATTTCTTCTTTCTTTCTTTCAGTGTCTTTCCTATATTATCCCCCAGAATAGAAGTGGATGATAGAAACTTACGTCTTCAGGGCATGGAACAAGTCCTGCAGAATATCAACCGGCTCAATCGTAATCTGGAGAGTATTATTTCGGTAAGGCCTAGCTATCATTCATTGTCATTCCATGCAATTTCAAACCCGATGAGTAGATGGATGACTGGATGAATGCTAATCGAGACAAGGTCGGGAATGAGTTCGGCTCGGTCGAGGCCCTCTGGTCCCAGTTCGAGAACTTCATGGGCCGCTCCGAGGAAGAGGGCAAGGATGCTGGGTCCGCCCCTCGTGAGGAGGGCGCACATGATGAGTCGGAAGGGGAGAGGCACAGTTCGTGAGAGTGTTATGAGAGTCTTTCCTTTTGTATTTACGTTCATAGATTAGATACCCTTCGCCGACGGAATTGCAATAACATGATGGCATTTTGTATTCATTACATGGGATCATTGCGCCAGGAAACACCCATCCCATGCATGCAAAGGCTTGCTGGTTCGTAACAGACATCATCGGCTTGAACATGGACGGGTGGATCGCCAAAACCAAGCGGAGAAAACAGATTAGGAAAGGATCGTTTATGGAGACAGTCATGGGCACAGGTATAGCAACGAACAGGAAGCTCAGGGAATAAATCAGGAAAAAAGAGAAGAGGAAAGAAAAAGACCGCCGTCCCAGAAGCAAGAAAAGAGAAGAAGAAACCGTCAGGAAATAAACTGTCAATATCACTGTAAGTCATTCCCACGTCCACGCTGGATCGTGGAATAGAATACCGTCAAAGCATCCAGGCTGTTGAGTCGGCAAAATCGAAAGCATTATAAAAGAAAAAAGTCCTATCACAGGATCTTGCAGGTGCGCTTCTTGATCTTCTTCGACCGGCTGCCACCCAACTTGCGTCCTCCTGTCGTTGGGCCGTGGGCACTAAAGCTCTGCCGGTGGTCTTCCCAGCTTTGCTCCTCGGTGGAGACGACTGTGTCGACCGCCAGGTCGAAGACCCCGTGCACGCCCCGCATCTCCTTGCTGCTGCATTCGATGTACGAGGCATTCATTCTTTGCGCGACGGCCTGGCCCTGCTCTGGCGTCACCGGTGTGAGGCCTTGCGTCTTGAGGAGCTCGATGCACGTCCGTTTCTCTCTCAGGTCGCACTTCAATCCCACGAGGATGATGGGTGTCGTCGGGCAGAAGTGGAGGACCTCGGGGTACCACTGTCGGGGTTAGATCTCTGCGTGTTCCGTTTAGAGTAGTGTACATACCTTGTCCATGACATTCTCGAGAGACGCGGGGCAATCGATCGCAAAACACACAAACAAGAGGTCCGTCTCCGGGTAGGAGAGCGGGCGCAGTCGGTCGTACTCTTCCTGACCAGCAGTATCCCAGAGGGCTAACTCGACGGACTTCCCGGATGGGCGGTGGATGGTCTGCGTGATGTAGTTTTCGAAGACGGTAGGGACGTATTTCTAGGTCGTCAGCACCCTTGCTGATTTTCATAACCAGGGGGGTCCCTACCTCTGGAAAGTATCCTTGTGAATAGCTGATCAACAGACACGTCTTTCCGCAGCCACCGTCGCCCACCACGACAAACTTCTTCGAATAGGCGGGTGGCTGCGTAATGTTGGTGTTCTCGGACATCTTGCCGCTCGACACACTGGTGTTGGTGCTAACTGTCCCATTGCTCACCCGGACACTCTGGCTGCGACCGCGGGTGTGTCGCGGAGTCATCGAGGGCGGGGGAGTGACGAGGGAGTGGCGACGCGAGGCCGCATAATATTGGTCGTCATACATGGTGCCTGACATAGGGTGGCTGACCGCAGGGAACTCAGACAGCGAACGTGGGATGCAATAGTCTCCGGAGATATCAGCGTTGGTGAGCGTGCCGGATGGGGATTTATCGGTTGAGATCCACCTATTTATTGCCGCGGAGAGTTTTTTCTTTTGTTTATCAGTTCCAATAGTCTGTCTTTTGGATCTCTTGCCGAACGTGGTGACCAGAACGTGCGGACAATGCGGGATGGTTCTGCGAGGGCCAAACAACGCAAGATGGGTGTGAGCGAGGAGAGAGAGAAGAGAGATGAAGGAAAGAAGAAGGCTAAGACGACGGGAAGAGGAGATCGGGGCGATCAGAACGCCGAATCGACTTGAAAATGGAGGAGGCGAGAGTGGACTCTCACGGTCTTTCTGTCTTTCCTCGTCATGGAATTCCATCGGGCGGATCGTGTTTACGGGCCGATGCGCTGCCATGGCAACGCGCCAACATGACGCCAGACTTATTTATAGGTGGGCTTCAGGATGAATCGTCCACTGGTGTTGCCCTGCGATATTAACCATTCTTTTAGTCACGGTGGGCACTGGGGGCTGCTTCCACTCCCCAACCACCAATCGCCCCGATCGATCTGTTGATGCTCCAGTCGATCTCATGGGGCATTGTCCACGTCGGGATCCGCGCGTGGCTCCGCTGTGTTTGGTGTTGTTGTCGTGAGGACGATGGGTGGCAATCCTCATGCTAGTGGGTTGGAGACTCCATCTTCTGTAAGATCATTGGGTGCTGGGGCGATATTCAGCTCGCCCTGTGGCTTTTTGATGCCGGACTCCCTAGGGAGAATGGTGAAGCCTGGCCGATGCAAGGGAAATATATATCTAGCCGACAGAGTTAACCGGGTGGACTCGCCTCGGTATAGAAACTCTACCTCGCCTCGCTGTGAGATAATAACCTAAATTATTGGAAGAAAATAAAATAGACGCTCATGGAGGAATTGCATATCATATAATTTGCTACATCTTGTTTTATGAATTCAATGCGATTGTTGTCTATCAACATGAAGTGCATACTAATCACGGTATATGTCTGACTAAGCCGACCGATGCCGCGGAACAATCGACTTCTTTTCCTTGCCGACGTTCTGGTACACCCCTGATCCTCGTCCTACGGTGTCTTCGTCGCGTCTCCGTCTCGGAATACTTGTGTCCTTCCTCTCCAACTCGCTGGATTGGAAGACTGCCTCATTCCTCTCCGGTCCTCGTTCTCGATTGAGCGCCTGGTCATCTCCTAGTGGTGCCCTCATCCCATCCCGCTATCCTATGGAGAAACCCGCCATTGCGCCGCGTTCCTGATTCCCCCGATTCCAGCATGTCCAAAGGGGCAAACGGTCGCCCGGATGCTGGGCTCCGAAGCCTCAATCACTGTAAGAAGCACCCGCCGTGAGACTGAGGCGAAGAATGAGGCGACGACGGGCGCGTGGGCTAACTGACGGGCCGTGCTAGACCGCAACCAACTCCCCGCGTGGAGATACTGGCCACGACAGAAACTCCTTCCGCTGGTTCGCTATGAGACGCCCTACCTGGCATGGGTTCAGGAGAAGGTCCGCACCCCGACGCTGGATTCGTATTTCGCCTTTACCGCCAACCTGGGCACCCATACATTCTTCATGGTCTTCCTGCCGCTGTTCTTCTGGAGCGGTTATCCCGATCTCGGTCGAGCGTATGTCCGCGGGCCCGCGACCGAGACACCCCCCCCGCTAATCGAATGATTGCCCAGGATGACTCGCCTCCTCGCGTCTGGGGTGTTCTTCAGTGGATTCATCAAGGATCTGCTCTGTCTGCCGCGCCCGCTGTCCCCGCCGTTGCAGCGCATCAGCATGTCCGGCTCCGCCGCCCTCGAATATGGCTTTCCCTCGACGCATTCGACTAACGCCGTGTCGGTCGCCGTGTACGCCCTGGCCATGCTAGGTTCGTCCGAATCCACACTCGATGCCCGCCTCAACCTGTTCCTGCAGGGTCTCACCTACCTGTACGTCTCTTCCATCGTCTTGGGTCGCCTGTACTGTGGAATGCATGGATTCTCGGATGTCATTGTGGGCTGTGCGATTGGCGCCTTGCTGGCGTTCGTGCAGAGTGCCTACGGACATCAGATCGACGGGTTTTCGATGTCGGCCACCGGGACCCAGGTGTGCATCGTGGTCCTGGTCATCTTGGCTCTCGTGCGGCTTCACCCGGAGCCCGCCGACGATTGTCCCTGTTTTGACGACAGTGTTTCGTTCGCGGGGGTGATGATCGGGGTGCAGCTCGGCTGTTGGCATGTGGCCAAGTTGAACGCGGAGCGGGACGGGCTGTATCCACCCGCCCAGATCGATCGCTTGGAGGAGCTGGGGTGGACGAAGAGTGTGCTGCGTCTGCTGCTGGGTGTGCTGCTGCTCTTTGTCTGGCGGGGGTTCACCAAGCCGTTCTTGCTTCGGGTCCTTCCGCCTATCTTCCGGGGGTTGGAGAAGTTGGGTCTGATCCTGCCTCGTCGGTTCTTCACTCAGGCTTCGTAAGTTGCCAGATTTTTTCTTTCTTTACTTTTTTTGTTTCTTTCTTCCTTGTGTTTTCTTTGTTTTCTTTGTTTCTTTCTTACTTCTTTTTTCTTCGTTTCTTTGTTCCTTTGTTTCTTGTGTCTTTGTTCTTTTCTTTCTACAGCCGACTAACGCTCCTAGACAATACACCCGGGTCCCCGCGCAACTCAAAGACCACGATCTTCTCCCTAACTTCTCCGAGATCCCGTCGATCCTCACCAATATCCGTCATCCACGACGACGGGCCATCTCGGTCGGTCCGCAGTCCGAGGCCGACGCGTACGAAACCCTGGCGTACCGAGAGAAGCGTCGACGGGAGAGCCTGTCGGGCAACCGGGCCCCGGTCGCTAATGACGTTGACCGCGCGTCGCCGGCGGGAATGTCGCGGATCCCGTCCAAGTTGAATGAGTACGAGAACATGATGGGCACGGGCAGCCCGCGCGTGCCGTCCGGCGGGGGCGTTGGCACGTCTCCCCCGCCCCTGACGGAGCCGTTTCCGCCTCTGGAGCCGGAGGAGCCCAACGAGGAGGAGGTGTTTGCACAGATCAAACGACCCCGGGTGCGGTATGATGTCGAGGTAGTCACCAAGCTCGTTGTTTACAGTGGTAAGTTTTCTTCTCTTTTTCCATCTTTGCTCGATCTGTTCGATTGCTGACTTTGTAGGAATCGGGTGGGTCGTCCTCGAGGTTGCTCCTCTGATCTTTGACAAAGTCGGTCTCGTACCGTAGTGGTCGTCGATCGGCTTTGTTCTTTTCCTCCTTTCCTTTATCTGTTCTTTACAGGTTCAGCGGGCTGAGCTGCTACGCCTTCTTGTACAATAGCCGGCTTTTTGTATATAGAGACATGAAGGGGATGACTGGGACCATGACGGCAAGATTGTCGATGCACGAGTGAATGTATCCTAGAGTTATGATAAACGTGGAGTGGATGAATATCTTATGCTTGCAATATGACAGTATAGAGAGATCTACAGAAATAGAGATGTCTGCCTCAGGTGTCCACCAGGCAGCCGGGCGCTAGTCCCAAAACAGGCAAGACCAACTTCCTCCACCGGTCATTCACTTCGCGCTGCTCAACTCCGACTTTCTTCATTCATCCATCCATCTTTCACCTCCAACCCGCGTTGCGACAACCCAGCGCAATCTCCCACATCTGGTACTCGCGGGTCGTGGCTGCTCATGGAGCCTCCTCTTTTAGCAGCGACTGTTGTCATTTCTATGACAACCATGAAAATTCACTCATGACCCCTCAGTGCCTGGACTTTTGTTTTGATTTCCCACTTTGCCCACTTTTCTTCTTTCTTCTCTCCTCTCTCTTTCTTCTCTGCTTCATCACCCACTGTTTTCCTTGTTGGTATTCAGTACTTCCGTTCGATTCCACGGTTTCTTCTTCACAATCAGCTTCACAATCAGCTTCAAAAGCTCTTTCAAACTCTCAAACAAACGTTCGCGTTCCCATCGAATCCACAATGTCAGGCGTCTTCTCCGTTCAGCAGCCCAACGCGGCCGACGAAGCCATGGACATCTCTATGCAGGACTATTCCGGTGACTCGACTCAGGAACTGCAGGATCAGCCCGGCGATCCCATGGACATCAGCCCAAATGTCGCGCCCGGACTGTCTCGATCCATCGCGTCGGCGACCGCATCGGCTCCTCTCCGTCTTCACCCCCCTCCCTCCAACGCTCCTCTCCACACCCTCGCGGCCTACGGCCCGCGCGATAAGAACAAGTCCGGAGGACCTGGCCCACTGTGCGTCCGCACGGATGGAAAGCCCATGCCTCGGACTCGGACCACCTTCATCAAACCCTCCCAGCGCTTTTCGCCCCGCTCCGCTCGCATCTACGCCAGCTCTTCCATCCCGATTACAATGCAGAAGAAGAGAGCGAGCGCGTTTGGCACTACAGGCGCTTCCAAATGGAACGGTGGTGGTGTCAGCCGTCATCTGCACGCGCTCCCCAGCAACTACACCTTGCCCTCCAACACCGGCGCCAATCCGTTCTCCAATAACTACAAGCCGATCTCACTTACGGAGAATCGTGCGGCTGGTGTCGGTCTAGCCTCCCATGGCCTTGATATGCAAAGCTTTCAGACCTTGTCCGGAGCGGCCCCGGGAGCTGCAGAACCCACCACGCGTGATTCGTCTTTCAACAGCCTGCTGAGCAATACCTTTAGCGATCAGGCGCATAGTTTTGAGTCGACGACGTCGGCTCCCATCACCCCCCGTAAGAGATCGATCGACCCCGAGTCCACCGAGGACCCCAAATCTGCCACTGGTTCCGGACCGATCGTGTCTACGCCTCCGTCGATTACCAAGTACCGTCGTGTGAGTCTGGAAGCGTTCCCGCGGTCGGCCACTGCGAACGAGAGCCAAGCCGAGGCAGCCGCCACCACCGAACCCGGCCAGGGCGATCTCTCCGTCCGTGCGTCGCAGCTCCAGCAAATCCCTGCCAATGCTGCCCAGGCTACTACTATGCAGGCCACTACTATGCAGGCCACTACTATGCAGGCCGCTACTATGCAGGCCGCTACTATGCAGGCTCCTGTCATCCCAGCCCCCGTCGTCCAGGCCCTCGCCGTCCAGGCCCCCGCCGCTCCCGACTACCACATTCCTGGTTACTTCCCAGATGCCACGGTCGAAGAAGCATTTGAACCCATGATGTCCGGTGCACTCCCCGTGCCTACCCCAGACTCCGATATGCCAGCCGAAGCCGACGTCAACATGCGTGATGCTAATGCCGACAATCCGCCCGCGAACCCCATGTGGGGGGCCTTGCGGGGCTACGTCGACACACTGCGTACCATCCACAACGAACTGTACAAGGTCATGGGACAGACGGCGCGCACCGCCTACGTGTATTTTGGGTATGCTGGCGCATACGCGCAACAGGCGTATCAGCGTTTGAGGCGACGTCCAGCTCGCGCGGTCTCCCCCACCCGTACCAACCTCCGTGCCCTCCCAGAGGAGCAACGACGACAGATCCGTGACCGCCAGTGGCACATTGACCGCGGACGTGCGGGCCCGCAGGAGCTGCCTTTCCCTACCTTGTCTGTGGACATTCCACGCTATGGAGTGGATCCACCTCCGGCTCGTGCGGCGCCGTCGTCCGCCAACCCTCCAGCCCCACGCAAGTCTTGCCTCAAAAACCCCCAAAGCAGTTCTCGACGAAAACCTACTGCCAATCGCTCCCCCGGCCAGGATGCTCTTCGTCAGACCCTGCGGTCCAGCGTCAACAAGGGAAACAAGGCGGCGAGTGTCCGAGTGGATCCCCGAGCGCGGCCCGATATGGCCCCCGGGGTGACACCTGAAATGCGACACCGCATCCTCCCTCGACATCGTCCAGAAGTCCGTGAACATGCCCGGCGCGTGAAAATCCTACAACAGCAGATCCGCACCGGCAAGTACGATGCCAACGAGATTCTCGGTATCCCGAGTGAACGTCCTTCCCAGCCAGAGACCCGTGAACAATTACAGAACCCAACCCCCCTACCCCACCAGCCCACCGACACCCCTCTCCCCCAGCCCCCCGAAACCCCGCGCCGTCAGTCTGCCGAACCCGCCGAAGCCAAGTCCAGACCCAAGAAAGTCCATTTTGCTAGCCCACTCTCGACCGAAGTGGGCAACGAGTCGATTCTCGTCCCAGATCTTGCTCCTTATCTCCATCCCTCACCCACTGCCAACCTGCCTGGAACGGAGGATCGCAGGGCCCCTGAAAAGGAGGACCGCGAAACTCTCTCCGAGGAACAGAAAGAAAATGTTCCCCCCATCGAACCATCAACTGAACCGGTACAAATCCAGCAAAAACCGGTCGAAGTGCAGGAAGAGCAGGAAGAGCCAGAGGACGAGCCCATCTTCGACCCATGGGACCAGCCAGTCGAGTTCCCGCTCGGACGCGCCGTCTCCGCCGTCAGCCTTTTCTATCCCACTCCCAAGCCACTGCCCCCCGGCCGCACCGATTCCATCTACGCGAACGAATGGAGAAAGATGGAGGAGGAGGAGCGGCGCAAGCAGCGTCCCCGGCGCATTCGGCCAGAGGGACCTGCTGTGCGCCCCCTCCCCGCCAAATGGAACACGCGTGTGCAGGAAGCCATGGCGGGGCCAGCCAGCCGCAAGATCGCGACGACGCTCTCGGGAGACCCGCTGACGAAGAAGGACTTGGCGACATGCTTCACGCCGATGGAGTGGCTCAACGACGAGGTCATCAACGCGTACCTGGGCCTGATCATCGACTACCTCCGGCGGACGCACCACAACGCAGGGCGGCATGACAAACCGCGTTTCCACGCGTTCAACTCGTTCTTTTTCTCGAACCTGCGGGAGAAGGGGTACCAGTCGGTGCGACGGTGGGCCACGCGGGCCAAGATCGGCGGCCAGGCGTTGCTGGAGGTGGACACGGTGTTCGTGCCGGTCCACCACCAGCATCACTGGACGCTGATCGTGGTCAAGCCCTCCGAACGCACGATCGAGCACTTCGACTCCCTCGGAGCCCTGTCTGCACGGCACGTGGCCACCGTGCAGACCTGGCTCCGGGGTGAGTTGGGTGACTCGTTCGTGCCGGAGGAGTGGCGCGTGCTGCCGTCACGGTCGCCGCAGCAAAACAACGGCAGCGACTGCGGGGTGTTCCTCCTGTCGACTGCCAAGGCCGTGGCGGTGGGGCTCGAGCCACTGTCTTACGGCGCGCAGGATACCCCCCTGCTGCGCCGGAAGATAGTGGCCGAGCTGATGAATGGGGGGTTGGAGGGGGAGTTTGACCCTCTCCTTGATGGAGAGGTGTTGATGTATTTTTTTTTTTTTTTTTTTTTTTTTTTTTTTTTTTTTTTTTTTTTTCTTTTCTTGTTTTTTCTTTTTTTGTTTTGTTTCGGGTTTGGTGGAGTTTTGTTTTTATTTTTATTTTTTTATTTTATGTTAGCCTCGTCCCGGCGTTCTGAACGCCAGCGTGACAGGCGCACAGCATCCATGTACGAGTTGATAGCGGCGGCGTTTGTTTCGGTTGATTTGATGTCTTGAGTGATACCCGCCAGTTGAGTCTGGCAGCAGCGAGCATAGCATAGCGAGCATTATGGTTAGATGCATGGTTAGATGGATGGCATGGTTTGATATGATAACAGTGATTATTATTGGCTGTCTTTTGATTTGAGTATACCCAGTTACTGTCAATCCAAGAATAACGAGGTAGGTAGGTGGTAATAGACCAAGGAAAGCAATAATAGAATAGAACAGACTAAACATAGGTAGGTACCTAGCAGCAGAACCGACTCCACAAGCATAAAGAGAGAAAGAAAGAAAGAAAGGTCAAATCACACCCCCACCTCCTCCACATCACAAACCCTCTCACAGTGCACACCCCCAGCATCCTCCCCCGTCACATTATAAGCCAACTGCACCCACTCGATCGCCATCCCGACACTACTCCCAACAGGCATATCGCCCGTCCACCCGCCCCCATCACTCCACAGGTTCAAGATGGGTCGACCCTCCGTCTGCATGACGCCGTAGGCGAGCGTCGCGACGAGCCGTCCATCCGCGTACCAAGCTGACAACTCTGGGACCCAGTCCAGCCGGTGGGTAGACCACTCCGTCCACGGGGTAGGCAAGTCCGGAACGATGACCATCGAGCCTGGGATGGTAGTGTCCGTGACGGGGTCGTAGTCCGGCTGGTTGGCGTAGTGGGCCATTGTGGCAGGGTCGCGGGTGAGGATCTCGATGTCGGACTCTGAGGCGGAGGAGTTGTAGATGAAGAGGCCGGCGCAGACGCCGGGGGGAGGCTGAGCGGGAGGGTTGGGATCGGGAGAGAGATTGAGGAGACGCATGCGGACGCGCAGGGAGCAGTGGGTGATGGCGTCGATGGAGGACTCGATTTCGGCGGTCGAGGTGTGGTCTGCGTGGCGGGTGGCGCGGAGGATGAGGGCTGTTGCTGGAGAGGGGGAGTCGGGGTGGGGGGTGAGGAAGACGTTGGCGTCTTCGTTGTGCATGGGGGAGGTGGCGCGGCCGGTTGGGAGACGGTGCCAGGTTTGGGGGCGCCAGGAGGAGACGAGGGGGGTTTGCGAGAGGAGGGTGGGTTGTTGTTGTTGGTCTTGTTGTGGTTGGGGTTGAGGTTGAGGTTGGAGGAGTGGTTGGGCGCGAAAGTCCCAGGTTTCGTGGTGGGTGAAGATGAAGGTGTTTTCGGCGGAGGTGAGGCTGTAGCAGGTGCATGGGGGTGACGGTGGTGGTTGTGCGAGAGGAGAGCTGGTGGAGGGAGGGAGGAGAGTTAGGGCTAGGGGGAGGAGGTGCTTCATTGTGTGTGATTGTTTGGTGGTGTTCGGTTGAAGTTGATATGATATGGATGGGTGTATCTGTAACGATGTGCGATGTATAGATAGTTGGAGGAGTTGGGAGAGTTGATGAGAGGAGAGTTGAGTTATGAGTCTGGTCCATGACGACGTCAGGATGATGGATGGCAGGCGCAGTCAGTGTGTACTTTCTATACTTCCTCTATATAATTCTACATACAACCAGGATAATTATAGTCTATATCGTATATGTAGATATCTGCATGTTATACTATCGATGTACTATATATCTACTGTATACTCAGTGATATACATCCAGATGTCAATTAGCGATGATCGGCATTCTTGGCAATACTGTTCAGTGTATCTGCTACGGCAGCCTAAATTCAAATAATACCCAAACCCTATCCAATCCACATTCCATTCCCAGTCCATGGAATCTTCGCGACAATGTATGATCTGTCTCGGGGGGATCAGCCAAGTGAACTGGACGTTGGATTTCCAAACCGGTGCGTCCCAATCTCCTTGTCTAGTCGTGTCTGACAGGAACAGTCCTCATCAGCGGCACGGGGATTGACCGTGGCTCTCTTGTCTATAATAAAAAGAATGCCCGGCAAGTATCGAGAAGCAACAGCGGTAGTCGGCGCACCCTACTCACGCTCAACCCATCTCCGTATTTCACCTGCGCAGAGGCCTTCCTGATCCATCGATCGTGCTATGATCTGCTACGGGAGTTGGTGGGGTTTGATCTGGGGCCCAATCAGGCGTTTAAACTTTGTCAGGCGATTCAGCCGGATCGGGAGAGGATGTTTGGAGTTGATACGGCGATCAACACTTTAAGTGAGGCGATATCCTAGTAGATGCGACACATGGGACTGAGTGTTTAGTTTGTTCAGACCCGTGTGAAACAATAACGCCTCGGAAATGCCTGCGTCTGTCAGAAAGCACCGACTTGCTCTTGCAACCAAGTCACACTAGACACAGATCTTCCCTATTGAAGCTGCCGTCGGAAATCCTGGTCATGGTCCTCGCATATCTGTCCCCAGCAGATGTGGTTCGGTTCTTCCGGACCAGTAAAGCGGCGTTGTCCTATGCTACTATATTCTGTCGCACAAACCCTCTACACTTCTACCGCTGTAGCACAACGAACACTGCTGGGATCGAAAAGGACAAGAGGATATTGATGCTCGCTTTGTCGACATCGAATCGATTGAATAAATTAGATAGAAGGTGGGAAATCGTCCACCGGGCAGCGGGAATCGCCAGACTGATTCCCCTGCTGGACGAAACCCTCCCATCGATCGCAACGCTGGATCCACGGGCCCCTCTCCTGGCACTCCACTACCCGTTCGGTCTGCATGAAAGTTTCATGGGAATTCCGGATGATCCTGAGGTGATGGAAGTGAGCAGCATCCCGCTGGACGACAAGTATTATGTCTGTGGGATTGGCTTTGCGTCGAAGGAGTCCCGAGTAGGCTGTGGCCACCGGACTCAGTACCTCCAGACAGTGGATATCACCCGCTCGACAATTGACACGATTGAGCTGGCGGTGGACGCGCTGGGAGTGCGGAGTATCAAGTATGGCGATTCACCGTGGGTTGGCGATCCGTCCGTCACGAGAAGTTGGCGAGGGCTTCGCCGGCAACAGACGCGTGGGAGGATTCGGATCGTTCGTGACGTGAGTGTACTACCTATCTTCATTGATAGTGATGCCGATGACTGACAGATAAGGCGCTGAAATTTCGAGACCTAAGCTGGGAGCGGGAGACCCCTCCTTCGTTCACAGAGACTCTGCTCGTAAAAGATAATACTCCCTTTCTATGGAGCCACCGGTTCTTCACCAAGGATCATTACGTGCAGCAACACCCCGAGCGGGAACGAGGATTCGTGAACATGTTTGGTCACTTCCCGGTGGAAGCCGTGTCGTTTGAGCGAGACCTCCAGGCCATCAACATCCACGGCACCGGCGGTCTGAGCGGCATCAGCGGAATATCTATCCAGACATCATCTGGGACTGATCATGCCGGTGCTTGCCATATTGTTCCAGTCTCGATGACGTTGGATGCACCGCAGGAGAGACTCGCGGAGATCGATGTGCGGACGTCTGGGCTTTACCCTCTTGCAGTTACAGTAAGGATCACTTTTTATTTACGAGTTGTACCGATCTGACTTTATCCGCTAGTTTCGAACGAACTACAACCGCGAACTATCCTCCGAAGCCAAAGGGCTGGGAGATCTTGATTATCGCCATCGTATACAGACCCTCCGAGCACCGGCAGGGTATCGCATTGGGGGTATATACGTCCGGGTGGAAGGACGAATTGTCGGGTCCATGGGGTTGATATTAGAAATGGACGATTCTGATCGATAGTATCATCTTGATTCAATAATACTGTGGATTATTAAACGGTGACATGGTGTTGTAGAGCTACCATCTATGTAGATGTATAAGTGGGCCCCCCAGAATGATTTCCGGACCACTTACCGTTTGTATGGCCCACCGCGCCCGAACGGGGGTCGGTGGGTATATAGACAGACTCTTCTCCTGGGGTGCAGTCTCGATTATTATATATTGATTATTATCTATTATATTGTTTACTCGGTGGATACTCAGGTACACACTCCATCCTATGGACCTGTTCCCCTACCAGTTGAAGTCCCATCCCATCCATGGTTCGGTGATTCTTCGTGATGGCAGCCTCAGGCTCAGCTCGGTTCAGGTGGATTGGGCTGGTATCGACGACCGTAATTAAAACCGATTGATGACCGTCCGGTATGGAAACGGTCAGCAAGGCCGCACTCGGTGACGCCACGGCTATTTTAGGGCGCCAATCGGGGGCTGCTGGGTGGCAGTGGGAGTGTTGGGATTGGCTTGATAGGGTCAGCAAGGGTGCCCCGTGGCGCCAAGCCGCTAGTTGCATAGTATGCGGTGGTATTGTTTACGGTATGGTCATTTACTGGAATCCACGATACATGGTTCATTTTCTTCCTGATATATCTTCATGGATTTTTTTAATTATGATCTTTTGGATCGAGGATATTCATTTAGCATGATACTATTTTATTATTTAATTTTTACCATATTTTTACCATTTTCTTCTAGATGAAAGAATCAACCGAGTGGGACAGACGGAGTGTGGTACGGGACAGAAGAAAGGAGGGGAAAACACGATCCCTGCCGTCTGCTGTCTGACCACCCAGTCTCAAGGTGGGTCGTCTCCCTCTTCCCACTTTCTCTCTCCCTTTCTTTCTCTCTCTCTCTCCTCTCCCTCTCCCTCTCAACACCATCATCAACCACAACACAACCGTCATCAACGGTCATCAACTACCCCCCCCACCCATCCCATTCCCATCATTTCATCGCCAAAATGAATCTCCCACGCTGTTGAACTCGTCGCCTCGCGTTGTTAGATGTCGTTTGTTTCAAATATCACCCCAAATCACTCACCATGACCACCACCCTCGAACGAAGTCTCTCGCGGACGTCGAGCATGTCCATCCCCATGTCCTCGCCTCGACTCTCCCTCCCCCATGAGACCACCCCCCCGTCCATCTCCCTCTCCGACCCCGCCATCTGCCATCTCCACGACCGTCTCACCCTCCTCGACTCCCGTGTCATCGAACTCCGCTCCTCCATCCTCACCAAGGACGGCTACGTCGACCGCAGAAACCGCGAGGACGAGCACATCCGTCGAGAATTCGACGCCCACCGCTCCAACTCCAACCGCATCGACCTCAACGTTGTCGCCCTGCGCACCGACGTCGACCAGCTGAAGTCGGGCGTCGTCCAGCTCAAGTCCTCCATCGGTCAGACCGGCAACGAGATCGTCTTTCTGCGTACCGATGTCGACCGTCTCTCCAAGAATGTCGACCAGATCCAGTCCGACCTCGAGCATCTCCAGTCCGACGTCTGTGCCTCGCGGGTCGAGGTCACCAAGCTGCACGCCACCGTCAGTCAGCTACGGACCGACCTCATCACGCTGCAGCACGAGACCTCTCGCCACCTGAATTCCGTCTTCGATCGCTTTTCCCTCATCGAGTCGCGCATGAGGCACTCCGAACGCGTCCGCTTCAACTCCTTGTCCCATACCACCCACGCTCCCATCAACTCCGTGCCTGTCGTCGAGGAGGATGGCACCCTGCGGTGGCCGCCGTACTTCCCCAAGACCGTCTGGCGGTTCTGGTGTCTCAAGAAACGCAGTCGTCGTAAGTGATAAGGTGGATGTCCCTTCCGACCCGTCTAACAGCGCACAGTCGAACGCCTGGTCCAGTTGGCAGACTTTTACCAACTCGAAGGGTATCAGTTCTGGGGGCGCATGCACCAGACCGAACCTATGTTCGCCAGTGACAGTGACTCGAGCGACTCGAGCGACTGTGCTTCCAACCTGACGCGTGCCGAAGCCGTCCGCATGTATCCCGAAGCCGCCCACCAGGCCCTCGCCGCCACCCTGGGTCTGGTGTACTACAAGATCCGCAACGAGGTCGGCGAGGGCCCCAACTCCCACCTCCACCAGCGACCGCCCAAGCGTCACCAGGAGGACGCCGCCTCGAACTCGAGCTCCAAGCACAAGCCCGTCAAGATGCCCCGCCGTCCCAACCACGTGTCGCCCACCCGGCTGCACCGGCTGGTCACGGGGCCGTCCCTCGAGTGCAAGTCGTTGACCTCGGAAGAATCCGACAAGCTGGGGTGGAACGCCCACTCGGAAGTGTCCGACGATGCCATGAGCAGGATCCGTGGCCTGGTCTCGGAAGAAGTCGGCACGTTGCTGCGCGCCCTCGAACGGGGACGGATCCAGTTGAAGCCCAGCCGGTCGGAACGGATGAACATGTCGCCCACCGAGTCCCGCCCGGCACGTCCGGACCACGGTCTGGACGGTGCGCAGGACGAGGAGGTGCAGACATATCCCAACACCGTTCCGACCGAGATTGTGACTCCTTCGTCGGCCCGCACGGAGAAGACGGAAGAGAACGACCTGCCCGATACCGCGTCTGAGACGACGAGTGCGTCGGGGTGAACTAGGATATCAGTCATATCAAGCCTGACTAAATACTGGTTGTATTTGGTGCGGTTGCTGAAACGTGAGATTTCTCGTTGGCAACTGCTTGTGCAGCCTTATGGCTAGTCGTGTCCGACTATATTGTTGGTCACCATGCCAGTCCTCATCGACTGGTCCATGGTATCTACCGCTTGTTCAGGTTCGCCGGATGAGCCATGCACGTCCATGGTTGCCTCGGCATACGCCGTGGCACATGTTTGTCAGATGAGTCTGACACCTGCCTACCATGTCAAACGTGTATATCACACTGCTGTTGTGACATTCAAGATCCGCAACGAGGTCGGCGAGGGCCCAATCCCTCTTCTGTGGCCGCCCAAGCGTCAACAGGACGCCGCCTCAACTCGAGCTCCAAGCTCGTCGATCTTCGGATCGTCCACTTCCCCTATCATAGATAGGAATGACCATCGTCTTGATCGACCTGGTCAGCCTTCGCATTTAAACCCGGACAAGCATTGCTGTTTGACAGCACGGAAGGCGTACGGATCGTTATAAGATACCCTTGTTTGGTTTTAAGTACATAGCGTTAGCGTTGTTTAGTGATTTGCTTGCGGGCTGGTGTTATGGTTTAGTGAACAATACGCAGTGATTAACCTAGACAGTCCTCGATCTCGTATTCGGTCCGATCCGATTAGTCCTCTCCTCGATCACTCGATCTACCCTGTCCTCGATAGACCATCGATCAACGGTGCAAACCAGGTAAGTAGGGTATGATCAAGGTAAATAGTATATCCATCCATCATCCATGAATGAATGAATGGGGGATACGCTCACGAGTAGTTCTATATATACCATATACCCTCATGCTCAACCTCCATCTCCGGGCCCTCAACCCGGGCCATACATACATACATACCTAGCCAGCCAGCCAGCCAGCCAGCCCAAACAACCTAGACACGATCCAATCCAATCCAAAGGCAATGAATCCAACCCACCCCACGCAGTCGCAGTCCAAGCAGATAAATTAATCGTATGCACTATAGACTATTGATATATACAAATACCTCCCTCTTCCCAGGGGGCGGGCAGAGGAATGTTATTTATTAGGAGTTTAAGAGTCATCAGGAACGAGTAAATCCTTCCTCAACATCTCCACGACAGTGCCTTCGTCGATTTTGCCCAAGTCGACGTCGACTTCGACTTCCGCGTCAGCCTCACCAGTACCACTACCACTCCCACTCCCACTACCACCTTCAGTCTGAGTCCGAGTCTGAGTCCGAGTCTCACCCTCCCCCCCAGGCACAGCATCATCACCCTGTGAAAAACCAAGCATGAAACCAGGATTCTCCCTCAAAAACACCTCCTCCAATATAAACGGTAGAGATTCCGAATCCGAATTAGAATTCTCACCGCTGAAAGGTAAACCTAACCGCTCAGGCGAGTAAGGTAGGGCGTAAATAGTAGGAAACTCCAGCACGGTGCGCTCTTTGAGGGACGCTGCGAGCGTTGAGGCTGTGGGGAGGGGGATCAGAACGGGGTGTTTGGTGGGTGTGCGCGGGCGGTGCAGGTAGAGGTGGATTGGGCGGTGTGTTGTGCTGGGGGTTGGAGCTGTTGCTGGAGGGGGAGCTGTGGTTGTAGGGGTAGGGGCAGAGGCAGAGGTAGTTGGGGCTGTTGCTGTTGCTGTCGCTGTATCTGTAGACGTAGCGGAAGCGGTAGCAGCAGCAGCAGAGCCAGACGGAGGAGTCTCTCCACTGGCTTCAGGTTCTACCTGCTCCAACGATACACCCTGTTCTGGCCCCTCCGTCTGTCGATTCCGACCAGATGGAGAATCATCCGTCGGGGCCCTCGCATCGCGCTCCTCCTTCGACAGAGGATAAGCCTGATTATACGCATCCGCGAGCGCCGTCCCCTCCATCACATGGCGGAGTTTCCTCCTTTCCGCCTCCGCAGGATGGTACGGCGCGAGCCATTCGACAACCCAGTTGAGGCATTTGTGTCTGCCACAGGTAACAAACACATTAGTAGACGCCCATACACAACCCCATAGTACCCCATAGAAAGACAGGTGAACAAACCGTGTATTCCACTTGGAAGCATTCTCCCTCCTCCGCGTCAAGCCCCTCGGCGCCCTAACCACACAAACCCCCGCGTTCTTCGCATTATTCAAAAACGCAGCTTCGCCTTTCGCGAGGGGGACCTTCCCACCACCACCAGAAGAAGAAAACGCATGATCACCCACCCTCCTCCTCTTCGCATCGCCCCCAGCATCCTCCCCACCATCCAACCCCACAACAGCAGGATCCACACCAGACGGCACAGCCGGCGCGGCAAGATCCCTCCTGTCGACGTCTCGTTCCGCGCGCTCCAAGCCGCGCTCTATCCCCGTTAAGAAGTTAAAGTCGCGGTCAAAGGCAGACGGGGTGGCGAGGTCAGCACGACGCAGGTAAGCCGCTGGGTCGCGGACGCCGGAGCATTGCGACCAGAGCTTGTGGCGCTTGGAGCACGGGAGGGAGCAGGTTCGGGTGTTGCAGCGTGGACAGCGGTATTTGGGGGGGTGGATGTGGCTGTTTTTTTATATGGGAATTGAGTTAGTGGGGGGTCGTTGGGGTTATTTATGGGTTGTTAATTGGGGAGGACGGACCAGATTGTGCAGAGGTCTGTTAGGAGGGAGTCTTCTTCGGTGGACATTTCGCTGGTTGGACTGATAGAAGGATGGAGGAAGCAAAAGAAGCGGTATGATAAAGGTGAGGTTAAATTGATTAGAATGCGATGAGAATCGCGAGGTGAGAAAATCTGGGACGGCTTATCGATAAGGTGGGTGCCTGAGGCTTAAACATTAACCACGTTCGGTCCGATCTATATGGTAGATACGTGTATCCATATTTCGAGAAACGATATCTCTTTGAAGAAGACATGGTAGACAGAATGCTTATAGTGCAAGAGGAAAGCACATTTGATGTTATGATCGTATTAATGTCATCTCGACGACATTGTATTACTCTGTGGAATTGTCACCGTCATGACGACAATTCATATAGTAGGTTCGACTACAGCAATTATATCAAAAACCTACAGTCCAGATCAAGTATGCCAGCATCGAGCAATTGCCATACTGTAAACACGTTAACCCGACGAAGAATCACTCAAACTACTCTCAGACTCAGAAGTTGAATCTGACTCCGGCTCTGGCACACACTCCCCGTCCGCGTCGCTGACCACGGGCCTAAACTCCTCAAAAGAATGATCAGGATAATTGGCATGCAGGATATCCCGCCTGTTGTAGCATTTTTCACAGAAATCAAATATAAAACATGCCGTACACCGGTAACAAGGACCACAGGTAACCTAAACTCGTGATCAGATTGTTCATCAGAGGTAAGGATGCCAGTACTCACCCACAGACACGAATTGCAGAAGATATTGGCACGACCCGCCGGCTTGGTCTTGTGGTCTAGGGCTCTTTGCTCTTGCGAATCAGGTTCTAGCAGTTGTTGGATGCGAGAAGACGCGCCGCCGTAACGTGCTATCTGCAACGGAGACCAATTGTGTGACCCGATCGAACCGTTAATGGTTGGATCTGCTCCATGCTGTATCAGGATTTCAATGACTCGCTCCGGATCGTAGGGCTCATCTATCTCGTCGTGGGCTCGGTATCGGTTGCCCCCTCGCGCAGCGAAGCAGAGCGGCGTCCAGCCGTCAATGTCGGCATCATTTACTACCTCGGATCCAAGCTCCAAAAGGATGTGCTCGACAACTTGTGCTCGTCCATTCTGGGCAGCCCAATGGAGTGGGCTTCGGCGTAATTTGTCGCGTGCGCTGAGATCCCCGCCCGCTTCTAACACCATGAGGAACATCTTGATCCCACTCTCAGCCGCGTAATGGATGGGGAGAATCCCCATCTCATTCGCCAGATCTATGGGAGCACCTCGATCCAAAAGGTACCTGACGGTGCCAACCCAGCATTGACGAGCCGCCACATTGATGACACTACCGAAAGTCCGCCCAGTTTGACTAACTTCTGCGCCGTTCGTAATAAGGTACTGTAAGATAGCCTCAATGGTTGCCTCTGTGGCGTCATTGCTGAGTTTGAAGCATGTTATTTGTAGTGGTGTACCAGCGTACCCGGCCACATCGAGGCTAACATCGGCACCGTGCTCCACTAACCGCTGTATCTTGCTCAATAACTGATACCGACATGCCACATGTAGTGCGGTTCCATGAACGGGGGATCGGACGTGGATATCGATGTCTCTCTCCCTCAACAGTAGCGAGAATGAAACCTCATCATCGTACTTAATTGCACACATCAACGGAGTGTAGCCTTCCTGATCCAGCGTATTTAATGCAGCACCAGCGTTGATGAGAAGAGGCAGATTCTCAGCAGGAACATGGGCGCATCGTATTGATCGGTGCAGCGCCGTCTCCCCATTAGATGCGACGCGATCGATATTGATCCGCTTGCGATATTCCAGCAATGGCCGTAATGACTGGGATGATGCAGCCTGGTGGATTGGATAGTAGCCATCCGCAGTCCTATGTTCTAGATCGGCGCCTGCCTCAGCGAGCATCCGTGTAACGTCTACCGCGCCATATGAAGCTGCGAACGACAGAGCCGTAAACCCATTATAATGAAATCGCGCGTCATTAACCTCCAGATCGACTGTAGCATTGTGCTGCAACAGGACCATGACAGCTTCGGCCTGGCCGAGACTCGCTGCCCGCATCAATGGACTGAATTCCCGAGAGCTGAATCGGTTGGGATTGGCACCCCGTGAGAGTAAAAGCGCGATAATATACTCATCCTTCTCAGTGGGGAATTCAGGCGCGCCCGGTTTATTGTCAAAAATATCCACACCAGCCCCATGATCTAAGAGACATTCAATAACGGAAGGGTCGCCGTGGTTTACCGCCCATACCAACGCAGGCTGCCAACCAATAGCCGAAGCATTCACGGCAGCACCATACTGAACCAAGAGATTTAAGAGTTCCACAAGGGTTTTTGTGGAAATACCATCGGCTTTCTTGAAGCCGCTGGAAAATCTGATGGCCTCGACAAGAATCGGAGGGCGGATCAACTCACTGTTAGGATCTGCCCCTTCTTCGAGCAACAGGCGGCATGTCCCAACATGGCCATTGACTACCGCGTACCGCAGAGGCGTGTCAACGCCACGCGGACCGGGGATGTCTAGGTTGGCCCCATAGTGCGCAAGCACACGTACACATTCCATATGTCCATGCTCTGCTGCGGTTACCAAGGGCGTCCAGAAAGTTTCCTGAACCGTGGTGACGGCCATGTCTGGATTGGCTCCATGCTCCAAGAGAAACCTGGCAATCTGATAGTTACCCTGTCGGCAGGCATCATATAAAGCCGTTCTTCCGTCTTCGTCTTTGTCATCGAGACCATCGTGACCCCCATCCACCAGCGTCTGTGCAGCCTCGATGCTGTTCATAGACACGGTGTAATGGAAGGCCCCCCGCCCGATTTTATCGCGCCTCCGGATATTCGCTCCATGTTTGAGAAGAACTCGGACCACTGCTTCATGGTTATTATAGATAGCGTCCAAGAGAAGTGCCGGGCGCCCTTCCCTTTGTATTGTCCGCTCGTGCTCCGGCTCGCATCCCATTTCTAAGAGCCTGTCCACACACTTATCTAGTCCTAAATAGGTAGCCGTGACCAGCGGGACCACTGGAAGCTCAACCAAGTGGACATTCTCGGTTTTCCCTATGCATGCAAGTATCTTCATCATGAGATCCTCATTCCCACCCGAGGCCGCGGCCTTGAGGGCTCGCAAAAGGGTAGATCGCGAAAAAGTGTGTGATTTAAGAAGACGTGTAACGTGAGTGGGGCGACAATTTCTGAGTGCTTCCAACAGGGCTGAATTCATGTCTTCTGTGTTGTGGGGTTCAGTGGCTGGGAACAGTCCGAGACCTATGAGTACCGGATACACGGACGTCCAGCATGCATCAGGCCTTGTTATTGGGTTGGATAGAGCCCAGTAGGCCTTGAGCCATATGGACGCAGCTTCAGTTTTCAAAAATTCAGCCAGCAGATTTGAAGTTGATTGGTTAGTGACTTTGGAGAAATGATGGGGCCAGAACTGGACTGCGTAGGAGCAGAAATTGGCCCTACTGGCCATGGGAGGCGGCTGTGTTGAATTTTCAACGGCGGAATGATATAGATCCTCCATAATCGTCTGGGAAGCTGAGAGTGAAATATATTGAAGACATAATTTGGTGAGCTCTGTCTGGGTATCATCCCTGATCTCATCCCATAGGTATGAATTTCCCCCGCCGGTTGTGAGAATGTCGCGTAGTCTTGGATTCGGGATCCTAACTTCATTGTACATTATTGCCACAACACCGGGAAACCATGCCTCTAACATTGAAACCAAATTCTGGACCATATTGGCAGTCGGTTGATTGCCTGATGTCCACGTAAGGGACGAGCTCATACGCATTGCATCTGCCAGCTCCCAAATGGTCAAGGGCCTGGCGGCAAAGATGAGCCATGTGAGTAACCATCGCAATGTCTGACCGTCCTGAACCTTTCGTAGCGATGCGTCCAATATTTCTTCGACGTGTCTGTCTGTTTTGGCGGGAAATAAATCCTTCAACTGAATTTCACCATCCCATTCTGTATGAACCTTTATTTGCTCACATATGAGATGGCGACTCAAGTCATCATCGCCAGATATGCGATCCAATTGATCGTGAAGCGTGTTCTTCCAGGGCTTGAGATCCGGACGGTATCGTAGAAGGCGATATATATCCCTCGTGGTATTGTGTTTCTCCCCTGGTTCCTCTTGTAATTGGAGCGAGTCTAGATCAACGGGCCTCCAATTTGAAGGAGTCTGTGTAGACAACCGACCTTTCCGGCTGACCACTGCGATCCTGTGTTTAACATCTCTTCCAGAGGGAAGCCCCGTCAACAGGGAAAACAAGTCGTTTTGGCAAGCGACGGAGCATTGCTCTGGGAAACTTATGACGCAAGATATGGCACAAGAAGCAAGGTCGAGTGCCGTGCGGAAAACATTCAGCAGATAAGGGGTAGTCCAGCAGCGTTCTTCAAGGAATTGCTTCCAAAGCACAGTCATCCATCCACTCAATTCCGCCATGTTATGGCAAACAATCTGAGCAATAAAGGTGACCAGCATCTGTTTAAGAGAGTCGCGACGTATGTCCAAGGAGTCAAATACGAAGTAAAGAAATACATTGGAGACATTCGTTCGAGCCTGAGCATGTTCGACTTTGTGCTGAATAGCGTAAAATATTTGCTCGCTAGCTTCTCGGGTGGCATCAATACCATACATATGCAAAACAGTCTCACAAGGTGAGTTTATCCATTCAGTGACAACATCGACGTTGTGTACCAAATGATTAGGTTGATGAGCTGTAGTGAGTGGCTCGATGGGGAAGGCCAGGGAGATAAGCACGTTTTCCAGGAGGACTGCTTCTGCGGGGAAAGTGTTCAGATCTGTTGTTAGGAATAATATAAGCCTTGTAATCCGCCATCCAACAACAGCAGTGACATACAAGGCTTTAGTTTTTCGAGCCATTTGCGAAGCCCCGGGTATGGGTCACTTTCGGAGCTTTGTGAAGGGTTTTCGGCAATGCGCCTCTCCATTGGGAGGCCCATTACGCCTGTCAAACCGCCAAACACCTACGAAATTAGATGGACACTCGAACAGAAATGTTGTCCGGGAATGGAAAGCTCACGCGGTGGGTATTCCCTGGGGATGATTGCGGGGCGTGTATGCTAATAAGGTGGCTTCGCATGTGTACTTTGGATTCCACGAACAGGCCATTTATCTCCAAAACAGCGTCTGTTAGACCTTGTATCGAGCACAAAGTGGGTTCTTTCTTGGCCGTTAACGACCCGAATGCACTGAAAACGAAGGCTAATATCTTGCTCTGAAGGTCGACCATGTCGGTCCCTCTATGAGGAGAACCACAAAAGATCTATTTTATCAGCAATATCGGGATAGGCGGTACACTTCCAGACTTACCAAAACGCGTGCATATTCATATATCTGCCTCCACTCCCCCCCGTGTGAAGAGGCTATCGCAAGTGCCTAAGAGCAAAGTCGAACCAATAATAAGCAGAGCCCATCTGCTATCGAGGTGTCAGGATAGTGTCCCTACATCTTTCATAATGATTCCCCCTATGTCATGTCCAACGAAAATGATTGACCTCTGCCGAATGTTAGACCCGGATGATATGTTTAAGGCCCCTATTAGCTTATACCGTGGGTCGTTCTTTCCTCTGCGCAACAAGATCATCCAAAAGCTGTGTTGCTGTATCATGGATTGCCCTCCTGGTGCGACTGCCAAGGAGTATAGAGGCGAAGTCATATTTGAAAACCAAAACTCGAGCATCGGCATATAATGATGTCGCATACTCCCTGGTCCATTTCCGAGAGCCGGAGCCGGGAATTCTTCGGTCTTCCAAACAGTCGTTTGAGTCTCCATATAGCCCGTGGACTATAACAATGCTACAGTGTATTGTTAGTATCATAGGTCCTTTATCATCTTCTGCAAGACTTTACTCTACACCAGGAGTATCCGAAGATACGCCTCCTGGGTGGGTTTCTGATTGCCAATCAACACACAATCCCCCACTCCTTGTTTGGGATAATAATTCAACAGGAGGCAATGTTGAGGGCTCCCCTGTACTTGTGTCTCCCACTGATTGATGGGAGATGCTTCTTGAACTAGCTGGTGAGGAACTCATCCCTGACGAGGCCTTTCAGGTAAAAAAAGATGTTGTGATATTTGTTTTTCTCCGAAACGGAAAGGCATATGAAGGCTCTGATGATTGCTCTTAAGTACAATTACGGTAGCCTTTGAGACCGCAGAAGCAACAGTTAGTATGAAGATCTCAAGGAACCAGCCAAGATTTCCACTCATTATGTGCTGACAGGCAGCCGGCGAATGATCACTCGGAGGGAACGAAAGTGCTTTTAGGCCGTAAGATCCGACTTTCCAGGATGAGGCCATGGTCGGATGTTCTATTTTCTGTTCTCTTCCTTGCGTTGGTTAACAATCGCGCGTGCCCTAACAAGGATTTCCTTGTAATTTATTTCAGGCTTTCACATGCCATTAAAATAGAACTACTACGCGGCAGCGGGTGATTGCAGCTGGCATATAAATATATGTAAGGCGACTTGCTTGCTCTTGTTGCGCGATGGCACTCACTTGAGTTCGGATTATAACCCAAAGTCATGAACAGCACCATGAATGATAAATGCCAGAGTTCTTCCCAAATCGACAGCATAGACGCGAGTGAGTCGGAATTTGAAAGCGAAGAGGGAACCACGCTTGAAAATCTATCTTTTGATATCCAGCTAGAGAAGGCGGGTCATGAAAGCGGCTTTCACACCCTGGCTGATCCTAAATCCCCAGAGCAACGCCAAACTCCCACGTCGTATCATGGGAGCGTGAACTTACAAGGCAAAGCCCTCGAGGTAATCCATGGCGATTTCGGTACCGAATCGGACCTTTATGCCAGTCTTCTTGTCTATGAATTTCGATTCAACCGAGCAAAGCGCCTCAATCGCATTCCCTGGGCGAGTATTCTATTCGAGTTTAGCAGCGCAAGCAAGGAAGTGCCGGCTCCCCGTGTTCACGCACTTAGTCCACTCGGCACATATGTTCTGCTCCCAATCAACCAAGATGAAGAGGTTACTCGGGAAGCAGAAGTCAATGCTGGAGCGGGGCAGATGGGTGTTAGACTGGGCGGCGCCTATCGATGGGTCAACAAGGTCAGCTGCACGACGACTCATCATACCACGATCGACGGCATGGTGATATGCAACAAGTACGGATATTCGACAGGGGTGCAATGGGTCGTGGAAGAAAACAGATTATCCAAGACCGGGGTTCCAGCCTATCTGCGTACAGCCATTCTCCTCCAGAGAGAGCACGACACCAGCTTCCAGGCGGCCATAAAAATCAAGCTAAACATCACACACCCAACCTTTTCAGAAAGGTTTTTTGGTGCCAAGACAAAGGACGACCCGATTTTATACAATCCCAGATTACCGCCGACAAACAATCTGCGGACTGCCTACGACACGCAGGAGCTAGGTTCCATCGACGTTGGCGAATTTTTTGATGCGTCCCCCCACACGACTTTTGGGGATGTTGTGAAAAAGCATGGCGAGATAACCCAAATTGTTTAATCAGTATTTAGCATATATAAGTCACGTATGAAATGACTATGCAATTATCACCATTTGTGTAGCGATAGGAGTGCAGAACGTAGGTGAAAGCGAGAAGTTAGGCTTTATCAGGTCAGAATCACATAGAGATTCATATCGACAGCTCACCTTATCCGGTCTCGTATACGGTAAAGCTGCTAACACATCTAATGGGGTCTCTAGTAAGCCAAGAAGGCCTCGACGGATGACTAGGAATGAACGCAGCACAAATTACCGTAAGGAATCCTTCTTGACCATAGGCGCGAATGAAATTGACATAAACGACCAATCACCCCTTACACGTAAGAGCGTGTCTATGCCAGACCAAAGTCCGAAATAAGCAAATTTCATGCATGACCGGTCATGGAGGCTGCCACCAGACAGACGAGATAGCCTATTGGTTTCGCTTCTGGTCATGGAAGGTCAGCTTATGCAGATGTATGACACTCCACATCATGTCAAATATCCAGTCTATTCTGGACAAACCCAGAAAATGGGCCATGAGGCTCACAGTTTGATCGGTAATCGATATCTAATCTTGCATCACACAACGAGCAGTAGCATCAAGTCTGGAAGCATGACGAAATCTTCCGCAACGCCTGATAACATGGGTAGATACACTGGACTCGTTGGCAACCAGCGCGACGAAGAGATACCACCCGAGGCCACACTCATTGAAAGCGAGGAATATAGCAGCAGCGAAGACGAGAAGGAGGACGACGTCGAGGACAATTATGATCCGCTCAAAACAGGTTTGCAAAAGATATTGCAGGAACTTAAAGAGAAGAAGCCTTTCAATGCATCAGACGACGGAGCGCAACGGCTCCTTACCGGCAAATCCAGGGCAACTGAAAACACAGTATGGCATTTACTGGCGCAAGAGGACAGTATGAATCTCCCTAGAGAAGACCGGTTAAGACCGCTGATTCTGTTTCTTGTCAACAAGTCCCCTCGTCTCTTGGGAGTATTGAACGAGCAGAATGAGTCTGCAATTCATCTCGCAATTAGAAAGAAAAATAACCGGATTATAAGCTTGATATGCAGTTCGTACAAGGGGGGGCACTTGGTAGAACTCAATGAGTTCCTCAGACAGAGGGACGGCAATGGTAAAAGTTGCATTCACCTTGCCATCGAAAAGAACACCAGATACCTGCGGAGCTTGCTTGATTTATCGTCAGCAGAGACACTAATTACTAAAGACAAAAATGGGGACACGCCGCTTCACAAGGCCGTTGAATGCAAACGATGTGACCACGAGAATCAACTCGACCTCATTCAATCAATTGTTGCCAAATGTGACCATCTTATGCGGGAGGCGGATAATGACTTCAACAACGATAGACACTCACCATATTTGCATCATGTTCTAACGTATCCCAAGCCCGATCTACGGAAGGACACGGACATGAGGAAAGCCCAGGAAATAGCGAAGAGTGCTTCTGGGACGAAGCCCACCAAGGAGGATCCAAACCTGATCAAAGAACAGCTGCGGCGGGCCAATACTCAAGACTGTGTATCAATGATACCCCAGAAGGAGTCTGACCATCCCGAGAAACAGGGGAGCTTTAACAAACTTATCGTGGATCAGAGCAAGGAACTGGTCAATGATGTAGAGCAAAAAAGGAAGGACGACATTCCACCATCCCCCAAACCCCCAAAACCGCAATCGCCAGACACAGGGGTAGTAGAATTGCGCCGAGAAAAAGTTAAACAATTCCTCAAGGCTCATTACTTGAGGTCAAGGGGGCACGATCAGGCATTAGCAATCCTCTACGAGCAGAAAGCATCATCCGGTAAGCACCAGGAGCCACGCCGAAGTCTTCGAAATACTGAGTGGGAAATTGTAATCAGGTAGAGATATATTCCTTGATCTCAGCGGGCGGCGCAAGGTGACTCTCGACGGAATCAAAAAAACAGTTGGCACATTGAATTTTGAAACGATTCTGCAGTTTGTGCACGTCCCTGAAATAGAACAGCCCGAAGCCATCAGCACGAAGCGAAACAAACATGCGAAGGATATAAGGGAGGTGTTTCAAACCTACCTGAAAAATGTCACCACCATTTTTAAAGTGGTCGTGGATGATCGGCGAGAGCCCGCGAATAGTGACGTGTGCATAGAAAACTGCCTTACGGGAAAGGGCATAGAGATTTGGGATTGGCAGAAAATCGACATATGCCCCAAAGTCCTGCGAAAGGCAGGGCCTCAGGTCCGTGAACTCCACCTGTACTGGAGTGGACGAAACGCAGTCCTTCGTGGATGGAGCGAGGAGGATGGCTTGCGGCGACTGAAAAGACTGGAGAAGGTTACTCTTCACGTACAGAAGGTAAATACCCCGCCAACGTTCACATTCTCGATTGCTGATTTCGGAACTCACCAGACATCTGAGCCATCTGACCGTGTCGAGGCGAACGTGGCAAAGTTTAAGAAAAGGCTCAGTCAGTGGATCGTCGACGACCGAGCCAAAGAGACCGTAGATGCAACGGACAGTCTCCTTCGCAAGGCAATGAAGGAGACCATGACCAAGAGGATCAAGAGGGTGGGGGTCAAACCCAAACTCCAGCAAATCTCACCCGATTTTGTCGACCGGCTGGTCGACCACATAGTCAAGCAGATGGTCCGGAGGATCGTCTCTGAACTGCTCAAGCAAATCGTGGAGGAGATGGCGAAACGGACGTCGCAGCCAGCCCACCATGGAGAACAAGAGACTAACCCCAGGAAAACCGATAGGGTCTCGATGGCAGAGGGTTTGGCCAGGGAGATGATTCGAGACGTGTTGCATGAGATGGATTCTGTCCCGGGAATTCATCACCAGACCGACGATGTGGAGAAGACGTTGATCCAGATTGGAGAGAGTGTGGTTGAGAAGAAGAGAGGGAGAGGGAAAGAGATGGCCAAACAGATTGCCCCGGAGAGCCTCAGGCACATCAGGGCGGTGACCATCGAGGTGGACTACGTTCCTGGACGACGAGAAGGTCCGGATGGTTCGAGTGTACAGACATCCACGTCTCCTCACCCCAAGGAGCCTCCAAAACACCAATGGATTGAATGCATGGAACGCTTCAAGCTACTGCTATACAACGCAGAAAAGGCCTATATTCCTGAAGATGCCATTAGAAAGCGAATCGAGAAAAGAGGAGGGCCTATCGTGGTCGCACTAATCGATGATGGCGTCGACGTCGACAGGCTAGACCTTGGAGACCATGGCATCATCTCTGGACGCAGCTTCTATCCCCGTCCAGATGACCCTAACTGTACTAAGCCTCATTATGAGTCCAGCAGAGGCCATGGAACGCTTATGGCCAGTCAGATCTATCGCATTTGTCCTCGAGCGAGACTAATGGTTTTGAAACTGGAGGACCGCATTGACCGTGAGACAGACAAGCGTTGCATCACGCCGAAAAGTGCTGCACAGGTACAACCCCCTTGTGGGTCGATGTTTCGGGTCACTCTGACTATTCTCTAGGCTATCCGTCACGCCGTGCAGAACCGAGTAGATATCATCTCTATGTCCTGGACGATTGTGGCCCCAGACGCAAACACCCAAGACGCTGACTTCATAGAGCTAGATAATGCCCTCCTGGATGCCCAAAAGCAGAGGATCCTGATGTTCTGCTCGGCAAGCGACCAGGGTGCCAACAAAGTGGCCACGTTTCCGGCGAAGTCTTCCAAGAACATAGTGCGAATCGGGGGCGCAAATGCCGATGGACATCTCTGTGGACGAGTGGGAAGCTATGACAACGTCGACTACACATTTCCCGGAGAGCTTGTCGACGGGGATCTCGGCGAGGGAATGGCCAAGGAAACGCAGTGGTTCACCGGTTCTTCCGTGGCCACAGCCCTTGCGGCTGGACTCGCGGCGCTCATACTCTACTGCGCGCAAGTGCGCATCGCATGCAGTGAGTCCGACCCGGGAGAGAGCCAAAAGGCGATCGCACACTTCAACAAGTTGAAGACACACGATGGGATGGTCAAGGCCTTTGACACGATTGGCAAGACCAACAAGTACCTCTCTGTCTGGGAGGTTTTTGACAAGACCCCGGAGACGGAGAACAGCTCGCAATATTATACATATATCACCGATGTTGCAAAGAGATTATGTTCTAGTTTTTCGTGAAGCTCTCTTGGTGAGTTAATATCCACCATTCTCGTTCACTCACAGCCCTAAGATATTCATACTGATCATAAAATCCGCGCCCTTCCGACAAAACCCATTTAGGTTTTTCTCAAGCAGAAGCACGAATCAGTCAATGGCAGGTTAATAATGATAACTTGCGACGTTTGATACATTCGAGTTGGTTCCCTCGGCCGATCATCTAATCAACGATGAGGTCATCGCATCGTTCTCCGCGCCGATTTCTAAGCAGGACTCCATCATCGTCGGAGTAGATCACGACATCCCCTTGACATAAATAGCTATAGATCAGTCTGGGGACAATTGATCCAGACACGGATCACGGATCATATTCAGCACCCCAGAAACATCATGACCAAACCGTTAGCGATCATTGCCGGGGTGGGTCCGGGCACGGTAGGTCGCATTCATCCCACCAACATGGATATTGCACTCATCGGATGAACCAACCGCAGGGCGCCTCCATTGCTAGACGTTTCGCAAAGGCATATTCTGTCATTCTTTTAGCGCGAAACGCAGCCAACTTTGAGCCCCTGGTCCAGGAAATCAACACCGCTGGCGGGCAAGCCCTGGGCATTCGCACCGACTTGTCTGATTCGAAAAGCGTCCACTCGGCGTTCGATCAAATCGCTAAGCAGTACCATGGCTCCTCCCTCGCAGCGGCCGTGTTCAACGTAGGCGGAGGGTTCGTGCGGAAGCCCTTTCTCGAATTAACCGAGACCGAGTTCTCCCAGGGATTCGAAAGCCAGGGGTTTGTTACATTCTCCCAGCCACTTTCCCCATCCCATCCCCTGCCAAGAGCCCATGGGGACTTGCATCACTGACGTTGAAACAGGAAAGGTGGGTTCAACTTCGCACAGGGGGTGTTGCCCCTCCTTCTCCAAGCCAAGGGCTTGCAATACCCGCCGACACTGATCTTCACGGGCGCAACCGCCAGCGTGAAAGGGTCGGCTAATTTCTCGTCCTTCGCGGCGGGCAAATTCGCTCTGCGCGCGCTGGCGCAGTCTCTGGCGCGCGAGTTCGGGCCCAAGGGCGTGCATGTGTCGCACGTTATTGTCGATGGTGTCATCGACATTCCGCGAACGAAGGCCTGGCAATTCGAACATGAAGATGCTAAGCTGGATCCTGCTGCTGTAAGTCTTTGCTACGTATAACGGTTGGAGTTAGCGTGTGGGACCACGGCTGATCCACTATTTACTATCTGCCCTAGATCGCGGACTCATATTGGCATCTGCACACGCAACCCCGCACAACGTTTGGGTTTGAGCTTGATCTGAGACCGTATGTGGAGAAGTGGTAGTTTGGTCGCTATTTATTGGAAACAGGGGGTCTGCCGATGGCCAATTGCCTTTCTCGTCTAATTGTAGAACGTTGCACGCTTGGTTATTTTAGAAAAGATGAGCAGATGTATACCGTTTTGTCGACGGGCGGGTGTTGCTCCGAAACGAGACCTGTTGTTCAAGATACATGTCGATCGCTCCGTTTGGAGGATGTTCCGGGTCTAATATATCAAGAATGTGTTTTATCTCGGCAAAATTAATGATCAGTCGATTGACATCGTTCGTAGTGATCAACACTTATTTTCAGACGGCCTTACTGCCTACAATATCGTATGGTCAGATGGATATATGAGACACTCGACCACAAGACAAGAAGACAGTATAAGTACCATCGACAAACCAGCCTCCCAAACGAGTCCAGCAAGCCATTTCCTACAACCAAGCAGCATCAACCAACCCAGCACCATGTACTCCAAACTCCTCCCCTACAGCCTCTGCCTCTTGCCCCTCGCGCAGGCGGGCAAAACCCTCATCGACAAAACCTGTTTCGACTCGAACGAGGCACTCGAGAAATACTTCGACTACCTCTACCCCTGGGGCTCCGACCACAACGGCTCCGCGCGCATGGTCGGCAACTCCAGCTCGCACGACTACATCTCCGTCGAGAGCGGCACCTTGACCCTGGTCGCGAAGCCAACCAGCGGACAGCCACCGACCAGTAAGGGGGATGAGATCCACTACCTGTCTGGGGCGGTGCACTCCAAGGATACATTCACTGTGGAGGCCGGCTCGGGATTTGACATCCAGGTTGAGCTGCAGGCGACGACTGCCAAGGGCACCTGGCCGGCCTTTTGGCTGAACGGGGCGGAGAGCTGGCCGCCTGAGATTGATCTTGCGGAGTGGAAGGGTGGGTCTTCTTTATATACATGGATTGATCCATATTAACCAGCTGGGTGTCTCAGGTTCTGGCGATATCAGCTTCAACACCTTCAATGTGAGTGACTTCACCGTTCCAGTCATCTTTACAAGCAGCGCTGACAAAATACAGTCTTCTTCCGAAGTCCAAGAGAAAAACCTCGAATACACCTCTCCCGACGATTTCCACACCGTCAAGACCGAAATTCGAGATGTGGATGGCACGAACATCTCCGTCAACTTCTACCTCGACGATAAGCTCATTACGACGCAGTACGGGGGGGAGTATGTCGGGAAGCCACTGCACTTGTGAGTCCTGTCGGTGAAACTTTCTCTGGGTATCCTCTAACAGAATGATAGGATCATCAATCTGCAGATGGAGGGCTCGTCGGGAAGTCCGGGACCTGACACTGGTAAGTGCACGTGTGTCACTCGATTCGAATATAGTTAACCGGATAGACACTTTCTATCGCATTCGCAATCTGTCCTTCGAGCAGATCTAGACGACTACACGGAGGGGAGATTTGTATAGATGGGAAGCCGCAGGAGAGTGGCTACTTGTGTTTTCATGCGGGGCCGAACTGTCTGTAGTGTTAGGTTGTTTAGTTCAGGATATTCGGCAGTTTGTAAGAATTATTGTGTTATATGACTATAAATATCAGACCTTTCTGTATCAAAGAATGAAGCTGGAATGAAGCTGAGATAAAAAAGTAGATCTGCCTCTCGCTGCGACTGCATAAGGGAATAATGCTACCCGCTGACTAACCCGCATAAGCCACCTAACTACCCCAGTCTCCACCGGTCCGTTCTTCACACCTCAGCGCACCTTCTCCGAATCCTGCCCGCTCAACCATCCACGAAACCAACTGACTCCGGGCCTGGAAATGTCCGATTCCAACACATCGATCACCCCGACGAATTGGCGATATGCGCCGCTCAAGATCAGGACCTCCTCCGTGACTTACCCCCACTTCCCCTTTCTCCAGGTCTGCTTCTTCCACAGAAAGCAGTTCGAAGACGAACTGACGAGGTACGTCGCGACCCGGATCGAAAACTCGCGCCTGGTGCTCCAGCACCTACCGGCGCAGGATGAAGTCGACGCGTGGACCGAGCTCGGCAGCACGGTCCTGTACGTGCAGCGCGTGGGATGGCCGGTCGGCGTCCTAGCAGGCACATATTCTTCGTACTCGCAAGCGAAGAAGTCCTCGTGGTACCACGCCTACATTGACGGGATCAAGGACGAACCGCGGCAGCCCCTCGGACCGGCCAGGTGGCTGTCCAACATTAATCGCGTGGCGCAGGCGTTCGGCACACACTGGCGGGCGGATCAATCGGCTGCGAAGCAGACGGCGGCGCTTGCCGGCGGCCGCGTGTTCTTCTGGGGGTTGGCGGCGGCGTTCTTCACGCAAACGCTCGTGAACTACAAGGAGGTGTATGCGACGACGACGGATGTGCGATTCAAGGACTTTTGCGAGGCTTTCAAGAAGCGTTACAAGGACGTAGGAACCAAGCAGATGAAGGAGGAGGTTGCTGCTGCGAGGAGGAGGGCTGCTGCGCAGCAGCGTCCACAACCGGCGGAGGCGGATCAGGCGAGCCCCGTTGGGGGTGGAACGGCGCACGATTCATGGGAATCGTCCTCAGAGGAACATGCCCGAGAGTCCTCCCCGTCGCAGTCCGCGGATGCCCCGTATTCGGGATGGAAGCGTTGGAGCTTCGTCAAGAGGATGGATGAGCCGTATGAACCGCTCTCCAAGCCTGATGCAAGCAAGGATGACGAGTCCAGCGCGTCGCGCGACAGCGGCAAGACCTTCCTCGACGATGACGACGACGCCAGCCCCGTGGCGGCCGAGTACCGGGATGAACCTACATCGGTAGGGGGGTCGCGGAGCACGTTCAAGTCTGGCGCCTGGGACCGCATCAGGGCCGAGAACGGGACGCGCACCTCCAACCCGCAATATTCAACAGTTTCCCGGAGAGACACCTGGATTAAGCCTAGCCCGTCATCCGCTAAGGCGAATGCAGGTGACAACGCCGACAGTGTGAGCGAGCGGGAGAAGGCGCAGGATCAGTTCGATCGATTGCTTGAGGCGGAGAGGAATGCGTCGGCCGAGCCGAATGAGCGGAAAGCGTGGGAACGGTGGTAGTCTGGCTACTGGCTACGTTGATGGTGTATGTATGTATGTATGTATTCAAAATCTCGCCACTGTTTTTATCATGGGCATTTAAGGAGTTGCTGTCAGTACAGCGTTTATATATGAAGTTGCTCTATGTTTATGAATTATAGTCCAGTCCTGTTCCATAATCCTAATGGATAACTTGTACATCGTTCTAGAGATCACTTGTAGTGAGTAGCGAATCTTAATGGTATATGGAGCGGCTCAAGAAATCATATTATCTGTGCCCTCGCGGGCCCGATTTAAATACGAGAATGGAGATAGAAGCTATCAAGAAAAAAAGGGGAAGAAATCTTTAACAATCCAACTGGCAGGTGTGTAGATCTGGAGCAAATCTTACCACATTGGAAGACAGAAGGGTATATCAATCAACAACGCGGGGCGAAAGACAAACTGGTGCATGGATCACTATTAAAGCCAAAAGAAAAAGAAAAGGCAAGAAATGAAACGAACAAGAAAAAATAGAAGAGTCGTCAGTCGTAACAAAATAAGAATAGAATAAGCAGATATCCGAATCCCTGTCAAGGGAGAACAAATGCAGTTCAGAACCGACCATCAGACATGGCCACACTTTCGTACGGGACACGCGCCTCAGGATGAACCCATGAATCAGAGGGTCGGCTATTGCTGCCCATGCGGGTCAAGTTCCGGATCTTGGAGGTAAAGCTCTCGTTGACGCTCTTTCCGCGGCGGTGCTCAAGGGACATACGGCGGGACTGGACGACGGGACGCGTTTCTACACTGAGCGCAGGGCCGGCAGTCATCGCGCGAGGGAGCAACCTACCCATGTTCTCGTTGTCAATTGCTATGTCGATCGTGCCGGACGATTCTCGAGGCGAGGCACATGACGACAGGGGGATCGGGGGAGGCGGTGGAGGCGGTGGGTTGAGGTGTTGGAGCTCTGGCAAGAGTGGAGGATTGTCGCCCCTTTTCTGGAGCATGGCGTTCTCGATTGTTTCTTCGATACTGACGCTCACGGGGGAACCCCCGTAGCTGTACCCGCCAACACCAGTGTACTCTCTGCTCTCTCGGTGGTGGCCTAGGTTGCGGCTCCTGCTTGTTGAGCGACTTCTTGGGAGGTTGGGATTGAATCGCGGATGCATTGGCATATCCAGGTGTCTGGTACTCGGCTGGCTCTCGGGGACAGGTACGGACATCGAGCGGCCGATTCTTTCTGCATCTTCTTGGTAGCGTGCATCACTCAATAAATTGGAACTGTCTGAAACAGGTGGGCCGGCCTCCTCATAGCCGTTGTATTTTGGATGGCGCATGGCCTTCGGGGTCGTGGGTGCGTGCGCCGCTCCTCCCGACCGCGAAGAGTTCGAATCAGAGCTGCTGGGGTACTCCGGCGATTCTTTGTTCGTCGCTGCGTTCCGCCGACCAGGCGTTCGTGGGCCAAAAGAGTTTACCGAGAATGGGGGGCTTCCCAGAGGTTCCCGGATTGGCTGGGCTTCGCCTGGGAACGGGATATTGGGTGCTGATGGGTTCCGCGCCAGTGAGAGACGTCGTGCCTCCAACTCCGCAGCCGCGAGTTCCTTTCTCTTGCGTTCTGCTAGACCCATTGCGGGTGCAGTGGCAGAATGCAGGTTTCTCTCTTCAGTTGACATGGCAGGTGGACTATACATCAAGCCCTCGCCTGAGGGGGGTTCATATGCCTTTCCCGAAAGTAGTGGGACCTCAACAGCTCCGTCATCCGGTTTTGGGGCTTCGTACGACTTGCCAGATAACATTGGAGCTTCGTACGATTTGCTCGACAGCAAAGGAGCTCCGTATGTCATACTTGATAGTAATAAACCTTCATCATTAGCATTTTCGCGAGGTTCCTGCACGATCTGGATCGGCTCGATATCATGGCGACTGTGAGAGCGGTCGCGAGTTTGACGCCCATCTGGAGAATTCTCTCTCTTAGTGCCTTTGTCCGGACGACGACTACTGCTCCGCTGGTGAGTCCGCAGTCGTTCTCTGTCGCTTGTTACGAGACGTAGACTGTCATCTGTACTAGACATGGGCACCGGTGACGAAGGTGATCTAGGCCTTTGATCTTGAGCCTCTTCGCTGCGACCCCGGCTCGATGGATCACCTCTGCCAGAACCAACGTTTCTGGCCCGACTTGAAGAGCGGTTTTTCCGACGCTCCGAGGAGTTGCGTGACCGTGGTTTCCGAACTCGGCTTGAGCTCCGCGTCTTAGAGGACTGCTTTGCCCTACGGTGTTCCTCTTGGTTTTGCGCCGCGACGCTATATTGCAAGATCTCCTCCGAAGATATTGGGACGGGAGAAGAAGGTGACCGTTTCGCAGGTTGGACGTATCGTTTGTCGTCTCTTCCGCGTGTCTCCTGGGATGTATTTCGCGCGTGATGTTTGTGGGTTGATATATGACCGGCGGAATCATCAGTGTTACGTCGACTGCGACCATGCTGACGATGGTGTTTTCTTGCGCGATAGCTTGCTTCGTCGAGACTGCTAATATAGGGGTCAATACTCCGGCCGCTAACACTTGGGCTCCTAGCAGAGCTGTAGCTGTTCAGGGTCGATGCAGGACTTCTGAAATCACTCTGGTCGAGCATCTCAGCGTGCGCCGGTTCCCCCTGGCTCAGTCGAAGCGAAAGTCCATCTGGTTTTCGATCTCGAGACCCATTATGGCTGTTTGAATGTTCCTGTAGAGCTTCAAAGACCCCTGGAGCGGGAGATGGGAGTCCTTTGATGGTAGCAAACTGATCTGTGGTGGCTTGAACCGCAGTCTGAGGGCTCGGCTTGTACGCATCTTCAGGATCATATCTTGTCGCAGACAGAAGGCCACTTTGGTCTTCATTTTTATTATCTTGCTGGCTCGTGTTGGAAACCTCCTCGTTCTCGGAAGTCGAACCATAGTCGACCGATTTGTTCATACCCCTCGGTGGGAATGACGGGGGGTGAACATCCACTGGTGTTTCGCCAATAGACGGTAAACGTTGTCGGTTAAATCCCGGTGTACCGTTGCGAGACCCCATTGCATTATTGATACTCTGGATA
The DNA here is from genome assembly GCA_023619815.1 of Aspergillus neotritici. Taxonomy (NCBI): domain Eukaryota; kingdom Fungi; phylum Ascomycota; class Eurotiomycetes; order Eurotiales; family Aspergillaceae; genus Aspergillus; species Aspergillus neotritici. Next base: position 208,109 of record JALZYL010000013.1, read on the forward strand.
TTGTTGAGTTTATAAGATCCGAATCCTCCGGGTGATAGTGCTGAATCGATAACAGCAGATTCCGCAATAGGCGTAACTCCGGGCGCGTTCGTAGGCGTTCGATCATCTGATTTCAATCCCGGGAAACGGAACTTTTTACCAGGCTGAGAATCGAAGGATGTAATCAACTTCAGTGCCGGCGTTTTCAACGAGCGACTGTTCTCTGCAGGTTGTGGCTGCGAGGTTGGCGCGAGAAGGTTGGCTGGGTGTTGATATTGGGGTTCAGGCGATGTCATCGGGGATCTTCCTGAAATGGCCTCGGCAAAGGACGTGACCTGCTGCGCTGCTGGTGAGGTCCACGGCTCGGAGGATTCCACGCCGGTGCACATGAAACAGCGAATTGCCAACTGTTGCTGGGAATGCGAGACGACATGCTCACCCCACCGCCGTACAAGATAGGACTGCCTTTGCCAGTCGGTAGGCGTCACCAGGCACGTCATCAGAATAGCCTCCATGAAATAGTTTTGCGACACGTAGACCTCGATCGCATCCATCTTATCGCCGATACCCAACAGTATCGTGGCTGCAGTATGTACGTCCCCCGCCTCGAGCAGCTTCTGAACGAATGCCTGCCCAACTTTGTTGGCCTGGGACTCGCCATTCATCTGACTGAATGCTAAGAGCATCCAATCCACGACGGAGGCAGGGCCTGGGCCCATCATCGATACCATGTAATCTGCATCAGACTGGCCAATCCATTGGGCCAGTAAAACAGCGCTGTGGCTGCCGGGGCGATGGCGGCTAAGCTCATCCTGGATCAGATCTCCGATATCCCCATCCCAGCCGAACACAACGCGGAGCATCTGACGGCGCAGGTCATCGGGGTTCAGATGGGTTTCATCTAACGGGCGTTGGTTCCCGTAAGGTACATCGTTCAGGCGTGCACGAGTAAAGGGGAAAAGGTCGGCAGGCTTGTTATCCGCAGGACTAAATTGGATTTCGTTTTTCAAACGGGATCCTGCGCGCGAGCTCTTCACCGACGACATCGACACGGAAGGGGCGTATGCGTAAGAAACATTAGACGGCTGGGGTGTATCCCGCTCACTGGCCGATGTTAACGAGAAAGATGTCCCAGTCCGCCCAGATCTGCTGGGTGGAGAAAATGTGCCCGCTCGATACTTATCCGATGAAGCCTTGGAACTAACAGAGTTTGCATGACTTCGGGACGATACTGGGCTCCCCATTTCGGCTCGTTGCTGGCGCACGGCGTCAATCCCACTGGGATCGAAATGCGTTTGCGCCGGAAACATCGACCCTGACTCTCTCATGTCCGGGGGATCCTGTAAGGAGCGTGGAGGCATGGCGCGGGCTCTAGCTTCATCCAAAGGGGCAGGTATAACCCCCAGTGGAACATGCCGCACATTTGCCACCATGGCCGGGCTATCCACGTCGTACTGCTGCACGGTGTATTGGGGTCCAAGGGTGAAAAGAGTGGCAGTCGGGCCATAGCTCGCTAAGCCACGAGGGCACTCTACCGTCGGTATAGGTTCGTAGGTGACGTGCTTAGTTTTCACATCCCAGACCCATGTCTCTCTATGATCATCTTGGGTTAGCTTCCAAACAGACCATCACGAACATTCAACCCACCCATTAAGATATTGGATTATCTTTCCGTTCTTGGACCATGCCATCCACTTCGGTTCCGAGGAGGGGGAAACATCGGATCTTTTGAGGACTCTGATAACACGGGGCGCTTCCTTCCCAGGTGGCTTTGCGATGCTCCAAACACGTAAATCACCATCCGACGACAGGGTGGCCAGCATGTCCGACTTCTGCTTCGATGACGAGGCATGCCAAGCCAGTTGTACAATCGGCGACGGGCCCCGAGCGGTAGACATAGTGTGCAAAATAGTGAACGTGGGATGGAGGGTAGCGATAAGGATGGATCCATTTTGGTATCTATTCTCCCGTCAATACAGGACATAACAAAAGCAGTCTAAGAGGGTTGTACCCAATGGAGTATGTTCGGCAATCTGTAGCGGGTGCTAAGGCGGTGATAGGGTCGAAGATCGTACGGCACGAGATGTGTTCTGATGTCGATGGTTCGAAGAGAATTATATCGCCCTTGGCATTTCCTATTGTTCGGTCAGTTTCAAGCTCACAGACAACAGATGTGGATGTCAGTACCAAAAGCCACATTGCCATTTCGCATCCAGGTTGCGACCTGCAGCTCCTCGAAGGATGCGAATCTGGCTATGACACTTCCTGTGAATAAATCCCAGACGATGGCGGTTTTCCCGGCGTCATAGCTAACGACCAACCTCCCTGCGCCCCTTTCACTCACATTGTCTACGGATATGAAGCGAACATCGGCCTGGTGACTTTCGAACCGGCACTCCAAAGCGAGGGTATCATGGTGCAGGCACAGGATCGCCGAACCCTGGGCATAGAGAAACAGGGACGCAGTTGAGGCACATGCATCGAATTTGGCATCAGAAGCTTGGGTCTGAGATGCCATCGGAGGAGCTGGAGGGACAATTGGCTTCATCCTGGTAGATCGCGAGTCTGGAATATGGTTTCTGTTCCATGACAGCTCAACCATGTCTCAGTGGTACCTTGAGCCCAATGGTATACTTGTCTTTCTTTTCCGTTCCTTCGCTGCAATGACCCGTCCCGCTAAATTCGGCGTCACGAGTCGGTCAGAACGGAGCTTAACTGCTATGAAAACAGCTCTGGCTATTGTCCACAGCTGCTCGTTCAACTTCACAACGCATACATTCACTATGCGTCGAATCTCTAAATCATTCCACAAATACCGCCGATAATTTGGACTGCGAATAATGTTTTCGGGGACCGATGTCGGCGAGCAACGGTGCAACGTAGGTTTTGGCGGCAGAGCACGTATCAACCACGAGTCGCTGTGTGGGAGAAGAATAAGACAATCTGCGATCTCGCTAATAGTCTGACCTGCGCTCGAGAATCGATGATCAAGACTTGGGAGAGGAGCAGCAAAAGAACCGACAGAGCGGTTCGCACGACGATATGCCCTGGTGAGGGGGTGGGAAAGAAAATCAGGACGGTCACGACAAGAGACTAACTAATGTGCTTAATTTTACAACAAAGCAGCAAGCGAGGCGTGCAAACATGCAAGTGGGAAGTAAGAAAGATGCAGGTGAGGGACTAGGAGGGAAGCGCACTAAGCGGGAAGCACGTTGGCGGCATCGAGGAGATATGGAGGGGAAGCAGAAAAAGAGCGGAGGCGGGGGGATGGAAGAGAAAAAGGGAAATGCGACCAGGTAAATCAGACGCATTGACAGAGCGATCCTCGCTGTGGACTCCGGAGGTCGCACCTAAGAGATACAGTTGGTTACTTAGGCGCACTTTCGTTAAGATGGCCGCTCGAGCTCTGGCAGTGCCCAGCCTCCGTGTATGACGCCTGATAGGTGGTCTATCAAATATCTGAGGCGTCACGAAAGGCAACGGCGACAAGACGATCGAAATCTCCAAGCGTCAAGCAATTAGAGCTCGCGCCAAGGCAGGTTGACGGCGCTTCTCAGGCCAGGATATTTATCACGGGAGCACGGAGGTGTCCGTTCGAGGACCTAATTAGCGGACAAGTTCAATAGAACTCCGTTGCGATGCATCCGATCCTGCTGGTGGCTCTTGCATGGGCTCACCAACGAGCATGCAGCGATGGGATCCTGATCGGGCGGTCTCGCGGTCGATCGTCCCATCCTTGTCAGGAGCATCATCGCCGTCCTCAGTGGGGAGGTACCTCTCTAGCATACGGAGCCGTGATCATGCCCTAGACCAATCTACAGCTAGAAGACCAATTAGTTCAGCACGTACGCACGGAGTATTGGAGTAGAAAGTTTGCGACTAAGCTCGAGCGACAAGAGAACCATAGCCAATTGTCACACTAGCGAAGGCATGCTGGAACGGCAGCGATCAAAGAAACGAAATAAAAGAAAATAAAATAAAACGTGGTATTAATAGCAAAATGGATGGCAGGAAGTGCAAAGGGTTTGCATACATCCGGCCGTTCTGCATGGGCTCTCGGGCGGGTGCCCACCGGGGATTCGGGTGACGATGACGTCTTATTGGCCGCGGGAGTGCAGAAGGCGTTTCTTCATGCTGCAAGTCTCATCACAGCCTTCCGCCAATCAGTGTACATAAAAGCCCCTCACTGACCTCAACTGACCATCTGGGCGCGTATTTCGGTCCCTTCGAGCATCGTGCTTGGACTGGGTGGAGAGTGATCACAACCCGCTTCCCCAATCGCAGACCGTAGCGCTGGGGAAGGATTGCTGTTAATATCCTAAGGGCGGTTGTTAGAAATACCACCGACCGAATCACACCCTGCGATTGCGAGGTACGACAAACCAGGAGCAGATGCTACCTGGACAGACGTGCGAGTAACAAGCGGTCGTGTCTCGTTGAGTCACCGTTGGTGGAAAGGAAGATTTTCCACACGTTTAAGTGCATTAGATCCCACAGATCAGGACATGGCTATATCAAATCCATGAGCTGCAGTCATTGATATGTCCTTCGCTGGTTTATGACAAATACGCGAAATGGCGGCAATAAATCCAAGTCGTTATCAGTATTAATAGCCGAGCAAACAGCGTTTTGACCCATCCTTCGATCATCCTCAACAGTAGTGCAGTGACATCCTGTGTGCCACAGCTCCTTGACGGGGTTCCAGAGCGACGGACCGAGTGTTTCGCAGAAAGAGATTAGTGGTCAGTAATAGTAGAATCAAGGTACGGCTGGATCAGTTCACAAAGGGAAAAAGGAGAATCATCGATAAGGGACAAAGCTCCAGTCTATCACGAAGCCTTCAGTTGATTGTGGACGCAGGGTGATGTGATCGGCAGACAGCTTTTGTGACTGTGGCATGGCTAGTGCTGGCTGATGCGGGGGTATTTTAGAGCTCAGACAGTGACGGTGCATCCTGGCCGATGTGACAGTCAAGCCTCCAGAGCTCTGGGGACGATCACCGAGTGTCCACGAACGATGGGGTCTGGAACTCGAGCTTCAAACTACCAAGAAGTGGATCAGGATGAGCTCGTCAAATCTTGATGCAATTGTCGAGACCGATGGAGAATCCAGAACGATAGACCTGCCGGTCAGAATAAAATCGGAAATCAGTCACCTGAAACAGCAAAGCAACGAGTCAGGGCCGCCAAATGCATCTGTATCACCACATCACAAATCCACTGAGTGGAAAGGGTGATGAGAGGCATGATAGACGGTGTGATAACTCGTCGGAGAAATTCCTCGACTGTTATGGTGCTTTATTCTCCATCAATTCGAGCTGGAGGGCATAATTCCCCGACTCGTGACCGGCGGAGACATGTCACGTGACTCGATAACGCGCTGGTGATAAGGTCACGTGGAGATACGGGGATAAGTCGGGCCGCCGAAGATTTTGTAGAATTTCCTCGTCTCATACAGTCCATGAACATCGTTGCGAAAACCATCGGCTGTTGATTATTATCTACCTAGTTGATCTTACGCATTATTCTCATCGACCTCCAGTTCTTGTCTATTCCATATTGTATTAATCGCGATGGGTGTGCAAAAGAAAACCCGGAAGTTCGCGCAGGTACGCCGTCTTCCTCACTGCGATCGAGAGCACATATTGACTGGATTGCGCTTAGGTGAAACGCACCATCAAACAGCGCGATGAGCGCGTGAAGAAACCCCCGACCAGCACCAAAGAAGAGAAGCCGAAAGACGAAGTCACACGACAGGCTCCCCAAGCTCCGTCGAACATGTTCTTTACCGCGAACACCGCTCTTGGGCCCCCCTACCACGTCCTCGTCGATACCAATTTTGTCTCCCACGCGATTCGAACGAAGCAAGATCTGCTCACGTCGATGATGGATTTGTAAGGCTCCCGTTGTGTGGGATATATGACCGGGCGCTCATCGTTCACCAGGTTGTACGCCAAGTGTATCCCGACCTTTACGGACTGCACAATTGCGGAGTTGGAAAAACTGGGTGACAAGTTCCGTCTGGCGTTGCGGATGGCCAAGGATCCCCGATGGGAGCGAGTTCGGTGCAGTCACTCCGGTACCTATGCGGATGACTGTATTGTTGATCGGGTAGGTGGTGGTTCCTCGTATGGCCGAACGGTAGGATAAGCTGACTGGGGAAACAGATAACGAAACACCGCATCTACATCGTCGCCACCAACGATAAGGACCTCGTTCGCCGGATCCGCAAGATCCCCGGTGTGCCGGTGATGAAGGTCGCTCGCGGGAAATTCACCATTGAGAAGCTCCCCGACCACTTTGAATGAACGAGGCTGAGACGCATGATTTGATACCCAATACGAAAACTCCGAATCCGGAACTTCTCCCTTGCTCTCCTTGAGTATACCTTGCTGGTCGGGCGCTGAACGGCGGTTTTGCTCAGGGACTGGCCGACTGCTTCGCCTGCTGGTTAGTTGCTATTCAACTACGAAGTCGGCCTCCGTGCTCCGTCATGTCCGCTATGGACCCAAATGCACGCTCCGTATAATGGATCAGAGCCGGGTTGCTCCTGCATATATCATCTTGGAGTTTCGATGGAGGGATAGATACTAGGACTGCATAATTGACTGGCTATTATGACTCACGATACACAAATGAATCTTGTCTTCCGGGGATACTATCTGCGTCGTAGGTGTAGATCATCCTTTTACCAGTACTTCGCGCCTGGAATAGCCTCGGCGAGCTCCAACAAACAACTGGCGCGACGATCGCCCAGCTCCGGAGTCATAGATAAGACCAACCAACCACCAAGAATACTTTCAATTTCAATTACTGAATAATATCCCCTCTCACTGCCGACAAGACAACCGGAACCAAAATGCCGCATGAAAACATCGTATGACATAAAAGAAATCGCCTAATCACGGCGCACCATTCCCGATCGCGGAGGGATCCATACTTGACGGCGGGACGGGACTTATCAGGGACGAGACATTCATAACCCCACGATTTCCCCCCATTCCCCATGACTCAAGCACGGATCAGAACCCCAACCTCGAAATGACACAAGCAAAAGAGACCATCGTTGTAGTCGGGTACACCCCCCTATTCACCATCAACCAGATAACCTACATACGACTAACATAAGTCAGAGCCGGCGTCCTCGGCCTCTCCGCCGCCCTCCGTCTCCAACAGGAGACGCCGCGCACGCAACAAATCCTCATCGTCGCGAAAGACTTCCCCAACACAACCTCCCTAAACTACGCATCCCCCTGGGCAGGCGCGCACTACCGGCCCGTCCCAGGGTCCACGCCGCAAGCAATCAGAGAAGAAAAACAAGCGCAGCAAACCTACAAGTACTTCAAAGCCGTCGCGGCCCAAGAACCCGGCGCAGGGGTGCAGATCGTCGACGGCGTCGAGCACCTGGAGACCCCACCAGCGGAGTACCTCGATCCGAAGAACATCCGCAATGCGTACGCCCATCTGGACGGCTTCCGCCAGCTGACGGCCGAGGAGTGTCCCGCGCCGACGAAATGGGGCGTGCGCTACCGCACGGTGGTGGTCAACTCGCCTGTGTACTGCGCGTGGCTGCTGCGGCAGTTTATTCTCAAGGGGGGCCAGATCAGGGAGTATACGCTGGGGGATGTGATGGAGGCGTTTTATATGGCGGATAATGTGAAGACGGTGGTTAATTGTTCGGGGATGGGGTTTGGTGATCCCAAGTCGTTTATTATTCGAGGTGCGTTGTCTTGTTTGTCTTGTCTTGTTGTACATTGCGTCTATCCATATGGATGATGAGTGGGATCCACTAAATACCCAACAAAGACAACTAACATAACCTAAATACAGGCCAAACATGTCTCGTGCGCAACCCATGCACCATGACACTGACGCGCCAAAACACCGACGGCAGCTGGTCATTCTGCATTCCGCGCCCACTAGGCGGGGGCACCATCATCGGAGGGACCAAGCAGCCGCAAAACTGGGATCCGAACCCGTCACCGCAAACGCGGGAAACGCTTCTCTCCAACGCAGCGAAATGGTTCCCCTTTACGCCTGAGAGCGGGGGCAAGTTCGACGTGATCCGCGACATTGTGGGCCGGCGGCCGGCGCGGGAGGGTGGTATGAGGATTGAGGCGGAGAAGGTGGGTGATGGGAAGGTTGTGGTTCATGCTTATGGGGCTGGGGGAAGAGGATTCGAGCTGTCTTGGGGCGTGGCGGAGGACGTGTTGTCTATTGCGCAGGGGCATGGGCTTTTGCAGAAGGCTTCGTTGTAGTGGTCAGGAGGTAGGTGTTGATTTATATTGTACACTTTATATAGGGTAGACAAATGCATTTTTTATCGTAGACAGACATCTCACCGGTAGGTATGAACTGTCGCCACCATGGCATATGGAGTAAGGCTGCGATGTAGTCTAGTAGATATACTAGAGAGGGCATGCTTCAATAGCCTAGGTACCTAAAGGCAAAATTATAGACAGGCATAGCTGCTAACGGGCTGTCGACAATACCAGCATCTAACTCAGACCCAAGAAGCAAATGAAAACACGTCGTTATCTAGCAAACGAAAAGTTTTCTACCTACAAATCAGGCATAACATAGGCTCATATAAGCTTCACGTCTCATCCATCACACGATCTATCTCAATCTTGTGCCTCCTCACCTGGCCCTCCGCCTTCCTCTCCGGCTCTTCATCCGGATCAAGCAGCGGCCGGGCCGGGGAGGGGAACACACCAGAGCTCATCAGGCGCGAAAAACACACAAAGCGATTCAGATTCAGGATGTTTAGTGAAAAAACAACCAAAGATAAACCAGCAGTTGCATTGCTCTTCCAGCGTCTGATCAACACCAACGGGCCCGGACAAAATGTGCCTGGTACACTGCTGCATGCAAAACAGTGTGAACAGGTCCGTAACCCCCGAAAGCCCCCAAGAATACCGAGATTCTTTATTCTTGGGGAATGTGGCAAACAGGCGGGCGCTCAGCCCTGGACGCCTTGACCTGCAACTGGTACCTCCACGCCAGCCATCCGCGCGAGGCGCTCTTCTTCCTTCTGGGCTTGGATTCTCTCCGTCTCGCTGCGCAGCGCCTCCAGGTTGAAGGCTCCGTCGTCGTCTTCCTCGTCGCTGCTGTCCTCCTCCTCGCGCCAGTCGCCGGCTTCGAACATGGACCGACCGGTGGCTTCCTTGGCCTTGCGGGCTTGCTCCTCGGCCGCCTTCTTGTCCAAGCGGTCCTTCTTCCACGCGGCGAATGTCTCGGGGGTGACGGGCGTCAGGTTGCCCGACAGCTTGTGCCGTTCAGACTCCAGCCAGTCCTCTAGCGTTAGGGTGTTGAGCGGCGACTTGTCCATCAGGGCCTTTTCGGCGGCCCGCTGCTCCTTTGTCTTGAGAATGAATCTGTTGTCGTCAGTATGGAGTCCATAACGCGGGATCGTGTGACGGGACATACCCAGGTGGCAAACTGTGCTTGTACATGCACTTGTCGCCCCCATTCGGACAAGTCCAGAACCAACCGTATTTCTGGTTCTCGACGGCCTCGATGAAGTACTTGCAGACCTTGTCGGTGGTCGTCCGGGGGTTGCCGTGCTTGCTCAAGATGACCGTGCGCAGCTTCTCCTCGTCCCAGTTATCTATCGTATCGGCCTTCTTCTTCTCCTCCTCGGCGGCCTTGACGTCTCGCGAGTCGGTGTACAGATCGATCTTGGCGGCCTTGCGCTCGACGTTGGGGTCATGGCTGAACTTGCACTTGCGGCCCTTCTCACAGTTGCCCTGCTTGAAGAAGACGCAGAGCACCGTCTTGGGGTCCACGCCGAAGGGCACCTTCTGGACCTGCACGGGCTTGAACAGCTCCGCAGCCTCCTTCTTCGCCTGCTCGGCGGCCTTCTTCTCCGCCGCAATGCGGGCTCTCTCGGCCTCCTTTCTCTTCTCGTCCGGTCGCTTGTTGGACTGCGCTTGAGCCTGCAGCTGAGCGATCTGTTTCTTGGCCTGGGTTCCTTTTTTCTGTGGCAAATCTCCGTCAGTTGGGTCCTTGGGCCGAGGTGCGAGGTTCGCGGTGGAGGTAGTGATGGTGTTGATGGCTACGTACGTTTTTCATGCCAAAGGTCTATTATAGAAATTTGTTCCGTTAGCCTTCTGTTGTTCCATGAGAGGGAGAGAGGGCCATGCGACCGGCACAAACCTTGTCCTCGACCGTCTTCTTCTTCTTGGGCTCATTGTTCTGCTGCTTCTTGGGCGGCATGATGACGGTGTTTTCTTGCTAATCTGCGTTATAAAGATCAGGTACGCGCCAGCGATCGTGGCGGACGACAGCCTCGCTCCCACAATAAGGCGAGTAAAAGTCGTAAGTGGGGTGGCCCCAGGCAATCAAAGAGCGGAAATGACAGAAGGGGACTGCCAGAGAGGTCGTCCAGGTTCGTCCGAAAAGAAAAAGTCAACGAACTCCAAAAACGACCAACGATCGTGGGGGGATCTTTGATATAAAACCGGGTATCAGTAACAAGGTCGCGATGTTGGTGGTGGGAGGTTCAAGTTCAAAGTTGTTCCTCCACTCCACATTTCCAGTCGGGTGTGGGTTTCGTTACAGGATTATGATTCGGTGTGGCGGTTGCCAACATAATCAGTGCCATCGCTGGCTCTCCGCCAATGACGGTCTCTCTTGGCTGTCTGGTCTCTATATTATAGGCATTTCCCCCTCCGAGTATTATAAACGTTTATTATTTTTGTATTTGAAGCATGTCTCAGGGTAAGTCGATCAATATTGTTAGGGTATTCGACGTCATGTCGATCAGTTTCACGGTCGCGGGTGTGGCCCCTCCAGCCCTAACCAGAGCAGATCCGGATCCTACGCAGCGAGAGACAGTAGATACGAAATGAACGAGCCATTTCTTGCTCATGGTCTTATTATTCATGAACTGGGCCGATTCAACCCAATAATGCACTACCTGATATGCCTGCCAAAACAGCAGGACCGTAAAACTAAGCACTCGCCAGCCGGAACATCCGAATATCAATGCACGGGCAGCCTCGTCGATAACACCGCTTTTCAAGATATTTTTCATTCGACTTCTCTTGTAGTCATGCGTCACGGGTCCTGGAACTATGGATACTGCCCATCGCCTCATTTCACCTCCTGGATCTTGGATTTGGCCGATCCCTCGTCCTTCTCGGCCTCTTCGAGCTCCGGCATATCGTCCTCGTCCTAAACGCACGTCAGCACCCAGTTATGGAAGAATGGAAGAAGGGGATGGACGACATACCTCCTCACCGGCATCGTCGCCAGCGCCGGGCATGCCGGGCATACCACCCATACCGGCCATGCCGCCCAGACCTTCCATACCACCGAGCTTGGAGAAGTCAATGTTTCCAAGACCGCCCTCTCCGCCCATGCCTTCCATGCCTCCCATGCCACCGAAGTTGTTCGCGTAGTCATCCTCGGGCTGCTCGTCTTGCTCGTCCTCATCAACCCACTGCACTCCAGTCAGCAACAGTCCTCGTCTCTCTCTCCCGGCGAAACCAGACAGCGTACCTTGTCGAAATCGGTCTTCAGGAAATGGGCCTTCTGGGTCGACTTGAGCAGACGGGGCCAGTATTCCTCCTTGAGCTCCTTCTTCCGCAGAACCAGCTCGATCTCACGGTCACTGTGGTTCACCTTGGTGTGCTCGGTATCGATCTCGGCGTACAGGTCGAGCGAGACCTCGTAGTTGATGCCCTTCTTGGAGTATCCCGAGAAGGAGACGTTGGTCGGAGTGATCGACAGCTTGGCACCGGCCTTGTCGACATCGGGGGCCTTGATGTCCACGTACAGGTAGTTGCGCTCGGCCTCGGTGGACGACGACCGCTGGGCCCACGTGACTGTAAAAGAAAATAATCAGCCATAGACCTTAGGCGGGTAAAGGGCAAAGATCCAGAAGATATCATTGTGAGAAAACCCAGAGCTCCTGGTGCTGGGGGGGTATAGCAGGGTAGATAAATTCATTTGAACAAAGCGGGGAAGCATGAGGGACGGAAACCGCACATACCTTCAGGGTGGAGAGTCGGGACTTCAGGCATTATGAAATCGAAGTAGATTCACACGAACGTTGGGGAAAAAAGAAAAAGGATAAAATAACAGAGTTGATAGTGGGATGGTGAAAGGTGGAGAGAATATGGATGAGGAGGTAGAAAGTAGCAGCGGTTGTCGCTGTGAATTTGGAGCTGGATGATCCCTCGAGTGATGCTGCTTAACGTAGAATGTACTGGAACTCTCCCGCTGTTTGGCCTGTTTGTAGGATATCATCTGCCTGAGGTCTCGGGGTGGCCTGGGGCAGTTCACACGTCACCGCCTTGCGCTTTGTGTGTTTTATGCAACGATGTGCTCACATATGACTCAGCAGCGCCCAGACTGTCCACCTGCTTGGCCAGTGGCCACCCATCGACGGTTTCGTTCCGTGAAGGCCTCTGAGGCAACGATGCGATTGACAGCCAGAAAGAAGCGTTCGCGTGGACTGTAGCATCATTTGCCTCTGTGTGAGGCGGCGTGTATCGACCTTTGCTTTATCAACCGGAGCTGTCCGCTGGTGTCTGGGCGCCTTCAGTACCCCGCCTATCTTGGCTTGACTCCTCGATTCCAGTCACTCTCCCAGGCTTCGTCTCGTTTTTAGAATATCCTAAAACCTATACGGCGCTCTTTGAATTGTCATACGATTTTCACCCCAACGACTTGAACAGTCGTCGAGAACCCGCCCATCATGGAAACGCTAAAAGCCGTCTTCTTCGGACCTGATCCGCAGGTCCAGGTATGGCTTGACCACACCCTGCTCGCCCCGTCCTATCTAACAGTGTCTGTCTTAACTAGATGAGAAAATGCAACCAACTCATCCGCGCCAACACCCGTCAGTTGGATCGGGACATCTCCCAGTTGAGGCAACTCGAAAGCAAAACCCGTCAGTTAATCATCAACGCCTCCAAACGAGCCGAGCGAAACCCATCCCAATCCAAGCAGGCCATGACCGAAACCAAAACCTTTGCGCGCGAGCTCGTGCGGATCCGCAAACAATCCACCCGCCTGAACACGAGCCGCGCGCAACTGCAGAGCGTACAGATGCAGGTCAATGAGGCGTTCGCGGTGCGGAAGATCCAGGGCAGTCTCAAGAAATCGACGGGGATCATGAAGGACGTGAATACGCTGGTGCGTCTGCCGGAGCTGTCGTCGACCATGCATCATCTATCGGCCGAGTTGGTGCGGGCGGGAATCATCGAGGAGATGGTGGACGACGCGATGCCGAACAATGAGCTGTACGAAGGCGAGGAAGACGAAGCGGAGGAGGAAGTCGACAAGGTGCTGCAGGAGATCCTCCAGGGGAAGCTCTCGCAAGCCCAAGGCCCCGTCACGGAGCCACCGGTGGAAGAGCCCAAGGTCGACGAGGAGGAGTTCGAGTCTCGTCAAGCCACCCTGGGCGAGATGCGGGACCGGCTCGAGGCTTTGAAGAGCTAGGTGGTCGGCGGTGGATCCGACGGCTTGGTTTTGCTTCTCCACTGGAGTTTGGGCGGTGCAACTGTTTTCTGCGTGCTATACATTTCATAAAGGCCGGTCCTTATTCACATTGGTGGTCTGTCGGTTTATGCGCTTCGTTTATATCTAGTGGTAAATATTAAGAAATTAAGAACTTTCGGCTGGAAGATTAGAGCATTGGGTATATTTGGAGTATAGTAGCGCTCGAAAGCTAGTCAATAGTTTTATTAGATCATTATATCGCCCAAAATCAACTATGTCGTGGTTAACAGATATATATCTCGTATACCCGTTGCATAAGCCGTTTGGTGACCGAACCCTTTATATTGGACATCTCATGTAGTCAACATACTCGATCCGTTCTTGACCTTCTCAGCCACCGAGTCATTCTACTTTTATAAATACTAGTATATTATTCCAATTGCTACCTACCTACCTACCTACCTAAGTAGGTACTATGAACCCTGTTATATTGTGGCAGAGCACTGCCCGCTGACATAATCATACGCGACCGCCATCCGAAAGCGGCCTAGCGCCAGACGGGTCAACCTGGCCAGAGTCATCCGTACCTTTCCTTTCCCATCGTCCGCCCTTGCTTATCTTCCCACCCCATTCCTCCTTCTCTCTCTGTTTCTCCATCATCCCGCATCGCGTTATTCATCATCGCGTGGTCATTTATCTCCAAATCATCCATCCATTTTGATCAGTATCAGTTGGTTCGACCGCCTCTGAGCCGACCTCGCTGAAGCAGACATTCATCCTCTGCCGCCGTTGCTGCCAAACTTCTCAGCAACGCCACACCTGAACTCGCGTACAGAGTTCGAACTTTGCCAACCTCGTGTGCCATTACTCTATCGATCTCGGAACAACATGTCGGGTAAGCTGGACAAGTCGCTCGACGAGATCCTCGTCAACCGTCGTCGGGGGGCTCGTCGTGGCTCTGCTCGCCGCTCGACTGGTCCGAAGCCCGCTCCTGCGGTTGGCGGAGTCAAGAAGAACACGAAAGCGGCAAAGACCGCTGCAAACCCTGTGCACCCTGCACGGCCCAGAGTGACGGAGAGCAAGATCATGGTCAGCGGCTTGGTAGGTTTTCCTCCGTTTGATTTCGAGATGAATGACGAATGACCCGCTAACGCGACCACAGCCGGCCGATGTGAATGAGGCCAATATCAAGGTATGTTGATCGAGAGGCCTTCGCCTTGGGTTTCCATCGCCATGTTCTTTCGTCGAGATTGTCGAGCGCAAACGGCCTCCATTCGTGTCACGACCTTGCCACACGCGATACATATATATATACCTTATATCTCCTGTGATGGTGTCTCGCACAGACAGAAGCTCCTTCGGATTTCCATGCCCGCCAGTCCAGACAGGCAGTTGTCTACGAAGTTGAGCTCTGTCGTAGTCCAGCAAAACGCGCATGTCGCTTGCAAGGGTTGATCCAAGATCCCCGCGTGATCGCGCTGCGGACTGTGCCAAATGTGGTTGAAAAACACCATACTCCTCTCGTCCCGTCTTGCCATTGTCTCTCCTCAACGCATCGCGGATGACGGGCATCAGCGAGCGCACCAGCAGACCAGCAGTAGTTCAAGCATACGTGGGAAAACTTGACGGAGCATCATACACGGCCACATGACGAATGCCTTCTCTTGCAGCCGGATACATTATATACCTTGGGGTGGACCCATGCCATTACTCTCGCTCTTCCTTGGAGTCTCTCGGGAGCATCGGGGATAATGCGTCCACCCATTCTATTGCCGCACACCGGAATTGGGGTATTCCAAGAACGTCGCATCCTGTGCATTGGAGCGAGGACATATTTTTGGGTGGTGGGCAGTTGCGGGATCGTTGAAGAGTGGGTGCGGGGGGTCGCACTTCTGTTGCTGGATGCTTTACGTACGGTTGGAATGCCTGATATGGTTGGCTGTTGTGTTGGGTTATGGAGCGTCCTGGTTGAGGCGGGTCTCTGCTAACCACTAACCGCGCTGTGCTCTCGCTGATGCTCATGGCGACTTGGGGCCGTTACTACGCGTCTTGGATGTTCTGTTTATGCCAGATTGACCGATCTCATGTTTCATTCTTGAGCTCGATTACTGATTCGGTTCCGCGTTTAGGATTACTTCACACAATCTGCAGGTCCCGTGAAGCGGGTGATGCTCACCTACAACCAGAACGGCACCAGCCGGGGCATCGCTTCGATCGTTTTCAGCAAGCCTGAGACTGCGGCCAAGGCTGCGAAGGATTTGAACGGACTGCTCGTTGACGGACGACCCATGAAGGTATGTTTCTACCGTATCTTACTTATCTGTATGCAGTCTAACGGTTCCAGATCGAGGTTGTTGTTGATGCCTCTAGCGCTCCCAGCGTTCCGGCACCGAAGCCACTGGGTGAGCGCGTGGTGTAAGTTCTGCCCGTGATTTATCATTGAATAGCTGCTCATATCAAACAGTCAAAACAAGCCCCAGCCCAAGCCTGCCACAGCCACCAAGGCCGCTGGCGCCACGCGCGGACGTGGTCGCCGTCGCCGCGGAGGTGCCGCTGGCGGCCGCGCGAATCGCCCCAAGCCCAAGACCGCCGAGGAGCTGGACGCCGAGATGGTTGATTACTTCCAGTCGACTGAGAATGCCAACCCGGCCGAGGGTGCCGCCCCGAACGGAAACGCCCAGCCCGCCGCCAACGGTGGCGAGGACATGGGAATGGCGGAGATCTCCTGAGCGCATATGATACCATCCATAGCCGTCGAGCCCGGGCGAAGACGGAGGACCTTCCTTGATTTCCTTTTCATGACGTGTTTTTCTAGTTTTCTCTACTCTTTATTTATTCCTGTTTTCTTATCCTTTTTTAAGACGCCCTTGATTCTTGGGTTATGATGGACGGGGGATTCAGAAGAATGTATGTATTTAATAACTCGGGGTGAATGAATGACTTGAAGCATTCTACTGGTAATCACGAGTGTATATCCAGACGTAAAACAGCTTTTGATTCTGAAACTAAATTAAATTAACTGTCTGACGGACATAAGACAACAATCTCCGACAATATCAATCAATCAACCTATTATTCAGCGCCCTAATACGCCAGAAACCCTGACCACACATGCTTACTCCAAAGAACGCCCCGACAGGTATACCACCAGTGTCATAATCTAGCCAGAAACTCGCAAACACACCCACCCATAACCAGTAGAACCGCTCACTGTTTCCGTCTATCGATCATTCTCACCGCTCTAACCTGAAGTAAGCCAATTCTCAAGCAAATCAACCCCCCAGCCTATGAAGCCCGGGCCCGGCGCCCGAACGGATCCAAACTGCCCATAGGAAGAACGGGCTTACTGCAGTAGTAGCGCAGGAAGAGCTCTCCTGGGGAAGAAACGGCCGGGTCGTCGAAGTCTATGACGGGGGTATACTGGATGATGAGTTCATCGCCGGTGTGGTGGGCTTGGATGATGCGGCCGTGTTTGGGGGGGATGTACGAGAGGGCGAGGATCTGGTTGGGGGCAATGAGTTAGTTAGCGTTGGGAAGGAAGTAATAGGGAGAAGAAGGAAAAGAGGGAGGAGGGGAGGGGAGGAACATACCGGCACGAGCAAACACTCACTGTTGTGCTCTCGCTGCATGGAGATCCTCATCACGCGGATGATGGACTTGATTTCGCCGACTCTGAGATGCAGCGAGGGATTTGGATGCTCGGGATCGGGAGGGTCGGTGTGGGTGGCTAGGTCGAGGATGACGTGGGGATGGGTATGGTCGGTGCACTCGAGGACTTCGGAGACTTTCCATCTGTGGGGGAGGGTGTCTAGATGGCGCAGGGTGAACTCGTCCCGGTAGGGCCATTTGCCTTTGGTGATTGCACTTGGTTGTCTGGTTAGAGGGAGACGGTGCGGGCAGGAGGGGAGAAAGAAGACAGAGGGAAGGAGGAAGAAGAAGAGAACATACCCGTCGTTACGGAATGGAGTAAACCCCGTCACGGAGGGCCAGCGCTGAGTTGCGGTACTGGCCAGCTGGGTATCTGCTCGACGCAGGAGAGAAGGATATCTCAGATTAGGCGGACTAGCCGCATCGTCGTCTTCATCGTCACTCTGCGTCGAACGAGGATACGGCGTCTCGAGGTGGAAGCCTCTCGGCGGGGGGAGGAAGAAGGCCGGGTTGAAGTCGGGGATGGAGGAGGGACGCATATCGACGAGGATAGCGTAGATGCGTTTCTCTCTGAGTTTGTCGGAGGGGCAGGATCCACCTTGGATATCTTCGATGGAGGCGTGTAGACGGACGAGATCGTCGAGGATGCGCTCTCGCCTCTTTTGTAGAGCTGTTCTTTCCATCGTGCGGGTTCGTCTCGCTGTGAAAGTAGCGTGATAGAGAAGGGGAGGTAGCATCGTGCAGGATGGTCGGTTGTTGTGGGAGAGATGGAGTGGGAGGGTCTGATATGTCCATATTGGGATATGTTTCTGCAATCACTGGTGTGGTTATGATGGTTGTTGATGTCACTCTTGCTTGTAGGTTAGGTATTGACACATTCACGTCGGAATGAGCTCATCTTGTGCTCACCTGGAAATGGACGGATACGATCATAGGTTCGGAATTAGGAAATCCATAGTGTATACAATGTATTGATTGGATTGAACTGTTAAGCACCGGTATGTACAGTGTAGATTTACGATGAGAAGAGGGAAGAGAGGAAGACTCATCCTTTCTATCAATGCAACTGTATACTAGATATATGGGTAATGCAAGGTAGAGCGAACACGCGCGAAACACATAAGCATCTATTGTGTTGCCATAGAAGCCCTAAGGTGGTATAGTTCTAATCAGGGTATACACGTTCTGCTATATTAGTACTCTATATTTATTCCTATACTATCTATCGGTTTGACTACTGTATTAAGCTTCAATATCTATAGTTCATTCTGTTAGCCCACTGTTCTACGTACCACACTCTCGGTCCTGATTTATACTTGGCATATCTATATGCCGATCATCTCAACCGCCATGTTTCATATTAGCTTATCCAAAGGAGTCCGGAAGAACTGCTCCGGTTTATATTGCAGGATATCCTCGGCAAAATATACCGAGCAGCTAGCTGAATATAGCACGGACAGAAGCCCGCCAGATCCTATATCTCATCTTTCTGTTTGGCAGCTGTTACTGTCCCCACACTGGCATCCCAGTTGCAGGCTAGGCCACAATATTTATCCGGAGAAATGATGAAGAACGCAATATCTGATCCTGGGGCTATCTAGCTCCTGTGGGGCAACCCACATAACGAGCAAATTGTCCGGATGAAGGGAAGGGGAATATACATATAAACAGGCGGGAGATATTTTAGAAAATGAAATGCGTGTTCAAGCCGAGCCTTACAAAATGAAGGTTATACTTTCGCTGGTCTTACTATTCCTGCACGCCTCGGCCACCATCCTCGAGAACGGCCAGGCTCGGGCAAATCCGTATCCTGGACAAGCCAAAAGGGTATCTGTTGGGAATAAGAAATGGAGAACGTACCGGCCCGATGCGGCAGAGATATCATACAAGGGGCGCTGGGATGATCAGCATATTTCTTGTTAGTGTTTCTCCCATTAGTAGGACTATGTCTGACTGAGACAGGGTGGTCGTGAGTTTCCAGAAAGACATAGTTGGACTCGGCTGATACGTACAGAGCACCGGGCATCAAGTTCGGGTTTACTGGAGACCAGGTATAAATGCACGTCTTTTATAAGGCTAGACTAATAGATTTAGCTGGCGTTAAGTTTTGGCAAACATACCGATCAAGGGGTCCTCGTCGCCTATCGGTATGTTGGGCTTATCATCTTGGGTTTATACTATCTAACCTGGGTAGAATCGGAGGCCTCGACTGGCAATTCTCCAACGTCACAGCCAACGCAACATACCAATTCGCCGGACATGCATCCACGGGAGTGCACCCGACTGCTCCAACTGCCGTCAAGACATTTGAATTGAGAGGTTGGATCTCACCCCAAGATTAATAGGAAATACTGACAAAACAGTGACAAACTGGGCCTATGGATACGTTTCCCCACCTCCCACACCGATCCCGCTGACGTGAAGATACCGTGCAGCTTGCAGGCATATCCGTGGCGGCCAATTCCACCCTCACCAAGATGAAGGAGTATCCGAAGACGATCGAGATCATCGGCGATTCGTAAGTCGCCCGCCAAATGACACCTATCCCCGCTAAGATCGCACAGGCTCAGCGCAGGCCAATACGGGACCTACGAGGGGCTATCATCATGGGCGTATACATTCGCCGCGGGGCTAGGCAATGTCGAGTATTCGATCACGGTATGTCTACATCCACAAGAGGGATGATGGGATAAAGCTGACAGTGCAGGCCTTCCCCGGAATCTGTCTCCACGACCAGGAGTGCTGGGGGAATGAACGAGGCCAGGTAGGTATCTATCCCGCTGGACAAAACACCCAGTAGTAACTAGCACAATAGGCCTACCAGTGGTACCGCACGGTCGACACCTCCGGACGCGCACGCGCACTCTACGGCGCAGACCCTCCAAAATGGGACTTTGCGGCGCATCGCGCGGCAGACCTCGTCGTCATCAACCTGGGCACAAACGACAACAACACGGCGAACAACGTGTCCAGCACGAACTACGTCAACAGCTACGTGAGCCTGATAGACGGGGTGCACGAGCGGTGGCCCAAAGCGCAGGTAGTCCTGATGGTGCGTTCCCACTATATATACACCCTCTGGTCCATCCAACTAACAGAGAGAAGTCCCTATGGGGCGGATTCAGCCAGGTAGGAGACACATATGCGCAGGGAGCGCTCTACATCGACGAGATCAAGGCCGTGCATGAGCACTACAAGGAGGACCGATTCGTGCACTACTTCGACACGACGGGGATCCTGCAGCATAATGATATTGCGCCGCAGTGGCATCCGACCGACGTGGGTCATATCAAGGTTGCGAGTCATCTTATGCAGTGGGTTCGGATGACGTTTGGATGGGAGATGGGGGCGACGGGGCCGGAGGTGTTGCATGATACGCTTTATTGGAATGATGAATCGAGTTACTAGGTAGATACTTTGGATGTCTGGTGTATGAGCTGGGTGAGAGATGTATATTGTGGTTTAGATTATATCTAACTCAAACTGCAAGGCTGTTAATCATCAAGCGGCCAGTAGTACGATGACAGTCATCAATCCAGCCTCACTGATCGACTTGGCCTTACCCCACAATTGACGAAGTACATCTCGATAGTCTACATCTCCAGTCAACAAATCAAATATCCACCATCCAAGTTTTCAAAATGAGCGTCTTCTCTCAACTCCAAAACCGATTTTCCGAACAGAGGCATACCGTTCCGCCGCCCGACCCAGAGACCAACCCACCACGTATCTTCCAACATTGGCATCAATTCGACCCAACCTCCAACACATGGGCCCCTCTCAACAAGCCACGCGAACCAACTCAAGAAAAAGAAGAGGAAGAAGAAGAAGAAAGCAGCACCATCACAGAAACCACCCCCACCCCAAACCCAAAGCTCGTCCTCGCAACATGGAACGTCGAAACCGGAGCCGAATCCGCCTCGCGCATCACAGCCATCATCTCGCATCTCCAAACCGCAGACCCACCCATCGACATCATCTTCTTCCAAGAAGTCTCCCGAACAGCCCTCACTACAATACTATCCACCCCCTGGGTCCGCGAAAACTGGTACTCCAGCGAAGCAGACGCCACAAACTGGGGCGTGCGACCCTTCGCGACCATAACGATGGTCTCAAAATCCAGACTAGGAGACCCAAACAACACACTGGGTCCGATCTTCCGGCTCAAATACCCGAGTCGATTCGAGCGAGACGCCCTCTGCAGCGATATTTTCCTCCCAGGATCTAGATCAGGATCTACCTCCCGCGTACGCGTGCGCCTCATCAACGTGCATCTAGACTCGCTCCCCATCCAGCCATCTAAACGGCCCGTTCAACTCTCCATCGTAGCGTCCTACCTTCGGAAAGCCGGACGCGGTCTAGTAGCAGGCGACTTTAACCCCGTTCTTGCGGAGGATGAAGCGCTTGTGGGAGCGAACGGGCTGAAAGACGTGTGGGCGGAGCTCCGTCCGGATGAGGACGGGTTTACGTGGGGTGCTGATCGTGTGCAGCGGTTTCCGCCTAATCGGATGGATAAGGTGGCTGTTGTTGGGTTGAGGGCGTTTGATATCCGGGTGGTGCCGCCTGGGAAGTGTGTGGGTGTGAGCGGGCAGGGGGATGAAGGCTTGTTGGAGGGCGAGGGGGGTTCTCTGGTGTGGTGGAGTGATCATTCGGGGGTTGTGTGTTCTTTTGGGTTGGAGTGATGAGTGCTGTATTACGGGGTAAGTAATGTTAAGAGGAGGTGATGATTTGTTTAGGAGTTTCCTTTCTCATTCGAGATTCTGCTACTTTTCTAAGACGAAAGAGGGCGTTTCATGGACTTGTCTAGCCCAGGCAAAGATGGATTATACTGACGGCGGAAGTAGAACGCGTGCAAGGAGAATGGATGACATAACAGTAGTATGGGATCAGAGACTGTTATTGTCGAGGTATGCAATAGTCCAGTCGGATATCACTTACTTTATAGTGGCCAGTATCAGATTACAGAATAGAGACATTATGTTATCTTTGCACTATCCAAAGGTTCGAATAGAGAACAGATATCCTGTGAGACAACTACGGCACTCCAGCTCATGATATTAGTTATTTTGACTGGTTTTGACATAGATAGGTACAATGTAAAGTGACTCCTGCTGTATATCCATCTCCACATCAATCCTAACAATGTCTTTGCCCTGTCAAGAAAAAGTACTATATACCGCTCTATAAGTAACATGCTGGCCATAAAATGCCACAACTATATCATACAACCAACAGTACCAGTCAGTCAAGTCCATTCAATCAATCTACCAGCTCGGAAGTCTCCGATCTAGACCAGATAGTTGCAACACTGATAATGCACTCTAGCGACACCAAGCACGGTAATCTCAGTCTAGTACGAGTTAGTACACCAGACCCACCGGTCAACGGCCCGATCTCCATTGAGAACCTCACTGAAATAATAAAAATAAAGATAAAAATCAAAATAAATATTACCCCGCTAACAGCCTAAAACCAACCAACCAACCCGTTCATCTATCCGAAGAAAGAGCCGAAGCGGTAGAAGCGGATCCATCCATCCACATTCCCCATTCCTATAACTTTTTTTTTTCTTTTAAAAAAAGGTATAAACGGGATTTATTTATCCGCCTGTCAACACACTCAACGGACGGAATATAGCCACCACGGTTCAACCAATGGTCAAGTTACACCAACGCTAAGCATGACCAGACATCTCATAAGAAACGGTGTGACGGAGTCAGAAAAACGGGGAACGGGCCGTCTTGTCACCGCCAGATGGTGGATAGATGGATGGATGCGTGTGGGATTCCGACAAGAAATGTAAAATGTAATATTAGCCGTTGGTGAGAGCCGGATGATTTGGATGATATTATTAGTTGATCCTGAGTCGGTGTAATGTCGGTGTAGACCTTCCTTTTCTTTTCTCTCACTTTCCCCCCGTATTGGGTAATGGCCGATTCCTGCTGAATAATCAATATTACCCAATCGAGATAATCAGATACAACACCGACAGGATGAGTCAATCGGCCAACCCCGCGGTCACTCATGGTAAGAACCCGGTCACAGTTTCAGTGCTTCGTCGTTTCACCTCACCTAATATAGCCGCGGGGAGCCGATCACACCATAGCAGTGGCAGTCCGGTGGCGGCCAGGATTCAGCCAGGATTCAACGATGGAAACGTTCTCGAATGCGGACGGAGGCCGTGCCGTGGCCGTGGCCGTGGCCAGTAGGGATGGTCTTATCGATAACCTGGGTTATTGGGGATTCTCACTGGTTCGATAAGGTGGAGGATGGCTCGTGTTGGATTGATGGAGGGTTACATGGGTGTTGAGGCTCACTGACCTCTGTCGGTCATCGGTCGGTCGGTCGGTCGGTCGGTCGTATATCGGCACGTTGATGGAGGGGAGAGATTGATTGGTAGTCTAGATAGGACTGTCCAGACTAGCGAGAGACTGAGACGAGGTGGGTGAGGGTGAGGTGGTAGTGAGATCCATGCTAATGGACGCCCGATCAGTCTTAATGAGTAGACAGACTGCGTCTTATCAGGATCCATGACCGAGCTAACTTGGTCAGTATCATCAATTATACTGTAGTCTCAGATCCAGTCAATCAGTGCAACAGCTCAAGATGTACCGGTACCTCACTGACCTCAGCTTATCCTCAAGTCCAGCTGTCGCACATGCGAGCAGCAGACGCTCGTCATCTGTCATGTACACCCGATGATTACGCGCAGTGGCGGATGCCCAACCTCTCTCATAGGCGTTTTTCTATCGAATAGATGAAGGGATGTACGATAGATGATCTGATCACGTCTCGTCAGAGTAGACAGACAGACTGCACTCAATGCCACGTCGCATCGGTCGCAATCTCACACAACCGACAAAGATACGACTCGCCTCAAACAAGTAATCTTTAGGTACTTCGTACTCGGACTCCACAGTATGATACATCCAAGACGGTCGATTGTTGTCCCAGAAAATGGCATTGTGGCTGATGGAGAGGAATCCGCGTTCCGGGGGCAAATGATTCTGCATGCCGATCGGCAGTCCAGACTGGTCGATATATATAGGTACCTACGTATATATGTTTATTACGCCACCACCTTCGTACTCTATATACATTAGATATTCTATATACGTATACGTAGTATCAAGAGGAGAGAGATGAAGTAGCACAGTCTAATTAAACCAATAATTCAATCCAACTAATCCCATACCTACAATAACAGACTCAGTCCACAAGACGGTGCACCACCGACACACACGTACACCAGAGCACAGATCCACCAAAACGCCTTACATCCCCGTGCTCATCCCCAAACCAACAAACAATCCATTAAATATTGAAATAGACATCATCCAGACCGCGACGATCGACCGGGGAAACCAGCCCAACATCCAGAGTATAATCCGACCCACCTATGCACCACCCCAATAAACCAAATCCAGGAATGTAGTAAGTAGTACATATGTATCTCCAAATGTACGTATATACGTACGTCGCGCAGCCGGTACACCGGACGACCCAGCCAGTCCGTTCCCCGTTCCTCATTCCCCGGTCTCCGTCTCCCCCCGTCCGATCCAGTGGAGACAGACAGCGCTGGGGAAGGGGCGCGCACGGTGACTCCCTACGACTGGCGGAAAAGGATTCCTGCTTCCGGGGGGTCCGCTCCTCCTCACTGTTGTTCTGCAGATAGACCTACATACGTATGTACGTACATGCCCCATACGGGTAGATAGGGTGGAGGGAGGTACATACATACCGCCCCTTGGGTCGGCCCCGCCTCCCGGGCCCACTCCCCCCACTCTGGGGAGAGGAAAGGAAACCGGGGACTGGGGAATATACATACCATAGTTTATTAGGTAGGTAGGTAGGGATGGATGTATGTGGCAAGTAAGTTTGCGGATGACTCCGGGAGGCATAATGAGCATGCGTGGGGGAACGAGCAAGGGGTGGAGAGAGGAGAATAGGGAGGGAGGGGGTGGCAATGGCAATTTACAATAATAATAATACTGGAGGACTGGATTCCAGGTGAGACCGGGATTGGATTCCGTTTCCTTTGCATTGACTGCCTTGGATGATTGTATATATAGAGTTGTGTGATCCCGCGGTCCAAGCTCTGCTGGCCTGAGCTGAGCCTGAGCTTGAGCTCCGAGCTCCTGGCTGGGTACATCAGGTATAGAGTATGGGACGGAGTATGGAGAGAGAGAGAAAAAGAGGGGATGGATGCCTTGCTTTGCAGATCGACCAAGTCGTACTTCACCTGACTCACTCACCCGTCAAGATGGACAGACGGTCGGGCCCGTCTCAGCAGCTCTACACGAGACGCCCTCTGTGGGATGCGAGTTTCATCTCGATAGATAGATAAACAGACAAAGTACGATCCATATATCTATTCTGGACAAGAGTATCAGGGATCAATTTATACAGATGACACACAACAATATCCAAAGATTGATACAGACAACAATTGCCCAGTCCACCGATCGATCGTGGGTCCATCCAGCAACCAGGGTAGATAGATGGTCGATGCAAATGGCTTGCTTAATAGATCCGGCTGCATGGAGCTAGTCCAGCTGCCGCGCGGAAATGCAGGGTGCGACCCGGCAGGATGGAGTCGATCGATCTCGGACAGAGTATTTGCTTGATTCTGATCCTGTTTTATCATCTTTTCTTGTTTATTTATTATATGAAGGCAAATACAGAGCTATACTGTAATTATCTAAAGCAAAGATATACGGAGTACTACCCAGGAGTAACTCCGTGGTCGGTCCTACAGAACAGACCAAGCAAACAAACAACCTCGGCAACCGGGAACAAACCCATCCCTAGCTAGGAGACATTGAACCTTAGCAAAGGTCTAGAGTCTAGACAGTCGATCGGGCGGACGGCGGCCGGCCCCCTTTCCGCCGCCCCGGAGAGTACCCGTGGAAGAACATCCAGATGGGTCAAATAATAATAATCATAATAATAAAAAGTAAATAATAAATCAGTAAAAAGTAAATAAATCAAGTCGATCGTCCTTTTGCTAGTCGGTCCAATTCCACAATCCAATTTCCGTAATTCGGGGTCAGTCAGCCTAGTGGAGAAGACCGGTCTGGTGGGTTCGATCGCGAGTTCCGCGGCAGACCTTACTCTGTAGCTTAGGTGAGGTACCTTGGTCAATGGATGGATCATTTTATTTAACTATCTATCTACTGATTGATTGATTGATTGATTGTTCAAGGTCAGATTTATGATCACTTCATAATCATATGTCATGTCTTGAATAAGTACAGTTGATCTGTACATTACTTATGACTTACTTATACATTGTATAAGTCCAGTGGCGACAACTGCGACCGGACAGAGATGCCTCGGCTGATCGAGTCAGTCGACCTGTCCACATTACTCTCTTTCTTATATTAGTATTATTACTATTAGTATATTATATTATACTAGTAATCATAAGTAACAGCCAAGAGGAACAAAGAACCCAGACACACCAACCGATACCTGTCAATCACACCCCCTTCGTTCTTTCAGAGATCAAACCCTATCACCTCCCACTCGCCGTGGCTGAAGTCGCCCGGTCAGGTGAACCCAACTCGACGCGGCGATCCGGAGGCACAATGGCCGTGTGGTGGTGGTGGCGGTGGTACTCGCGGCAAGAGATAAAGAAAGAAACGGGTAATCGAAACGCCAACACGGGGGAACTCACCCGGGGATCACAAAGAGAGGTGAGACACGGTTCGATAGTTAGTTGGCGGTGGTGGTGGAGTTGGCGCTACGCGTTCCGACCGCGCGTGTTATACGGAGTGTATAGGGGAGGTGTTCTTGAGAGGAGCCCTCCCGATCGAGGGATAATATTGTATAGTTAGGAAGGATAATATTGTATAGTTACTATTCTTACGAATAGTGGTCTTCACATGAGATGCTGTTGGTTTACATCACGGCCATTCCCTCGGGTCATCTCTTGTCAATTGTCAGGTGAAGAGAAGGATGATCACGCTCATCGCCCGGCGCAGCGGAGCCGGCGCGACGCGGGAGCTCATTCTAGCTGTCCTAACTCCTCCGTAACGATAATAGCTAGTACCTAGCTAGTAGCTCGTAGTGTGGTTACTACCGAGGGAGCGGCCGGTCCCTTTTTATTTTATAATTTTTCTTCTTCTTTTTTTTTTTTTCTTACCGATCAGTAATCAAAGTACTAAGTCTGTGATCGGCGGACGGGAAAACTGACGGGGAAACCAACGGGACACGGGAGATGGAGGCCGTTTGGAGACATCGGTGGAACAAAGGATTGGGTCCATTACGTGGGGTGGTTCCTTCTCCTGATCCTTTGGCTGGGGAGTGGGGCCGTTCGGGTATCCATTACTTGGGTTGGATGTGGATTGTTACTGGTATACAAATATTTCTATGTGTCTTGATACTGAGGTATTCAGTCACGACAGATCAATGTTGATGTGGAATTGATAGGAGACCGTAGCCACAGTCTAGAATCAAGCAAACGATCCACCGGATACATCCGCCGGAAGACTCCCGTTCCAGGTTGCCCCAGGATGATTGTTGACCAGCACGAGGAAGTACGTACCCAGAGCCATCCGGACGATCAGGGTAGGACACCGCTCGAACACCGCTCCGGAGGAAAATCGAGGAGACGTGTTTGCCTGCCTGACCGCCAGAGTCGACGTGGATGCAATGTAGAGCATTGACAATGGTGCAGGCAAGCCGCGACACCACCGCCTGACGTACAGCTCTGCAGACATGAAGAACCTGCAGCCCTTTTGCCTGGATCCAGGGGACAAACACGGAGCGGTGAAGGTGGGCGCCAACTGATTCGACCGGGGATGGAGAGGCGGTCGAGACAGCTGTTCGGTGTTGAGTGTTCAGGGTTCGCCTGCCCGCACTGTTCGCACTGATATGCAGGCGCGCCCAAATCATTTCATTCTGGCGAGGAGGGAGTCAGAAATTGAATGTGTTTCCAGGACTTGCACCAGGAACACCATGTGAATCGGATTCTGACAATGTGGGGTGGGGAGTCAGATGCTGAAACTGCCCTGGGAAAGAGGATAGCCGGGAGAAATAGGATCGAACCGTCGAGGATTACCGACGGATTGGCTAAACTCGACCCGTAATAGTCCGTCTCATGGAAGGACGAAGGAAGGAAGAACGAAACGAAACGGTCCCACTCGGATTCCGCCCCCGATCATCCCCGTCGCGGTGGGAATCGATTCAAACCTCGGGCTAGGGGTCAGAAATCGATAGATCCACGCGCCGTCGACCGGGTTGTCATTGTGATCGAATCTGTTGGATGTAGGGAATTGATTGATAGAGAGACAAGGAAGAAAGTACTGAAGTACCAGTACCAACGGGAATGTACAGATCCAACTGGACTGATCACCTTGATTCTTCAATCCGGACGCCCTTTCCGCCTGATCGCCGCGGTTGACTGGCCGGGTCTCATTCCCCGTCGCATTTTCTGCTGTCGGGAGTCTGACTGGGGGTGGGTCAGACATGATTTTTTTTTTATTTTTTTAATTAAAATAATATTATTAAAATTATTAAAATAATAAATTTTATTTAAATATTCTGCACCAAATTAAAAATCCCACCAGGATAAATAAAATAAAAAAAAGACAGATCACGGCCAACCCCCCGCGACTCCGACCGGTTGGGCAACGCAAGGAGTCCAGACCCCCAGGCATCAAACGTACCGACCCTTCTTTATATTCATCCATTCACTCCACCATATCTTCTCACCTTTATTTACTCTCTCCTCTCCTCTCCATCTTCATCTCCACCTCCACTCCATCTACTCTCCACTCTATCCAACTGTCTACTCTATCGAACGGTCTACCACTCACCTCTTTAACCATCCACTCAACTCTACCTCGTCTACTCATCCTCGATCGATCTCGAATCACGTACACAATGCTGTACCCCTTCCAACCCTGGAGCCACAACCAGGCCAGCATCCGTTCTACCCCCAGTGAAGCCTCCTCCAGCAACCACAATGTCAGCCTGAGCTTCAGCTTCGATTCCCACTGCTCCGCCACCAGCATCACCAGTATCACCAGCGTGCCTCCACCCCCACCTCCGACTCCGTCCACCAACGACCTGACCGACATCACCCCCCGCAAGTGCTCCTTCTCCACGGGCTACGACCTCAACAACTCCTGCGCCTTTCCCTCCTGGCCCAAGCGACCGTCCCTCCTGGGCGAGTCCGACGGCTCCACCGCCAGTGCCTACGTCTCGGACGAGGACCTCGGCATCGACTGCGCCATTCCCTGCGACCTGACCGTCGACGAGGAGTCCGCCGCGCCGCAACCCACCCCCGCCGTCGGAGCCAGCCTGACCACCGAGCAGCAGATCCAGATGCTGCGCGCCGCCGCCGAGGAGGAGGCCCAGCGCGCGCGATTCCTGGCCCAGGTCCAGGCGCACGCGCGGGCCCAGCAGGCCCTGCGCGTCGCCGCGCTGGCCACGATGGAACGCGAAAACTCGAAGCGCAAGAAGCGCAAGGCCATCGTCCCGGAGCGCCGCCGACGGACCTCCTCGAAGCCAGTGCGCTCGTCCTAGTGGATCCGGCTTCGAAAGCATCACTTTTCCCATCCCACCCCAAAGAGCGGACGCTGCCCACGTCATCCACGCCTCATGCTTCACCCGCGGGGTGGTTAGGGTTTCTCGAGCGATCGGCGGAGATCGGCCCCGTGTCGAAATTACAGACGTGGTTGCTTTTTTCTCATTCCCCCCCATCTCACCGTTTCTTTTTCGACGGTCGGCCCTAGGCGCGGTACCCGGGAATATTCATTTGCTCGTGGTCGAGCATGGATGCCTGAGGCTGAGCCCCTCACCTCCGACCCGTGATTCCGGCCTCACCGCAACTGTGGTGACTCACCAGGCCAGCAATTCAGGCGCCTCACCTGTGAATTTCTGATTTGCTGTTTTTCCTTTGATTATTCCCATTACCCTATTAATGTCTGTTCTTACGATAATCTTTGCGACGGAGTTGGTCGGTTCAGCGATTTGTCACCTTATCTTATCCGCCTTGGTTTCTTCCCCTCATCCATCCCACCTGATTTTCTCTACCTTCCGCCTGATTTTCCCATTCCCATTACCGTTCTGGCGCCTTATCATGTTTCTGTTCTTCCTGTCTGCTCTTAGCGCCTGATACCCCTATTTCGGCCTGATTCTTCTTCTTCATTTTTTTATTTGGGATTTTTTTATTTTTATTTTTCTTTATTCCACAGTTCATACCCCGAGCGAGCCCCGCCGCTCTCGTTTCTCCCTTGATTTCAATTGTTTCCAGCAGCGGTGTTCCGGGCATAGGTGCATACCCTACATACATTCATACATACATAGCGGACGGACTGGTTCCTTAGCACATACAATACCACCACCACTACTACTACTACTACTCTACTACTACATCTTTAAGCTACTCGTACCAATCCTCGATAGGAAGTTAGACAGCGACGGCAGCAAAAGCAGGGAAGGAAGATAGATAGATACCTTGGAAAACCTCGTTGCCGACGTACGTACGTAAGAAGTATGTCTATCCCCGCCGAAGACGGGCAGAACAGGCAGAAGACAGACAGAACAGGGAGAAGACAGACAGAACAGGGAAAGATAGAACAGGAAAGACAGACCAGGGAAATGCATGTCCTGCAGCAAGGACACGGCATGGACATGGACATACCGAGTTGGGTGAATATCATGCAGAGAAGTGAGGCACAATAAGTTGGTAGGTAGGTAATGGAGTGGGAGTGGGTAATACCGGGAGTGGAGTACAGGAAGTAGGCAAGGAAGGACCGCGCACGGGGATCGACTGATGACTGACTGATGACTGACTGACTGACTCATTAACTAGCTGGTCGGAATGAATCTGGTTTTCTGTCACGTTCATTTCTCTTTCCGAGTAGGTATTGGAGTAGGGAGATCGCTGACGTAGATGGTCTGTAGATCTGTTGTCTTTCTCTTCCTCTTCTTCCTCTTCTACATTCCGGAATGGGTCTTGATTTCCGTCTATATTCCTAATAACAGATACAAATAAATCAACAAATAAGTAAAGTCAAATAAATCAATAAATAAAATATCCATCTATCTAACCCCGACAAAAAGAAAAGCAAACACCCCGTTTCAGACCCTACCAGTAACAAGTAACATTTACAGGCCAGGCCTAGAACACCACCAGTAACTACCTACTTACCTACATATCTAGCTAGCTAGGTATGTATGTATGTATGTATGTATGTATGTAGGTAGGTAGGTAAGTAGGTAGGAGTGTATAACAGGCCATGACAAATCACGGTCTGAATCGCAAGAAGCCCCGTTTACAATCAAGGGCTTGGCTGGCGCTGGCGCCGTCAAGGGCGGCAAGTGATGATTTATCATTATAGCTAGCTAGTGGGAGGGATGGGTAGGTAGTAGTGTTGTATTGGGCGGTCATGAGGTGAGGCGAGATGGAAGACGAAGATGAGGCGTGTTTTTGTTTGGATGGATTAGTGGGTTAGAGGCCTAATATGCCTGATAGTTACTCTAGCTTAGGACTATACCTAGGTACCTAGGTAGATAGGTACATCTACCACACCTACCGTACCATCACCCGAGAGCAAAGTCCACACGAACCTCGATGTCTACTATTTCTCCACTATCTAGTACATGGACAGCACAGACGGAATGATTATGACTACAACGGTCATAGTGAGAACGTCACTCACTGGAGCATGCGATTAATTTCTCCACCGAGTACAGATGTATGTATAACCTGCTTGACCAGTATTCTATTATCAAAATACTAAATGCATCAGCCCAAACTCCCCAACAACGACCCCACCTCCTTGATCAACACCCCATCTTTCTTCTCCTTCACCACGCACCGTACCCTCTCTCCAGTCACTACCTCTCCCACCCCCATCGCCCGACACAAGTCCACCACGCCTCCCTCCACAGGAGCCTCGTAAACCAGCAGTCCGAGCGTGAACAGCAAACCGCGCAGCGCCTCAGCGCTCTCCCCCTCCTGGGTCAACGCTTCGACCACCGACGCCGTCAGTTCGACCTGCTCCTCCTCCGTCAGCCAGTCCGGATGCCCGTCGAAGCGTGCGTTGTGGTTCACCGCGGCGAGGTTATACGCTAGCGACGCGGCGACAACGCGCAGGTTGGCATGCTCGTCCAGCAGCGAGTTAGTCAGCAGGGCCAGCACGGGCTTGTGGAGCGGGGAGTGCGGGGAAGCGAGCTGATCGCGGTAGAGAGGCGTGTTGAACAGGTTGCAGATGAGTTGCAGCGCCGTGATGCGGAAGTTGTACGGACAGGGTGTTGCGGCGTCGGGAGACGCAAACGAGAGTACGGAGAGGAGCATCGTCTGGTTTGGCTCTTCGGCAAAGTAGCCTGCTACGCGCGGGTCGAGCAGCAGCAGTCTGGCGAGGTCGACGAGCGCGAAGCGCGTTTCTGGGGATAGGGCGGCCAGCGTCTCTTGCAGGTAGGCCGCGAAGGAGGGCAGGTCGCTGGGGACGGGGACGTCGGCTTGCGCAGTGGCTGCGTGGCGACGGGTGAGGAAATCGATCATGGATCGGAGGTGCGGGTTGTCGTTGTGGGGGTGGAGCTTGAGGACGAGTTTCTCCAGCGGTGGGACCTTCTTATATGCGACGTAGTTGGAGATGGGCCGTTGGAGGCTGGGGAGGTCGAGTTTGCGGTGCGGGTGCGTCGGGTGCGCCATGTCGATGAGGAGACGCACGTTTCCGCGCAGCTGGGCGGGGTTCGCGCCGCTCCATTCGTCCATCTTCGTGCCTTTGAGGAAGGTCATGAAGGTGGGTGTGGCACGCACGTTGTATCGGGTGGCCACGTCGTATGCTGTGCTGATGTCGACTTTGATCAGGACGGCTTTGTTGCCTGCTTCTTCTGCGAGCTCGTCGTACGTTGGGTACACTATCTTGCAGGGCGGGCAGGTCGCGGACGTAAAGAATATGACGGCGCATGATTGCGACGCTGTGGCCATGTGCTCATCGAGCTGGGTGGTATTTGTCACTATCCGGACTGTACCTTCGAGTGGCTTTGTTAATGCTGCTTGCGGTGGAGCCGGTCCCGGCGCCTGGGTGACGCCGCGAAGGGCCATCTCGATCTGCGGCTTCATCATCTGCCCAAACGGGGTCTCCAGGAACTTCTGGGGAAGATTCCGGATATGCTCGGGTATACTCTTTCCCACCAGGAACATGGCGAGGTCCTGGGTGAAGTTGTTACAGTTGTGAAGGAAGAGATCGTACGACTTGCGTTGTTAGCTTGAATCCCACCCACGGCAGATGGGACATACCTCGGGAGTGTATATCTCCCCCAGAGACTGCACATATTCAGAAATCACATCGACCGGAAGCTCGGTCGCCCCAAGATGGAGCTTTTCCATGGGCTCGCCATGGTGCGTGCTGCCTGGGACCGCCGTTTGGATGCCATGTCCAAAGTAGTATTCCACACCGCTGACCACCAGTGAGGTGTGGTAGATAGCGTCTATTTGGGTTCCCGTCAGGGGAAGTGAATACTGGGTGAGTTAGACACATCATAACCATGTCAGCTCAACGCAGAAAGGAAGCTATTGGTACACACCATACGTGCTAGACCCTGAGATAGTCAGTATAAGAAGTTCGAGCGACGTTGCATCACGCACCTTTGACAGATCATAGACGTAGAGTTGTACGTCCATGTTTAATTATAAAAGCGAAAGCAGGATTAAAGAATACAAGGCTCTATAAATGAGTTCGACAGCATCAATGTCTATAAAATAATGAATCAGCATGGAAAGAGCGAGAATAAATAACGACGATCACCGATGCGGCCAGGCAGCGGCAGTTACGTCAGCGGGCAGTCACGGGGTCGCGATAGCGCATCGCAATCGCATCCGATTATCACTCGCTCGTTGCCATTCCCTTGATGAACACAACGGAGTCATTTATAATGTCTCACCAGGCAGACAACCAACCCGTCGCTGCTTCGAACACTCCTACCGCATCCACCATAACGCTGCCATATCTCATTCTCAGCTGATTGGGAACCCCCTCCATTCCAAGACTACCTCCCCTAGGCACCATGGTACGCGCCGCCAGTCTTTACCGGACTTAACAACAAACTGACTGACCATGACAGCCTCCCAAAAAACGCACCGCGACATCATCCACCGCACCCAAGAAATCCCGCGCGTCCAAACTAGCCCGCGAAAACGACATCTCCGCCGAAGAGGAGAACGAAATAAAAGAAGCCTTCCATCTATTCTCCGCACCGCACGACGACTTCCCCGATGAAAAGGACGGCGTGATACCCC
Source organism: Aspergillus neotritici (assembly GCA_023619815.1). Taxonomy (NCBI): domain Eukaryota; kingdom Fungi; phylum Ascomycota; class Eurotiomycetes; order Eurotiales; family Aspergillaceae; genus Aspergillus; species Aspergillus neotritici. The sequence goes on from JALZYL010000013.1 coordinate 242,447, forward strand.
GAGAGGATGTGCGCAAGGCATTAGTGTACGTCTTTCTTCCCTCTCGGTCGCTCCTTTGCAATCCACATCCACACAACCCGGAATACAATAATTCCACAGTCATCCCAAGAGAAGAGAAGGGGAAAAAAAAAGCTGACAAAACCAAGTGCCCTAGGCCTCCCCCCAACAGACACCCAAGAACTCCACTCGATCCTCTCCGCCCTCGACCCAACATCCACCGGCTTCGTCCCCTACGCGCCCTTCCTCGCCGTCGCAGCCGCAAAGCTACACTCACGCTCCGACGACGCCACAGCAGCAGAAGTCGACGCCGCCTTCCAGCTCTTCACCCGCGGATCCGACGGCCCCATCACCCTCAGCCACCTGCGGCGCATTGCGCGCGAGCTCAAGGAGGACCAGCTAGGCGATGACCTCCTGCGCGATATGATCCTCGAGGCGAATGGAGGCGAGGGCGTACAGGCTGGGGTGACGCTAGAGGAGTTTAGGGATGTTATGACCCGCGCGGGGGTTTTTTAAATATCCTTTCTTCTTCGCGTTCGTTAGCTGGGGCGGCATTTTCTTTTCTCTTTCTTTCTGGCGTTATCGTACTGGAGCGGCTGCTAGCATGGGTGGTGTTTACGGGTTTTTACACCTTTTTCTCTGTTTGCCTCCTTGGGCCTGTTAGGAGTTCTACAGCGAAGCTAGATACCAGATCATAACTGTATCTACATCAGTAGTAAATACGGATCTCATTCTCACTGATCTACTCTACCCCATTACCTTATTTCTGAACTCATGCCGGTACCAACCTGCACGGTCGGTAGACACCTGAGGCATCATTATGATTATGTCATATCTGCACATCCGGCCTCTCCGCCCCACCGTACGTTTATCGATAGCGGATTTCCAGCGGCTCCACAAAAATATTCTACGGCAGCGGGCAGCTCGATCTTTTCACAGCTCTCTATCAACAAGGTGCACAACCACACACAATGGGCAAAACACGCAGTAAGTATTATATAATGTTTTATGATTATCGCACAGGCTATCTAATAAAGATGGACAACAGACCAATCGGTGCGCTCGCGCGCAGCGAGACGACAAGCCTCGCCGAGCCTCGACGTCGATAAATCGCTGACTTCGCTGCCCCGGGCTGAAGAGTCTTCCGTGCAGAGGGAGTCTGTGCTGACGGACCGGCGGAATTCGGGGATCATGAAGAAGCAGAAGGCGAAGGCTTTGTCGAGGGCGCAGAAGCAGAGGCAGCAGAAGGGGATAGAGCGCGCGGAGGCCGTTATGGATCAGTTGGAGATCAAGGTGTCGAGGAGTACCAATCGGGCGAAGACGATCAAGGCGCGGAGGGTATGTGCATTGTTTTTTCTCGTTTGGATTGGACGTGTGGGAGGCTAACTGGTTTGGTGTTCAGGCTGATTGGGAGGAGTTGAACCGCAAGTCTAAGGGGGGCATGTTTCAGGCTCTGAACGATGCTGGGGACGGTGGCGATGGTGATGCCATGGTCGACGATTCTGGTGCTCCTGCTCCTGCGACAACCGACGCGCCGGCTAAACCTGCAGCGAAGCCCGTATTTGCGATCCAAAACCCAGTGGTGGCCGACCATGTCGATAACGACGAAGACGAAGAGATTACGTGAAGGACGGTCAGATCTGTATAATGACGGAGGCCCGGCGCTATTTTCTCGGTCTTAGCTGATTGATCATTCGCTCAATTTCGCTCGCGGCTGGCCCCGAGGCTCTTGCCCGCAGGAGCTCAAGGGTGTTGACATCCTTGGCCCGAAAGGCTTCTTCTCCTGCTTTCACGACCATTCCACATTTCACCCACATGTCCACTTTCTCCGCAGCAGGCAGGTTGGTGCATTTGGGAACGAATAACGACGCAAGTTTTGTGTTTCCGGCACCGAGAATTTCGTTGTAGAAGGGCTGTGTCCGTTAGCATGCACATCGGAACTTCAGGGCAGTCGGGGGACTCACCTCCCATCCAATTGGCGACTTTTTGGCCCGGGCGAGTTCTTCCAGTTCACCCCAATCACGTTTCGCTACTAGCGCTCTCAATCTTAACCACCAATATGTCTTGTCCGGCATCTTGAATTCGCCCTGTAATTTGTGCGCACGTTTGCCGTAGCCTGAGCGGATGAGCCTGTAGACCGTCTCGTTCAAGCTCAGTCCAAGGGATTCCGTTCGATCCGCCAAGTCCTTATCGAGGCCGTCTTGGATCTTCAACAGTTGAGATGCTTCGGCGAGGAGTTTCTGCTGCAGGACCACGGTAGGGTCCTTGGAATCGGCGAGCAGTCGAGTTGCGAGGTTGGTCGTTTCGGTCTTGCGCATCAAATCCGTCTTATCCAACGCTTCTGCGAGAAGCACGTTGGAGCCATCGATCGGGCGGTCATCTTGGTAGTAGAGGTCTTTCAGTAACTCCGTGTCATCTACCCGCGCGTTTGTCTCCACAAGTGCCGACGCCATGGGCCGTGTATTTATCATGCGGAAGAAACTGCTCAGTGGGAGTTTAGACTTCAAGTGTAAAAGCACAAAATTCACAAGGTCATCGTCTCCACTCTCAATGGCCTTGTCGAGCGCGATCTCGTCCTCCTCCATACTCAACAACAATGGAACTTGCTTCCCGGCCCGCGGTTCGTGGTTCAACAATGCAGTGGCCAGATGGGAGCGTCCCTCGTCGTACGCGGCCTGCGCGATCAATTCAAACGAGATGCCCGGCTTCCCTTCCAGCCTTTGCACGATCAGTTTGCAGACGGCCTCGTCATCCACTGTCGATACCTTGACCTTCTGGCTTGCCCAATGAACGTAGATTCTGTCGGCGGCAACTTGCAGATACTCGGAGATCCGAATAGCAAGGAGGTATTCGTGTCGGTTAATCAGCCGGTCGATAAGCCGCTCCGGGGTCAGACGCATGTACTCTTCGTATGAAATGGGAAGGCCGATCTGAAAATCGCGGACCGCGGTTAAAACGCGCAACTTCTCGGTCATCTCCACGAATTCATCGCTGTTGTACAAATCGAGCACCGATTTACCGAACGACGCGGCTTTGAGCAGTCTCTTCTGCCAGTATGTGTCGAACTCATGACCAGCCGCCTTGACACAGGCGTCCACGGCTTCCGGCAAGCTGGCTCGAATGCGCTGTATATTTTCATCGGCCTTGGGCGATTTTTTCTCCAGGAGGTCGATACAATCCAAAAGCACAGAAGCGGGAGACGTGGAGCCAAGTCGGAAGATTTCCTGCGTGACATCTGCGGTCGTTAGCCGTGAAGATATTACAGGCGGCGATGCGACTCACCGGAAACCTTGTGTAAGAACTCGCAAGTGTCATTTGTGATTAGGCGTACACCATCAAACTCGGGGACGACATGCACGGTACCATCGTAATAGTACCTACCAACGTTAGAGCGTCCTTGAGAGACAAAAGTACACTTACCTAGCAGCCACCCCATTCGGCCCAATGAGATGGATCTCATCTTCCCAAGCAATGATAACCGCATCGTCCCCACACCATTCTACCGACCTCGGGGTAACCCGCGACTCCGGATCATATTCGCTGTACTTGCTCTGGAAATCACTGCTCACCACCCAGACCTTGCCTTCGGCAGTGAAAAGCGCCACAAACCTCCCCGTTGGGGAAACGCTTGCGTGCTTGAACGGGCCATTCTGAAGGACTTTATCCTCGGCCTCAGTGGGATCGACCATGTAAACAGTCTTGTCAACAGCCAAGAGCACTTCAACCGACCGAGAGAGTGTGTATGATGGAGGAATAAGCGACCAGGAGGACACCTCTCCTTCGGGACAGGGTGCAAGCAGTTTTGGGCGAGGCTCTTCGTAGCCGGATACCGCGATAAGCTGGTTGTTCGAGAGCAAGGCGACGAATCCCGAGGTCCAGAACCGGCAGGCCCTCACACCGTACTCTTCCGCACCCTGCGATATGTTAAGACTGACTGGCTTTGCCGACGGTGTGCTCAAACCCTTACATTGCCCAGAGAGAATGTGGTGAAATCGCCATGCAGGCCAAAGTAGCGACGAACTGTACCGTCTTCGGTGATGACCAACAACTCTTCCTTATCGGACCATCCAAGTCCCCGAACTGCACCGTGCTCCCACTGATGTTGTCAGTCACATCCGAGACCGTCAGGTAGTATGAGGGAGCTGACATTGATCTGGTTTATCGGTTTTCCGGAGCATGAGTAAATGTCGATACTTGATCGGGCGGTATGCGCATCCCGAAATCGCATTGGTTTGCTCTCATCGCGATGGAGAGCTACAGACAGTTTGTTAGTATGAACAGGCAGAGAAAATCAACAAGCCTAGCGCATACCCAAGGCCCCGCCATACGGAGCACCGGCCAGAATGTAGTTGTCTAGCTCCAGGTCTTCGTCGAATATGGCGTCGTAGATCGGGACTTTCCGGTAGAAACTGTCTCCGAGGCGCTCCCAATTAGCGAGCGGGTTGGAAGGAGCCATAACTGCGGTGTCCATCCATAACCAGCCTGGGTTCAGGAGGGAATGGGAAAGAGAAGTGGAGGAGATGAAGGCGGAGATAGACGCATTGTCGGTGTTTGGTCGTAACTCCAGCTCACATGGGGTCATCCCGCCGCTTCTAACCCAATCGGTCTGGTCGATCGGAGCTCGGCCTCACCGCTATTACTTCCGCCTTACTCTTCTCCCGCTGTTTGGTTTCCAATCCATGTTCAGCAGGCATGGATTCTGCCGGCACAAAATACCACTGCGTCATCACAAACTGCAGCCTCAGGCAGGAACAGGCACCACACTATTTTCTCAGCTCAGCCAACCACCGTCGCTCCATCCGTCATACCGCCAACTCCTCCATAATGATGGTTCATGCAGGATATCATGAATGACCCAACCCAGATCAGGAGCATTATTCAGGAGCTCTCTGATCTTGAGGTGGCTATACTACTGTGTCGTGCTGCACAGGGGCACTGTCGCATCGATACAGCGCGCGACAACATTTCCGATGTCGCCAAAGAGCTCGCCCTGGTATGTCGCATGGCCTATAGGGAGCTACTAGAGGCTGATTTGTCCGACAGATCTGCTCAAACACGTTTAACTTATCATATAATATTCTCGATTGCTCTGCAAGCACCACATTCGATGAATTTTGCGTTGAGCTCCTGCCGTCTAGCGCGCGCAGGAGGTCGCTAAGCAGCAAGGTCGCTCCCGAGCTGCCGACAGTGGATGTAGTTATCGCGACGAATTTCAATTACGTCGACGAACGGATTCAACTTCAAGCCCTTGAGGTCATTCCATCTCGCAATTTCTAGTTACGCTGCTAACTCCCACCAGCTAATGCGAACCAAGAAACTGGTAACACAAGATGGCATCTATATTGCGCCAGAACGTTTTGTATTCCTGCCCCTCGTGGCTAGTGCCTTGATTGATGCCCAGCCCAAGCTCAACCGTCACTTGGTCAGTGATGTTGGATGATTATAGTGCAGATGACGCATGCTAACAACAGTAGAATGATCATCTGATCATCTCGCACTACCACGATGCAGAGGATGGTTACGTTTACCTTGAAGATGCCAGTGGTTGGATCTCGGATGACCAGATGTCAACTTCATCTGTAGTTCGCAAATCCGACATTCCGATGACCAGGGAACATCCCTTGATTGATTTTGCAGTCTGTTTCCATCTTTCTTTTCCCCGTTCACCTAGTGTATTGGAGCGGTAGACTGATTAATTATGCCAGACAGTTGAAAAGCTCGAAGAGGCAGCAAATGCTGTCATTGTGAACGCAGATCTTATCCGATATCACCAGGATATTGTCGTGTTTCTGCGGCTCAGCCGTGCCGTGGCCGGGGGAATATCCGCCCGGTCTAACATTCTCTTCATGAAATTGTCCAAGTATGTCATCCGTCATAGAAGTCTAGGATCAGGCTGATGAGACAGATTCCTCGCCGCACTGCATGGGATTGACTTCCTCACGCCGTCCATCGTTGCACTGGCTGCGAAGAAGGTGTTCCGTCACCGCATTGTTGTCGCCAACACCGAGGATGATCGCAGCCTACAATACGGGAGTGACCCAGCGGCGGTAGCCCAAATCCTGGCCCATGCGAATCCCGACACAATCTTAGAAAGCGTGCTGGCATTGGAAGCCCCGCTGTAGCTGCCTCAAATACTCAGCCTAATACCTCAAGGCTGCCAATATCTGTTCTGCAAGACGGCGAAACTACGCTTGTTTCTCAAAGTGGATGATCACTTTGGCGTGTTTCGAATTCCAAGGATACTGTTTGTTGCGCCTTCCATATTAAGGTTATCTCAAGATTGTCGGCGGATTATCTGGGAAAGTCTAGGTCGATGCTCTCTCGGATATACGAGGAGCTCTGGAGAGATCCCGTGCTCACCGCGTCATAAAGACAAAACAGAAAGGACTGGAGGCGTGGAAGTCTTCACAACGGCTCTGGTTTGCTCGGGTTTAGATGAAAACCACCCAGCAACAAGTTCGTGGAGCTGGAGAACCAGTCAAGATGGAGGAGGTGGCTGCAGACATCCCAGTACACCTTCACAAGTACCAGGCGGGTTCCGCTAGCAGATACTGGAAGCTAGGTCGTTCATGATCCTTGACAGGACCTTGATAGTCCTAATCATTCAATGCATTCTCCTGTGTTCCATCTTACTCATATATTCGGCATTGGTGTCCTTCCAACCCTTCAAGGCACACTTAGATACTAATGTCATTATCGGGAAGTAATCCTGGACCTAAACCAGCGCTGAACCATGGCTATTCTAGAAAGCGAAAGCCCTTGAGCGCAGTGGGTTGCTCTGGGGAGCCTGTGACAACCGCCCATTTTCCTGTGATCCTTTCATATACTATGTAGTATTTTCTTCTTTACATGTTGATGGTGTGTTATCTCGACGAACATTCATTCAACCCTCTATTTGAGCTATGAATTTACATTGGCACATGATACGCCTAGCGACGTCATTGTCGCAAGCGATCGTCGTTGAATGGCCCATAGCGCCCGATCCCCGCGTTGCGACCTTTGACACCTTGATCATAGTTTTTTTGTTCACCTTCTTCTCTTTCAGCAAAGGCATGTTTTTGTCTTGAGCTCCAGGGCAACGAGCGGTGGAACCTATCCAGGCTCAAACTTTCTACTAGTGGAGGACTGGCCTTATCCTGAAGCGGACAAACACTGGAGCAGACTAATTTATCGTCCAAAACGCGTTCTGACCGCCACACCAGAGACCTTCCCCGCTCTTTCCATATTCCTACAACGCGTCATTAGGTCGCAAGGCCAAATAATTGATACAGACGATTGCAAAATGAGATTAACCTTTAGTGAGACAACCACACCGGCGGTGAGTCGACAGACGTCGAGGCTTTTCGCTCCGCATCTCCAGCGCGCGGGGACATATCCGCACCTGCTCACTGCGCGTCGCAAGCCCCGCCGGTACGTAGCGAGTTGTTTTCTCCCCCAAAAGGATATTAGATGTTGACATGCGCGAAGGTGGCCGCTTGTTTTCCGATTTGTCAAGGGCGCCATCCACGGCGCTATCATCCTGTCTGTGGTATTCCACGCGCTATTTACGTCTTTCGTTGTTTTCCTAGACCAATATGTCTTCCACACAGTCGGGCTCCCCAGTAGTATAGTAAGTGCAGCGTTCCACCCCGCGCTATCTAGATGGCAACTCACGGGTTAGATCCCATCGTTGTCAATAGTGGTCGGTTTGATGCTGGTCTTCCGCAACCAAACGTCGTATAGCCGGTTCTGGGACGGTCGCAACGCAACGACGACAGTCTACACGTGCATTCGCAACCTGGTCCGCACGACCATCACCAATGGCTACAGCACGAAGCGGCCGCTGAACGAGGCGGAAAAGCAGGACATCGAGCGCACAATTCGAACGCTCATGGCTCTGCCGTATGCCATCAAGAATCATCTCCGCTCGGAATGGGGCGCTACCTTGGCATTGGGAGACGACGTTGGAGAGAATGGCATCGCCAAGTACGATGCTGATTATGCAAGCTTGCTACCAGCAGATGTGGAGGGCCACGAGGACGAAGGTCTGGGTCTGCCCTTCCAATTGACCTTTTTCATCGACGGCTTTATCAAGCGAGGCGTCGAGAGAGAGTGGTTCAATGCGCCGGCGGCAAGCCAGATGCAGGCACAATTGAATACACTGGTAGACGCCTACGGGAAAATGGAGACAATCAAGTTGACCCCTATCCCGGTGGCTCATTTGTAAGTTGCCTCCTATTTCTTCTTGCACGCCGGAGGTTAAACGAAATCCCCTAGGATCCACCAAAAACAAGTTCTGGCGCTATTCGGCTGCGTTATCCCTTTCGGGATGGTCGACGACCTTGGCTGGTGGACGGTCCCTATCGTCAGTCTGGTGATCTTCACGCTGTACGGCATTGAGGGCATTGGGTCGCAGCTGGAGGACCCGTTCGGATATGACCGCAACGACATTAAAATGGATGCCATTGCAGGCGACGCCAAGACCGAGATCGACGCCGTACTCAATGAATGGCGGAGATTGATGGCAACGGTTCAGCCGTTGGACCGGACTGGGGATGGTTCTGTGGAAAATAAATATGTGCCGCCGGAGATGTTCATCAGGGTCAAACCACGGCCTGGACAGCAGCACTGATGCCCTCATTATGCGGGGGGTATCCCCGGATTCTACATGTCAAATGCGGATGACGCAAGGAGTAGGATCTACCGAGTATGGTCCAACAGCTACGTGAATACGAGAATTGTGCGCTCAGGACGCGTCGGAAAAAACCGAGTGAGAGATCCGGTTCCCAAGCTAACAGTTCTTAGGGCGTCGGCTAATCGCGATCGTCAGTGAAAAGGCATGACGATCGTCAGGGGTCTACTACATTGAGGAATGATAATCACGTCAACGATAGATCCAAGAAAAAAGGCAGCAAGTTTAGGACAGCAGCAACCAGTGAAAACATCGCTACCTAGGTCCAGATGACGATAAACAAGCGATATTTAAGTTCCATGGAGATCGCCAGTCAATCCATCATTTCTCACGAAGGAGGCAACATAAATAATCCTTACCTCCCCAGAATCCTACACCGTCCGTAGTGTCAGTCACCCCACTACTGCAAAAGCAACCATCAAGATGCAGTTGACAACCATTCTGTTCGCGCTCTACGCGTACGCTCTCTTCCCCCTCGCCCACGCGCTCAACCCCCGCGCGACCCTCCAAAACTGCCACAATGTCGAGCGCCTGGACAAGACCGTTCAGCGGATGCACCCGATCCTGTTCAAGCTGGCCGATATGCACAAGGGCCACTCCAGCTCCGCCCCGAACAACGTGACCGTCACCACCGGCGGCTCCGGCCACGGCCGTCGCCACGCGCACGGCGACAAGCAGGCCCGCGACGTCAGCGATATCATCAAGAAGATCGACGCCCTCCAGGCGCTGCTCAGCCACTCGCAGGAGAAGATCGCCTCGAAGAGGCTGACGTGCCAGACGCCTACGACTGGGGCTCAGCTGCTCAAGGCGAGGGATCTGCGCGTTCGCGACGACGATAAGGAGGAGGAGGAAGAGGATGATGATGATGACGACGAGCAGTGCGGACTTGACGATGTTATCGATGAGCTGTTGGAGGCTGTTGAGTGTCTGCTTTCGTTCCTCTTCGGCTTGTTGGGTGGTATCGTGGAGCTGGTGTTCCATTTGCTGGAGGGTGTTGCGAAGATCATTGGCGAGATGTTGGATCTTGATTAAATGTGTGTTTCTGGGTTACAGAATTGCATATGGAATGGGGGTGGAATAAATGCATAGTTCATTAATGGGGATGGTGTATACTGTCTAATATCGGGAGTTGTGGGTCATGTATTCTACATTGATTCTATTGGAGCCGTACCAAAAATGATAATAAGATTGGTAATATCGATAGTCGGTGTCGGAGCATTATCTTAAGCCAAGGAGGAAAGGCATGGTAAGGTCTGGATTGAATGACCACGCCCTTGACAGCATCAATGACAGTTATAAAATCCCTAAAAGTGGATCGAAACGAGCTTGCACGGGGAGTTTTACGTACGACATGCTCTAGGTGACATAGCCCATGCATCATCGGCCTTTTTCCTCCAATATCCCTTTTGTTTACTTAAAGCTTCAGTCGGTCGTCTGATATCATGAATGAATGCTCCGAGGTTATAGCTGCGCCGAGATATCACTGCCTGCAAGTATTTCCAACATGTGTATATCAACCTCAGAGCTTATTGGAATATCACATATCTTGCCCGATGAAAAAGCCGGTTCAGCTTACAGCGAGCATGGCCATCAGAATTTAGGACATGCAGGTAGTTCAAGATGCTGTCCATGATGGATCAGTCCCTACCAGCTCCTTTCGTGTGTCGGTCACGGAAGAAAATACCAGCGCAGGTGTTCTGCAATAGTAGAACCTGCAAGTACAATCACATCAGTTGATGAAATATGATCTCATACGGAATGTCTATCGGGAAGATTGTCCCATGCGAGGTGGGTGGGTCTATCGTGACCCTTGCAGATAGACGCCCGTTACCTCTCGAGCAAACTCTCAGCTTGAGATCACCGCTATTCAGTGCCGTTTGCACCTTTATCCATGCGGCATATTTCAAGGTCATGGCAACAGAATTGAAAGATAACTTCGAGGCGAAGGAAGGTTCCCCAACCGAAGCGCCAGATATCGAGGCGAGCGAGCAGCGCGAATGCCCTCAGGATTTGATCGATCGCTCGGAGCTCACTGAATTGACACCGGTTGAAGCGTTCAAATGGAATGTCGAGGGAGATCAGTCGCCGTGTGAGTGTCGGATGAACAGTATATATGTATCTTTTGCTCCAACTGACAACTCCTAGTCCCCGAGGTTGCAGCATGCGTATCCAACAAGGATGATCCTGAGCTCCTGTGCAATAGTACGCTGGATCTTTGCTTCTCTTCTGATAATTGCTAATGCTTGCAGCCGTCCGAGCATGGATATTGACCACCGTGTTCGTTGTGCTCTTCGCCGGAGTGAACCAGTTCTTTGGGTTGCGATATGTACGCTTCTCTTGCTATGCTGTATGCTTGGTACTAACAAATACAGCCATCCCTGTCCATTGGCTACGTTGTTGCCCAGCTCCTGGTGTTCCCCATTGGCAGAACATGGGAGAAACTGCCGCGCTGGAGGGTACCATTGGGGAGGTTCACATTTGACATCAACCCGGGCCGTTTCACCATCAAAGAGCATGCCCTGGTGGTGATCGTAAGTTAGCACATATCCCGTTGGGATCGCAGGTCTAATCCACAGTGCAGTGCGTCAATATAAGTGCAGGCACGGCATATGCACAGGGTTCACTTGTAGCTATAACGAGCCCAGTCTTCTGGAACCGAGACTACGGACCGGGCTTCAGCTTTCTATATCTACTGACAACCCAGATGCTCGGGTGAGTACACATGCCTGCCCTCTTTAATCAATTGCTAAGAGTTTAGTTTTGGCCTGGCTGGCCTCGCACGACGATGGCTCGTTTACCCAGGAGCGCTCATCTGGCCTACATCCCTCTCGTCGACTGTTCTCTTCAGAGCGCTGCATGAAGACGAGAGCCGCACTCCTGCCAATGGCTGGACTATCAGTAGATACCGATTCTTCATATACTGTACTATGTTTGCCTTTGTGATTTTTTGGTTTCCAGACTATATTTGGACGAGTCTAGCCACGTTCGCCTTTATCGCATGGATTTTCCCTCACAACCAAAAGGTCAACACTATATTTGGGGTAGGTGGCACCATTCCGGTCGTGTATAATAAAACTTATATAGCCTCAGATGAACTCCGGCTTGGGCCTACTGCCTATCAGCCTCGACTGGACGCAGATCAATTACGCGGGGTTCCCTCTGACTACACCATTTTACATTACCTGCAACGCCTACGCAGTGGTCATCATATTCTATCTCTTCCTCTCCCCAATCCTATACTACAGCAACGTGTGGAACAGTGCCTAGTAAGAACAGCGTCCCAACGCAAGATTGCATCTAACAGAATAGTCTCCCCCTTTTATCCGCAAGCACGTACGACAACACCGGCCAGCAGTACAATGTCTCTCGCGTAGTCGACTCCAGCCTCAGCTTCGTCCAGAGCAAGTACGAAGCCTACTCACCAATGTACATCTCCATGTCGTACTCTCTCACATATGGACTCTCCTTTGCCGCAGTGACCTCCATTATAGTACACACATACCTCTACAACGGTAGGGAGATCTGGGCCAAGGTCAAAAACTCTCGCCATGGCGGTGAAGACATCCACCGGCGTTTAATGCACGCGTACGCAGAGGTTCCAGATTGGTGGTACGCCACGCTGACTGTAATCGTCCTGGGCCTGGGGATACTGACTGTCCAATACTGGGACGCAGGATTGCCTGTGTGGGGATTCATCGTGGTGTGTTTCGGGCTTGCGGTGCTTCTAGTCATTCCAGAGGGTATCCTCCAAGGGACGACGAATCAGCGGGTATTTTTGAATATTATAGTGGAGTTCATCGCTGGGTATGCGTGGCCGGGGAATGCAATTGCCAATACAATGGTCAAGTGTTATGGCAATAATGCGGTCAAGCATGGGATGGACTTTGCGCAGGATTTGAAGCTGGGGCAGTACATGGTGAGTTTTTATTTGTTTATTTTTTTTGTTACTTCTTCCTTTTTCGCTCGTCTGATCAGGCTCTGGTAATGCTAGAAAATTCCTCCCCGCGTTCTCTTCTTCGGTCAGATCTACGCAAGCATTCTAGCAACCATGACGCAGACGGGAGGTATGTAATTGCGTACGACTCCTACGTTTTATATCGAGGCATCCAACTTACATAAATGAAGTACTCCGCTGGATGTTCGGCCACATCGACAAGCTATGTGAGCCAACAAACACGCAGCGCTTCACCTGCAATGGCGCCAAAGTGATGTACAACTCGTCCTTGATATGGGGGACAATTGGCCCGCAACGGATGTTTCAGTCAGGCCAAATCTACCACAGCCTGGTATATTTTTTTATAATTGGGGTAAGTGATATATCTCTACATGATACGAATTAGACTAACCGTTCAGCCCGTTGTTACGGTCCTTGTCTATCTTCTATACAGGAGATATCCCACCAGCTGGCTCCGCTACGTCAATGTCCCAATATTCTTCAACGCAGCGGGTAACATTCCCCCTGCGAATACCAGTAGGTTTAATCACGACCTCTGGGCGCTTTGCTGTGCAAGACTAAAAGACACCAGCACAATACTCTCTATGGTTCATCGTAGGCTTTATATTCAACTATCTAATCCGCAACCGCGCCTTGGACTGGTGGAAGCGCTACAACTGTACCATCCCCACCGTCGAGGTCGACAAAGCCAAACTAACTAGTCGATTAGATCTCCTCCAAGCAGCAATGGACACGGGTACGGCACTCGCAACGATTATTATCTTCTTCGCGTTGAGCTACCACGGTATCAAGCTCATCTGGTGGGGAAACACCGTTGGGTCCGATACGGACGATGCGAAATCAGTGCCTTGGCTGAAAGTTCCAGAAGGGGGGTATTTTGGGAAGGGTCCTGGGGAGCTTTGATGGTGTCTGGACTGGTATCTATATTTATCAGCGGTGGACGGAGAGGAGATTATCTTCCCATTGTCGATGGAGAGTAATATGTCCTATTTTATTGAACGAGGCACAGATGATATTGATCTACAGCGGTGGGTCCATTTGGATACTGGGTAGAGTATACTATTGAGGTTTCGACGACACCCAAGGAGAAGTAGGCATCGTTCGATGCTGGACATTGTTTGGAGGCTGTAATATTGATGCTCATGTGATTATCGTCCTAAGTCTCATTGTTAAATCATAATTGATGTATCGAGAGGGTAAACTCAGGAACATACATTACAATAGAGGCATAGGATACTAGATGGACACAATTCAAAGGAAGACCTTAGCAATGGAACAACCAAAGCATTATGAAAAAAAACTTACAAGAGCCTATAAGAATGCCACTCGCAGCTGAAAAATCACGCAAATAATGTGGCTACCAGGTTACATCAAAAACATACAGCATATATAAACAGTGATGCCCATACCCAAAAAAAGAAAAATCTTTAGCGCGGCCGCATCCATCCTACCATCTTGTCCGCCTGCATGCGTCTCAATACGCTGTCAAAACTCGAGGCCATTCCTTCAAGCAAGGCCACCCACGCCGTCCTGGTCATCGCCCACTCAAAATCAGCAACATCAGTCATTCCATGGTAGTTCTGCGCCTCGAGAATAGCAGACAGGTAGAAGCGCCAGACACGCTCAGCCGCAGGGCGACGGTCAATGTCTCGCGCGAGCAGAGTCAGCAGATGCTCGATCAGCGGAGTCGGCTTGAAGGTGATCACGTTTACCGTCCGGCCCTCGACAACAAGATCTTCCAGCCGCCCGATGCATCTCCCCGGGATGCGAGGAGGGAGGAGTGTCTCGTGGCCGGCAGAGATGTAGGGGTGGTCTTGTACACCCTTGGACGGCGCACTCCAGGGAATCTCAGGGAAGTGGCCCAGCAGAGAGCGGTGGGCCCAGATATTGACTGTCTGAGAGTCCGCGCCGGTGTGCGTCCCGTCATCGAGGAAGAAGTGGCGCGCTGGACGGGGCTCGCCGCGCAACGGGCCGAACTTGGGACAGTCGTCCACGGACATTTTGCATTCCTTGAAGTTGTTACTCACGAGGACCGTTGTTGCAGCCTGGACGAGTTGATCGGGCACGATGAAATCCGCGTCCTATTGGCATGTTAATGGATGGTTCGTTATGGAATTGTGAAAAAGGGGAGGGGGAGTACTTACCGTGACTTCCACTGATGCTCCAAGAATACTGAGCATGAGATTGCCCCAGATACAGCAGGGGATCTGAGCCTGGTTCAGGATATCAGTGACCCGAATTGGCACCTCGGGCGATACGACGTACTTAGATGGTGGGGCCATTGTGTTGTTTGCTGTGTGGTGCGATAATGATGGTAGACTGTCGGGATGAATGTTTTGTGATTAGATTAATGTCCTGTAGGTCCATGAAGGTATTTATACTCTGGGCCCCAAGGTCCCGATTAAGAGGAGGCAATTACTATCTTTGTTTTGCTGGGGGATAGAATGCCATTGTCTGTATATAAACTGGAGAACGCTCAAAGGAAGTGTATGAAGGCACAAAGGTCTGCAAAGATGCTGTTGTCTTATGTATTTTATATGAAAAACTTGCTACTCAAGCTGAAAACAAAGGGGTATGTTGCTGATGCATGGATATTTCAACAGGTGTTCATAAGTTATAATGCTAGTTGGAGTACCCCTAACACCTGGATCCCCTGCCACATACGACGTATTCAATGTATCTGACCCTATTCGAATCACTTCATAAGCAGGGCCTGAGTTCATTGTCCTCGCTCCTTTGGAGCATGCCGAATTGCATTCTGAGTCTATATACAACAGTATGTAGGTTAGCTTTGTTTCCTGGTTTCTCAATGCCTTGGATATAATACCGTATATTAAGCCTACAAGAGCACAGGAGAGAAGTATACCATCCGGACTATAGACCAGTAATATTTGATATGCCATATTTGAAGGTCTGGCTAAGAAACCTCGCTACAAGTGGACCTGGTCCAGCTGAGGGGTGGTAGATCGAATTCCCTCAGATTCCATATTATATATAACATCGAATGCTGCCATTACAACATGATCTCCTAACCCCCCCAAAGTCCAGATATCCCCTCCCTGCGCGGACAGACTTTATAAAACGTCCTTTGCCTCAGCCAAACTTTACTGACCGTCCTTGGGCCCTGTTCTGGTTGAGAATTGTGCATACCGGCTGACCCGGGCAACCTTCGTACTAAGCACGATGATGCTGTTCGACCCGGTTATCTCCAGAAGAGGGATATCGGCCCCCAAGCTCTTTGAAAGCCAGGTTCTGAATTCCATTGCCACCAGCGAATCGACACCGTTTGAACTGATAGACTTGGTTGGTTCGATATGGGCTGCGGGGATAGACAACAACGCTGACAATTTGTTGCGGATTCCAGTTGAAACCACTTCGGCCGCATCCTCCAGCGTAGCTGCAGCGGCGAGGAGTCCTTGCACCATCTGCGTAGGATCTTCATCTGAGCTTGCGCTGCGAGAATCCGAGCTGCTCTGAAGGTGTCGGAACATGGGGTAGCTGATGTATGTTGGGGGTGGAATGCCGCGCTGACGATAAGCTTCCCCGGTGGACAAACCAGTCACCAGCTGCGCCCCTTCCGGAGTTAGGCTTGGGTCCATTTGTGAATAGATCACAAACTCAAGCATGCCATGGATCTCGTCTTCACGGAGAACCTCCAGGATCGCCGTGGTGCGGCGCGCGTATTGCTCGTTTTCAGCCACGAAACCGACCGACAGGACACTTCCAAGATCAATACTGGTGGCAGGCTTGCCTTGGGAAACACGATATCTTGCCAGAGCGTCTTTATAAGTATTTCCCGCAGCATAGTTAGCCTGACTACGATTCCCAATGATACCGGTGGCAGAAGAAAGGAGGACAAAGAAGTTCATGTCTCCAGGCAAAAGCTCGTGAAGGTTCCACGATCCTTGAGCCTTTGGCTTGACTGCCCCGTTCCAGTCGTCGTACGACATGTTTTCGAACATTCCGTCCTATGACAGTCATTAGTGATATTTATCTTCTGATGGGTCTTTTCTATTCTTACCTTGAGAACCATCGAACACTGTATGCATCCCTTGATGGGTGGCATTGAAGTCTCGCATTCCTTCACCACGGTTTCCATCCGTTCCTTGTCAGAAATATCGCATTTGAACACCTTGGCTGTACATCCACTGCCTTCCAACAGGTCAAGCGTCTTCTGAACTGGCTCCGTAATCCTGCCAGATCGTGAAAGGAAGATGAGACTCCGGGCTCCGCGGGAGGCCATCCACAAGGCCGTACTCCTCCCGATACCACCCAATCCTCCTGCGAGAACATAGGAGGCATTGGACGAGAATTGCAGAGGCGGTGTCGGTTCAGGAATCAAGGGCACAAGGTCATCGTCATGGGGAACGAAAATAATCTTGCCCAAACTCTTACCAGCCTGCAGTAAACGGAAGCCCTCTTCTATCTGGGAGTAATTCATGAACGTGGTCGGCTTTGCATCGTGAATCTTGCCCTCCGCATACAGGCGGATGATATCCTGGGTGAGTCTTTTCACCAGATCCGGTCGATACTTGATCATAGTGGGCAATTCCACACTGGCCATGGTAACATTTCGAAGGAACGGCGTCAATTCCACCTTACCATAGGCCTGAGCATCCTTCTTTCCAATCTCGATGAAACGACCAAATGGTGCAATGCAATCCCACGAGCGACGGAGAGCTTCATCTGACAAGGAGTTCAAGATCACATCAACACCTCTGCCTTTGGTATGCCGCATGATACCGGGAGCAAAGTTGAGATCTCTGCTGGAAAAGATATGATCTTCCGGAATGCCATACTCTTTAACCAGGATTTCCCGTTTCTGTGGACTGGAGACCGTCGCAAAGATTTCAGCCCCCACAAGCTGGGCATATTGTATGGCGGCTTGACCCACGCCTCCCGCACCGGCATGGATAAGGATGGTCTCTCCCTTCTGCAGACGGGCAACGTCGTCAAGACCATAAATGGCCGTTGCATAAACAACAGGCAGACCGGCAGCTTTTTCAAGCGACACTTCATCGGGCACCTTGACCAGGATATTTTGATCCACACGACCGAAGGTATGCAAGCATCCAGTCGAGGCTAAACCGCCCATGTAGACAACGCGGTCTCCTGGCTTGAATTCTCGCACCCCCGAGCCAACACGAGTCACAATGCCAGAACCTTCACTACCAAGACTGTACGCCATGTGCTCTCCCATGGCGATCATCACATCACGGAAATTCAACCCAACGGCGCGGATGTCCACCTCAACCTGGGTATCCTCAAGAGGCAAGCTCTGGGCCTTATCTGTAACCCACTGCAGTTTGCTCAACAAACCAGGGGTAGCTATGCTGAGCTTGATTGGATGGCCAGCATCACCCAGCCGCGTCAGTTGAGGTGCAGGTTTTGAGAATTGAGCGCTTAAGAACTCATTGGCTTTGGCATGATCGACGAGTCGGTTGGTGTGGAATATCCCACGGTGGAACTGATACTCAGAGTTCCTGTCTCGTTCGGATGTGCCCGTCGACAAGAACTGATGCTCGAAAAGCCTCCCGATGACTCGGGCTTGCTCACTGGGCTCGAGGTCGTCAAGAATCGCAAACGGAATCAAGTTCGCGTCTTCAATATCTCTTTCCCATCTCACGGTTCTCAACAGACCAGTAATAAGCCCAGCCTCCGGCTGCTTGTCCGGATCCCCCGTCACCCAGAGCAAACCTCCACATGTCGCGATAAGATGGCGGATATTCAAATACTCGTCCTCTGGAGCTCCATACAGGACAGGGCGCTCTAGCTCCACAATGGAAATATAAATATAATCCGTACAGTCCGCACCTTTGAGATTGAGAGGATGCACCACTTGGATATCCGTTAGGCCGAAATTCGTGTGCAGTTGAGCCTTGATAGCTGACACGAGTGGAGACTCGGATGGTGCAGACAGCGAGATAATTCTCACTCTCCGATGCTCACCACCATGGTCACTCTTCTCAGGCACTGCAGGGCAAATAAGGACCGATTGATTTGAGTACTCGAGGTTTCGGGACTGGGGCATGTTTATACCAATGCCGGAGAATCCAGCGTTACGCAGATATTTCTCCCACTCGTCCGGAGACACGAACGGAGACCACTTGCGGCTCTCCTCGACACCCAGCCACCATCCAGAGATCTGCCCAAAAGACAGTGATGGTCCGAGTCTATCCTGTCTTGTTCCTTCCTGCAAGACCAATCTGCCACCAGGCTTTAGCAAGGCACGGACATTCTTCAGCGTCTCCTGGAGATTGGATGTGGCGTGAAGGACGTTTCCAGCAACAACAATGTCGTACGTGCCAACTTCGATGTTTTGTGTGGCAGGGTCCGATTCGATGTTCAGCGTTCGGAAGTCCAGGACATCGTTCCACAGCTTGAACCGGTCCTTTGCTTTGGTGAAGAAACTAGCCGACACATCGGTGTAGCAGTAATGCGCAATGCGAGAGTCAGTACCGCTGCTACCTTCTGACCGAGGGCTCAATACGTTCAACAGCAAAGCCGTCGAGCTTCCAGTGCCCGCGCCGATTTCCAAAATTCGAAGCTCCGGAGAATTATGGCCCAGGAATCCGAGGTACTGTTCTAGCTGGGCAGGAAGGTCTCCAAGAGTCGCCAGATAGTCGTAGACCTGATCCATGATGTCGCCTCCATCTCCGAACATGAGCTCCAGAGGGTCGACCTCTCCCTTCAATACGGGAACAATGTTCGTCCCCATGCGGACGGCCAGGGCGCCCTCGGCATTGTGCTCTTCCACTGACCGGTAGAGCTCACTCTTCAGCCGTGGGTCACGATCCATTCGCTCCCACAAGGTATGAGGCAGGCCGTTGACCCGGTTCGCGTGCAGCTCCTCGGCCTGGTATTCCAACCAGTCGTAGTAGCGACGGAAATGGCCCTCAAGTGAATCTTTGTCAACGTCCTTCAGCTCCTTGAGTGCGTCTGTCACCATCAGCAAAACAGCTGCTTGGTGTCTACTGTTCCAGAAGCGATCCAACTCGTCGTCAGACTGGGGAACTTCCACCAGTTTCAGGAATGACTCGGTGTCCAAGAAGTTGACATCGGGCTGCCAGACCAAGCTGTGACATAGCTTTCGGACTTGGGTCGAGGTATTATCGCCAGAGTCGAGTGGAGTCAAACGGAGACCGTCGATTAAGATGCACCCTTGCTTGGTACTTCCGTTCCAAACTTTAACATCACATTCGAACTTCTCGTACGCGATCAAGCCCGCTTTCCCACGGCCATAGAATGTGGTTCCTGGGGTCGAATCGATATCCGCAGATATGGTAACCTCCCGAATAAACGTCGGCACGGCCGCCTTCTCCAGGGTGCCCTTGTTGTTGTTCACGTCCACAACAGCACCGATCAGGAGGTGAATCATGCTGTCCATAGTGGCGGGGTGAATGAGGTGCGGGTGCAAATAGTTCTTCGGCATTACCTGGCTGATATCGGGGACAGTTACTGTTCCTGTAACGATTCCTTCGTTACGGCCCCCTGTCTTGACATCCGATGCATTTCGGAAAAGTGGCCCGAAGGCGAGACCAGCTGTCTGTAGATTGTCGTAGGTCTTCTTGAAATCCATCGGGACCTGGCATGCCTGTGAAGCTTCATCCCAGAGAGCCTGCCAGTCTGCTGCCTCTTCTCGGGCTTCACGGTCATCGCCCGATAGTCCCTTTTGGTTCTTCAACTCGACAGAGATGTATCCCGTGCAGTGTTCTATCCAGTCGTCACCACCGGGGTTGTATGACAGAACTTCGAACCGCCTCCATACGGACGACCCCCACAGACTTGTCTCGTCCATCCGGGTTAAGGATATAGACGTCTCGATGCCCTCTTTATTATCCGGGATGATCAATGCCTTCTTGATGGCCACATTCTTAAACCTGAAGCGCAGGATTTGTGACCCTGGCTCGGCCAGTTGTTTCACTGCTTCGATGGCCATGATAAGATACCCTACTCCAGGGTACACAAAATTGTCGGTGACCTAGTGCATGTATCGGTTAGAATATAACCCTGTCAATGATGGATTCTGGACTTGGACTCAACCTACCACGTGGTCCCGCAGCCAAGGAAGCTCGTCGAGCCTGAAAAAGTGCCTCCACTTAGGGTTCTGAGGATTCCAATCAGGCACTGGAGCGCCCAGCAGATCATGCCGAGGAGCCTTTCTGAAACGAATGTTTTTGGCCAGTCGGCTTATGTACAAGGTCTTGTCGGAATGGTTGAATCGATAGGGTGGCAGGTCTGTTAGCATCGTGGGATGGCCCTTCTCCGTGGGTCGAGCTGCCCGGTTGACAATGTCAATATCAACCTGACAGCCCCGGGTGTACAGCTTCCCGATGGACCCTAGAAGAACTTCAGTGCTAGGGTTATTCCGATTCAGAACGGGCAAGTATTCAACGGGAGACTTCACGCTCTTGGCAGTGATGGTCTCCTTGATTGGACCTTGCAAGGCACTGTGAGGCCCAATTTCGACGATCTGATCGACGAAGACCTGATCCACCTTGGAGTTCACTTTGAGAGATCCCTGGCCGTGGGAAACAGGGTCCAAACATAGACCAGCAAGGCCGTCAGTATATCGAACAGGGGACACAAGGTTGTCCACCCAATACTGCGCGTCCAAACTAGCAGCCTCGACTCTCTTTCCGGTTAGAGATGAGAACATGTAGATTTCATGCGGCATTTGCCGGGGTGGACCAGCCAAACTACCCAACTGGTTGAGGTAGTCTTGCGCTACCTCCTTCATATGAGAGGAGTGGTATGCATTCTGCACGCGAAGCTTTCGGGCAAAATGGCCATCTGCAACAAGGTCTGCCATGAGGCTATCCACCAGCCCCTCATCTCCGGAGACAGTCTGGCTATTGGGACTGTTGTAGCATGCGATGACTAGCTCACCTGTGCGTCCATTGCGCACGTTCTCCAGATAAGGCTGGAGCTTCTCTTCGTTCAATCCGACCGCCAGCATTGCACCTTTAGCAGAGAGCTGCTTGGCAGAGACTTCTCCACGGTAATATGCCACCTTCCAAGCTGCCTCCCGAGACAGTTTACCGGCTGCATAGGCGGCTGGAATCTCACCCGATGAGTGTCCTATCACTCGTGTTGGGAAAATGGACCAGCTGGCGAGGAGATCAACAACAGCAATCTGGACAGCAACACAAGAGGGATGGGCGATCTCCGGCGAATGCACTCGGGAAGCTTCCTTATCTTTGAGAAGTTCATCTTTCATACGTCAGTATAAAGTCACTCTTTTTGAGCTCGTCCAGCAAAGCATCATCACCTACCGAGAAGAGACCATGGACTCCCCAGCGACTTCATGTATTCCGTCGCATCTTCCAAGGATTTCCGGAAGGTTGGATAAATGAGCAGCTCTCGTCCCATGGCGAAGTGCTGTGCACCCTGACCAGTAAATGCGAATGCGACCTGAGGAGTATGGCGCGAACGAAGAGGCTTCGATACACCATCTGAGAGTTTTTTCACAAGTTCTCCCCAGGATTCAGCGACCACGAAGCTTTTCCATGGTAGCACCGATCTTTTGTTGGACAGTGTGTATGCCAAGTCACCGAGGTTGTCAGTTGTATTCGTATCGGCCTCACTCCGTCGTTTTTAAATCAGATAGCTGCGAATATCTGCAGCAACGCGGTTGATTCCTTCCTCATCAAAGGCAGAGAGTAGATACAACAGAGCGTGGCCCTTGCTGTCAGCTTCCTTTTCATTCGGGCCGATCAATTCATACTCGGAAAGGCCATCACTGGTGGAAGTCCTACTCTCGTGGGACGATAGGTCGCTTGCCGAACCCTGGTACCGTGCGTGAGCTGCACTGACAAGCCGATCGATTTCCTCCTGGGATGGGATGAGGGCAGTGCTCTTATGGTTGCCGGATAGTCGGGCAGCCTGAAGAAAGTGGTAGGCATCGTCCATAACGCAATGAGCGTTTGTTCCTCCGACGCCAAACGAGTTGACTGAAACTCGACGGAGTCCTGACTTTCTGGGCCAGCCCATATTCTGCAGGGGGAATTTGATGTTCCATTTTCCCACGGGAATACGCGGGTTAATCTTTTCAAAGTTCTGATTCGGAGGGATCATCGCATTCTCCAATATATATATCGCTTTGATGACCGCTGCCACTCCGGAACCACCTTCCAAATGCCCAACGTTCGATTTGAGTGCTCCGATGTAGACAGCCTCTTCTTGGGATGCGCCAAACACTTTAGCGATTGCACTGGCCTCCACAGGATCACCGGCCGCGGTTCCGGTGCCGTGTGCCTCGACGAAGGCCGTGTCCTTCGGGTTGAGGCCAGCCTCCCGGTAGACATGACGGATCAAGGCTTCTTGCGCCGCAGCGCTAGGGTTGGTGATACCTGGTGTGCGGCCATCTTGATTGACGCCCGTGTTTCTGATCACAGCACGGATCGTATCGCCGTCTCGCAGAGCAGAGGAGAGTCGTTTGACGATGATACTAGCAACACCTTCACCGCGGGAGTATCCGTTGGCTCTGTGGTCAAAACTGAAGCACTTGGCGTCAGCACCGAGGAAGCCATGATGACTCTCTGCGATGATATCTGCAGGGTACTCCATAACATTCACACCGCTGACAACTGCCTGGTACTGTTAATCCAGACATCTCCAAAGGAAAATGGGGGTCGGTGGAGTCATACTATATCACTCTCGGAGCTCCGCAGACTCTGTGCTGCCAGGTGCAATGCAACCATACTACTGGAGCATGCAGTATCAACTGTCAAACTAGGACCTTTAAAGTCAAAGAACCAGCTAACGCGGTTGGAAATAATCGAGTTCGACACTCCTGTGACCTTATATTTGAGGGCGCTCTCCAAGTCCGCATTCAAGACTGCAAGATGGTCGTGATTAAATCCAGTCACGTAGACTCCAGTCCTAGATCCCACTATTTTCTCCATCGGAAGGCCAGCTACTAACGTCAGCATATCGTGCGATTAAACACCACGGACACAGAAACGTACCGTTCTCGAGAGCATGGTAGACATTTTCCATGACAAGTCGTTGTTGTGGGTCCAGCGTCAAGAGCTCTGTCTTGATGACATTGAAGAAGGTATAATCAAAGTATGCTGGGTCTTCCTCCAGGAAGTTGCCTCCTACATTATGGAACTAAGAGGTCATTTAGTATGGAACGGCACCTGCGTTCGTCGCAGCAGATACACATACCGTGCCACCGTGCTCTGGGTCAGGATGCCAGAAAGCATCTGCGTTCATTCTTTCCGGTGGAAAGGGCGCCATTGCCTGTCGGGCTCGGAGAAGAAAGTCCCATAGCTTCTCAGTTTCCGTTGTCTCTTGAGGACCCCGAAAGGCCATGCCAACGACCGCAAGAGGTTCCATGTTGAGTGGCGGGGTGTCACCACCATGTCTAGTATCGATAGAGCCCATGTTGAAATTCAGGTCAAGTTACAATGATTTGTTCGAGTGGTTTCTGAAGAAATGAAACCGACATTTACTCGATCGAGGTAGTCCGACAGCTTAAATACTCGAAGCCCGCGGTGTTTGGATGGCTGACGATGTATACACCTTCACCAACGCGGAGTACTAGTGCACCCAGATACAGACAGGGATTGGACCTAGTGTTCCAAGCTATGGAGGAGGCGATGCTATACACCTTCACCAACTTGGATTACTAGTCCATCCGGAGCCAGACAAGGATTGGCGTGTCCGAAGCTATGGAGTAGCGCGCCTCCCCAACAGGGTCCGCGATACGACGTTTGAGAGACAAATAATTGTTGAACATAAGAAACCAAGACGAATTACACAATATCACCGAGATTATTGTCATGATACCATTTAAGCATAGCGGTATTTTCCGTCAACAATTCTATTGGCTACTAGTGCTCGAGCAGACATGCCACTTCAATCGAAGGATTGACTCCTCACTTCGTACCATCGACTATGCCCGTTCTGCTGTTTCCCGGATCAACTGTGCAATCCTCTTCATCTCCGCATGGCCGCGGGGAAAATCCTCGCCGTTTCGGTGAAAATATTCCGTGACCAATTCGGGCTGGCACAACTTGGTAAGATTCAAACCATGGTCGTCATCTTCCTCCTCCAAGCAGCGGACATGGAGCGTGGGGATATCAATGAGGACGCCATCCAGATCCGCATGGTACCGAGTAATGGCATGGGTTCCGTTTGATAAACACGGCCTCCCATCGGCCGTGAGTCGAGGTTCCAGCGAGGCAATATCCTGTTTGATAGCGGCGGGGTCGTAGGTGTCGTACTCGGACCGCTTCTTGCGCACCCTGGTAGCCGAATCCCTCAGCAACAAATTTGATACCTCTTGCATCACCAATGAAGAATCGCCCGACTGGCCTGAGGATCCTTCACTGACGTCTTGAGCAGGGATAACCTTCAGGGGGGTGACGCCATTGATGAAGACAGCAAATCGGAACGGTCGTTCCTCGGGCAAACTGAACGCATTTTTCAGACTGTCTCGGATGATAAGCTGAGAGGCCAGTGCGGTGCCGCCTGAGTAGGCCAAGACGCCGTCGAAAGGGCCTTCTTGCTCGATCAATTGAAGCAGATCGTCCTCCGCTTGGGTGACCGAAGCCGGCTGCAGAGGGTTATAGTACCCGTACAGTGGTGTATCTGGAAACGCCGTGGTATACAGAGACCAATTGCCTATTGCGGGGTTAGCTGATTAGTTCGCTGCATGAATCCTTGGCTTCTCTTTTCCCCGCGGACCTTCTGTGTGTGGCACGGTCCCTTGGACATATTCAAATTCAAAATCATCCAACTCCGACCTGAAAGCAGCTTTGGCGAGGGTTAGCCGGGTCAAGTGTATCTGAGAAACAATCCTACCAGTTTGCAGTTGAAAGATCTAGTCCGACCAATCCGGCGTTGGTTAGCTGAATTCTACATGGAGGTCGAGGTACATAACTTACGTCGTTGTTGGAGCCTCTTCCGTGGAGACACAGTAGTTTCATGGTGATCTATCTGGTGGTTTGCTCAGAAGTGACCTTGGACAGGAGATATGGACGCGCGGAGATGAGCGGTGGTAGTGAATGCGTACAAGTGAGGGTAATGCATCATTTGTACTGCACGCTGCAACGTCAGACACAGACGTAGTGGGGCATTTCATATAATCCATTAGAATCATGACCGTGTGAGACATCAAACGTTAACTTCAATCTCGACATCATGGAGCTCGGAAATTGCAGCCAGTGAAACCAGGCCACGTTCCTCTTGGCCTTCAGGGTATGCGATCCATCTGAACCTGATCCTTCGATGAACCAGGGTAAGCCGATAGGCAGAAGTCATGGTATGATTTCGATGAACGTACGCGGTTTGAAATTATGAAATAGTGGTTAACACAGCCACTGGACCGCGAGTCAGTCAAGTCCAGACCTGTTGTTTTTTACCAGCGACCTATACTGGACACAGACAATGTTGGCTGAACTCTTCGAATCGATAGAGCAGGGAAACTACCTTGACCCGACTCTATTGGGGGCACTTCTACTCACCTTCATTGGGGTCTGGACATTTGCACGATCAGTATGGCAATCACGACCAGCTCTGAAGGAGCCCCCGGTTGCACCGTACTGGATTCCATATTTCGGCCACGTTTTTGAGTTTTTCAGAGACCCAGGGGGACTGGTTCAAAATCTCCGGTATGAAAAGAAAAGATGTATGGGAGTCAGAAAGCTGATGTGCCCAGCAAAAAATACCCCGGTGTTCCATTCAGCTTGGTTATGATGGGCACGAAATTCCACGTCTTTGACTCCGTGGAAACAGCATCCACGATTTTTAGCCGGTCGCGAGACTTTGATTTCTCTCCCATTATAGCATCTATGATGCAGAATGGACTAGATCTACCAGACCAAGATACCCGGATTTACCAGGGGACGGTCAAGTCAGAAAATGGGGG
This sequence comes from Aspergillus neotritici, assembly GCA_023619815.1. Classification (NCBI taxonomy): domain Eukaryota; kingdom Fungi; phylum Ascomycota; class Eurotiomycetes; order Eurotiales; family Aspergillaceae; genus Aspergillus; species Aspergillus neotritici. The sequence goes on from JALZYL010000013.1 coordinate 268,949, forward strand.
CAAGCCATTTCAAGACCTAATTCACAATGCGTACATTCGCTATTTGGCAGGAAAACATTTGGATTCCATTATGAAGGTCTACAGGGTGAATCTGGCCAACTATGTGAATGAGAACTTCCAAATACCTAGCACAGAGAAGAGGAATATTTTCGTCTTCGAAGAAATGCGACGCCTGGTGTTTGGAACATCCGTGACCACCTTTTTTGGCACACGCATCCAGAAAGACTACCCCGGTTTTTGGGAGGACTTTCGCCTGGTAGACGATACCCTCTACGCAGGAGTGCGCACGAACCTCCCATTCCGACTGAGTCGCCAGGCATGGCAGGCGCGCGAGAGGATTTTACTCGCTTTCGATCGCTGGATCGAGGCCGCCGTGGACGAATGGCCCGGTGGGCAGGAAATCTGGTGCGAAGAATGGGGGTTGAAGCTCAACTGGGAGCGAGAACGATTGCACCGCGACAAGGGATTTACCTTGAGGGGTCGGTCCTGCTCGCATGTGTCGTTTCTATGGGTGTGAGTTTTCGCGATCATCCAGGCCCTTGAATGCATGACTCACCGTGAGACTCTATAGTTCAATGACAAATGTAGGCCCGCTGGCAACGACCTTTCTGATGAATCTGCTTGAGTCGCCAGTGTACATGGAGCAGTTTCGATCCAAAGCAGATTCTGCTAGACAAGGTGGCAGTGGGGGCATGCTCGAAGTCGACATCATTAAATTGAAATCCGATCCCTGGGTCCAGAGCTTCTGGAAAGAAACCATGCGGCTCGGATCGGCGAGCTCTTCAGCGCGTGTCCTACAGAAAGATGAACAACTGGAAGGCTTCATCCTCCGCAAAGGGAGTCTGGTCTTCCTCCCTGTGCAGTTGATGCATTATAATCCAGACGTATTCGAAAACCCGACCAAGTTTGACCCCGATCGCTGGATTGGAGGTGAGGACAAAAGAAAAAACTCGAGTCTGCGGCCATTTGGCGGAGGATCCAGTATCTGTTCTGGGAGGTTTTTGGCAGAGCAGGAGACCCTCTTGATTGCTGCCACATTCCTTCTGCGCTTCGACATCAAGATCCTGCCTTCCCAAAAGCCATTTGAGCCCAATCCACGGGCTTTGGGAGTCATGGGTCCTATGCGTGATATTGAATTGGAGTTGCGTCCGCGAACGGGGGAATTTGATAAAACATAACAGTGTGCTGCGTATGATAAATTGATCTAATTCTACCGATTCGTCTTGTAATGTTAAACCATGCTGAGAACCATCTCATCGCGCTCCCACATCAAAAGAACTGCCGCTCCGGCCGGAGACGAAACAACACTGGCGAGAATGATCTTCGCAAACAGTGAACTCCAATGAATAGACTGGCCCAACATCGTATGACATCTCACGAGCAGAGTCAATGACCAAGACAAAACAGCTAGAGAGCTAACCAGAACGTCCCACTGCAGCAACCACTTCAGACCTTCATCCATAGACGGTGCTTTCTTCCCCGACCATGGGGACGTCAGACTGAACACACTGCGAGGATGCATCCTCCTAGCCGCGTCTTTGGCAAAGAGTCCTGGATAAACCGCAGACAAAGTGCTCAGGAACAGGACGCAGATATGCGGGACTGCCGCCAAAGAAAAGGCAAACAGGTACATGAAGCGATGGTACCAGATAGGGGTGCTGAGCGGGTCGAAGAACTGCTTAATGACTTGGGCACAGGCAAGATGACAGACGAAGATATAAACATGCCACAGCTGGTACCAGCCGATCAAGGTCTGTTTCCGAGCGACAGTGATCATGGATGGGGCCGGGAGTGCATGAGCCCCAATGGGGAGTATATATCCCACCACGAAGCTGGCCACAATCGCGCGCGCATCGACGGAGTCAATGATCAGTGAGGCTCCGTCTGGCACGAAATACAGATGATACAAGAAGTAAAGAGGCATCATGAGGCCTTGAGAGTGATCGAATATCAAGACCCCGGGAATCATGATACTACCCAATTAGCTTCAGCCACGACCACCGAACAAGGTGAGGAAACCGTACTGGGAGGCCCATGTGCCCTGATTTCCAATTCTCAAGCTCTCCATCACGATCAGAAACCACGTAGATCCAAAAGCCCCGACAAGGGCTAATCCAACCAGCGACAGATCGGGTCTGTGGCCTGCGGCAAAGGGCCATATAAAACCCAGGACATTTTTCAGTCGTCCATCGAACCAGCGAATACCAGACAGACGAAGGCAGATTGGGACGCCATTGGGAAAGGAATTGTTTCTTTGGGTTTGTTCGAAGAACTTCAAGAGGCCATTGTCAGAAGCAAACAAGATAATGCTCTTCAAGCCCCAAGCAGCGAGGACCGCAAGGGTGATCTCAGCAATCATTCTGTCGAATCTTGGTGCCTGTGTCCAACTTGGTTTGGGATTCAAAAATTCTCTATCGCAGGAAGTCGCTTATAACCTATAAGGGCCGGACTTTTGTCGGCTGGAATTAGCTCGTTGAAATATAAGTTACCTACTAGTAATGCTCCACCATGCCTCGAGTCGTGCCGTCTCTTAGGTTGCTTCCTGCTGTAGACCCCGGGCTATTAATGCATCCTTCCGTCCCCTCTTTCCCCTCTTCCCCCTCTTCCTGGATTATTCTCCATGTGGCACAATGCAGTCGTCGATATTTCTCATCATTCTATTGGCTGTCGTTTATGATCTCTACAACAGACGATGGCTGTTCGCTGAATCGCTATCCCACCACGCCTTCAGTCCCATCACTGCGCGCAGCCAGCCACACCATGAAGATGCAGACTGGATGCTTTGTACGGATTCCTTTCTCCCCAATCACTACCAGACAGCCCCATACGTCTCCAATGGTTATTTTGGCCAGACCCTGCCCTCGGAGGGTATGGGATACTGGATTCAGCGAGGGGAAAATGGCACCTACACAAACAACTGTATGTTTCCCGACGAGACGACCAGCGTGATATCGCCCTGACAGCTTACAGCATGGCCCCTCGATCAGCCCCGAGCAACCTTTGGCACTGTGTCGGGGTTTTGGAACCTCCAGGCGAACACCACGCATTTCGCCAGTCCAGAGAATCTCCGTCGCGGGGGTGAGTCTGTGATCAGTGGAATTTCCGACTGGACTGGCTTGCTGGTCACGACTGGAGACGGGGATGTTTATCGTCCAGGGGTCGACGCATCAGCCGTGCGACAGTATCGTCAATGCCTGTCGGCCCAGAATGGGGTGGTGCAAACCAACGTTACCTGGCAGCCGCGGGGTAATACAGCTTTCCAGTTGAATTACACGGTTCTTGCCCATCGCACCAGAGCAACGCTCGGTCTAGTACGTCTAGATATCGCCGCGCAGGATGACACCACCGTGCAGGTTACCGACCTTCTCGACGGAGCAGGCGCAGTCCGCACGCAGTTTGATTCGAAGGGTGTTGAAGAAGGTGACTCGATCTGGACCAGTGTCAAGCCATACGGAATCTCCAACGTAACCGCTCACATATATTCTACCGTTCGCCTCGATGGGGTAAAACCCGAGGCAGTATTGACAGGTATAGGAAATCCTCCTCGGCTTTCCACCAACGCTAGCACGATCGCTCAGCAATGGAAAGTAAACCTGAAGCGGGGAGATCAGGTTACTATCTACAAATTCGTCGGGATCACGTCGTCCGACGCGTTTGGGCAAAGTGCAAGTTCGATAGCAAGGTCTTCTGCTCTCCAGGCCAGCAGCATCCCATGGAGCCAACTACTGCAAGAACACACCAACGCCTGGGATCAAACATGGAATGACAGTGATATTCTCATCCCCGGGGATGTAGAGCTACAGCGAGCTGCGCGGGCATCACTGTTCCAGATTCTTACAAACCTGCCCAATACCGGAGACCTGGCAAACTCTATCCATGTCGGAGGATTGACCAGTGATTCTTATGCCGGTTTGGTCTTTTGGGATGCCGATACCTGGATCTATCCGGCCATCCAAGCTCTCCAGCCCGAGAGTGCCGCCACGATTCTAAACTATCGAGCACGGCTGCTCGGCCAGGCAGTCGACAATGCTCAATTGTATGGCTATGCTGGTGCATTGTATCCGTGGACGAGCGGCAGGTTTGGAAACTGCACCGGAACTGGCATGTGTAAAGACTATCAGTATCATTTGAATACCGATATTGCCCAATCCATGTGGAATTATTTCCTACAGTCAAACGACCTAACATGGCTGGCCGAGACGGCGTATCCTGTGATCAGAGGAGTTGCAGACATGTTCGCAGCGTATGTGAAGAAGAATCGAACAACCGGAAAATATGAGACTATTCTGCTTGGTGAACCAGTAAGGAATTTTCTCCAGATTCAATTTCGTCGACTAATGAACAGGACGAATTTGCCTACAATAAAGACAACGGGGCGTTTACCAATGCGGGCATTGCCCAACTTCTAGGAGAATGGGCTCCTACAGCAGCTCGTTTACTAAACCACCCAGTTCCCAAGAACTGGAGTGAGATTGTAAAAAACATCGAGATACCTCTCAACGACCGAAAAGACATCACTTTGGGATTTACGGGAATGCCGGGGGACTGGGTTGTGAAGCAGGCCAGTGTGATTCTTCTGAACTACCCACTGGGTTATCAATATGAGCGAGCGAAGAATGATATTTCCTATGCACGGCTACCCCATATTCAAGGTTCATCATCATGCTAACTCTGTGCAGTACTCCGCAACAACAACACCGGGCGGTCCAGCGATGACGTGGTCCGCGTTTGCCATTTCTGAAGCCCAAACCGAAACCCAGGGCTGCGCTGCATACACGTATCTCCTGCGCAGCTACGAACCATACATCCGCAAACCATTCTACCAATTCAGTGAAACAGCACTGGACAGCATGTCTGAGGAGAATCCTGCCTTTCCGTTCGGCTTTAATCCAGCATTTCCATTCCTTACCGGAGCGGGTGGCTTTCTTCAGGTACTTACGCATGGTCTGACAGGCATGCGACCACATCTTGAACACCTGCATTTCGACCCTGTTTTGCCTCCTCAACTCCCAGATGGGGTAGTAGTGAAGGGTTTGAAATGGCGTGGGGCCACCTTGGACGTCACCATAGGTTTAAATAATAGTACCATCAGGAGGCGATTGTCAGCAGAAGATTCCAATGAGCAAGTATTGCTTCAAATCGGCAAGTCTGATGAGACAGTGGAATTACTGCCCGGTCAATCAATCACCGTGCCCACCAGACGACCAGATCTCGAATCCAAGAATCTTGCAGGATGTACACGTGTCTCATCTGCCTCGGAGTTCGTCTCTCAGATGTACCCATTGTCCATGGTAGACGGCTCAAACTCGACATACTGGCAGCCAACAGATACCGTCGCATCAGCGATTATCGACCTTGGTCAACCGCAAAATGTTTCTGGTGTGAATCTCATCTGGGGACCCAACCCCCCTCGAACCTTCGATTTGGGAATAAAGGTGAATGAGAGCGATGATTTCAACCGCCTTTCAGCCGATGGTGCAGTCTCGATTTCTTCGCCTTATAAGCCGGAGGAAGCTGAGCTGGTTCGAATTCGAGAGCCAAACATTACGGTCGATCGGTTTGAAAATGTTTATCAAGTGCGATACATCAACCTGACTGTCAAAGGGTCATGGGCAGAAGGTCAAAGTGCAACTGTGGCTGAATTGGATGTATTTTAATCAAGAAGCTCTACGTAGCTGTCAGAGATTCGGTATACATATCAAATATTGGCCAGTCCATCAATGGCACTCTGGCCACTGTGTCTATAGCATCTTACTTCGCATACTCCTCCGCTACATCCTGATACCTTTTATGGCCATGGTTTGGCCATCTAGAATCATATTAAATCTGCGTACGGGCAGGGCTAGTACACTTTAAATTAATCGCAGCACTAGTCCAGGCAGCACGAGCACTTAGCCTAATCGCCCACTCGTGTCCAGCTTCCTTCATGGAACGCAGGAGATGCTGCAGGCTCTCATGCTGATCTGCAATTACTCGACTCATCCAATTCTCCAGCAACCACATAAACGTGCCTCGCTGTCTGGACTTCCCACATGTTCGACTGTTTTATAATTGAATGTGCGTCACCCTGGAGAAAGAAGAATTCGGCCCTGATGTATTTGACCTATGGCTAAAATACACTATGTAGAAAAGTTACGGAGTAACCCTACTGTACCATACTGGTCTGGGGTATTCTCAAAGCGTCTCTGTCACGATGGATACAGCCTCCTTTACCTCAACGTCGGATTTAATATCACCTGTCCCATCTGGCGTAGTTTGTACAGTATCTGGAACGTTTCCATTGCCACATTCATTCTCATCCATGACCCGAGCTATGGCGTCGAATGCGCGGGATAAATCAGCGATAATATCGGTGACATCTTCCGTGCCTACCGATAGGCGGATCAGGTCCTGGCCAGGTTCTTCAGCATTCATGATCTTTGAGTCTCAACATCTTCAAGCAAAGGACTTACTTCGGTAACTCCAGCATCGATACGGTCTTTTTCAGACATGATGGAATGGGTGGAGCCCCACGGATGGGTCGCCATCGTTTTGCAATCTCCGACGCTATGGGACAGATGGTTAGTGCCTTGTCTGCAGATGAGGTTTGAAAAACACGACAAGAACCTACTTTGTCATATTGGAAACGAGCGCCAGGGCATCGACAAAGGCTCGACTTCCAACCATGCCTCCTTTGACACCGAAAGACATCACACCACCGAAACCGTGTCGCAGATATTTCTTAGCCAAAGCGTGGTACTCATCCGTTGCCAAACCTAGCTCACCATGAGTAACAGCACGAATGAATCAAAAGTACGGAGACCACGCACCTGGATAGCTGATCCACTCGATCAGAGGATGCCCGCTCAAGAATTCCGCAATCCGCAGGGCATTCGACGCGATGCGTTCACATCTCAGACTCAACGTCTCAATTCCGACGAGGATCTCATGGGCAGCGAAGGGATTCATCACGGCGCCAACCTCCATCACGACCTCAATGCGCAGCGCCAATGCAAATGCGACATTCCCAAACGCGCTGGCGTACGAAAACGCCATGGGCCCCTCGCTTGGCTTGGTCAAGTGCGGGAATTTGTCGGATTCGCTCCAGTTGAAGCGTCCCGAGTCGACTATGACTCCGCCTACCGTGTTGCCGTGGCCGCCGAGCCATTTAGTGGCTGAGTGGATCACGATGTCTGCGCCGTGTTCAATGGCCGGGCACCAGAAGCCGCCGGCGCCGAAAGTGTTGTCTACCTAGGGATTGCTGAGTGGGGGTTTTTAGGGGGGGTTGATTCGAGCTTACTTACTGCAAAGGGGAGTTTGTGCTCGTGTGCAATGTCTGCGATTGCTCTGAGATCTGGTATGCTGATCCGTGGGTTTCCCACGGTTTCAACAAAGACCAGTCTCGTATGATCGTCGATCTGCTTGCGGTAGCTCTCTGGGTCGTCATCATGAACCCATTTGACAGAGATTCCAAGGCGTGGGAGAACGCATTTAAACAGACTATAAGTACCACCATAGAGGTTTATCGAGCTGATGATATTGTCTCCTGCGTGGACAAGGCACAGCAATGTCTGGAAGACGGCGGATTGTCCCGATGCACAAGCCACAGCAGCGGTACCTCCTTCAAGGGCAGCTACCCTCTTTTCGAGTACCTCGACTGTGGGCTTTTATGTTCGATCTGTGTAAGTAGTGGCGGAAAATATCAACCATGTGTATAGACTCACATTGGATATTCGAGAGTAGACATAGCCGGATTCTTCGTTGGTACATACACGACGCGCATGCTCGCTATCCGTGAATACATAAGACTGGAAAGTATCGAGTCAGACTTTTGATATTCCAAACCATGGAAAAGGTATCATACAGCAGTGGCATAAATAGGGACCGCTCTCGCCTTGGTCGCCGAGTCAGGCCTGGCACCGGAATGGATTTGACGAGTATTGAATCCCCGCTGGGACTCCAAGGGTAGATCGACCTTGAAGGGAGAAAAAGGGTCTGGCATGTTTTCTACAAGGAGCTCCAAAAAAATTGCAGACCTAGCGAAACTAGCCACTGGTAAGAGATATATACTGTGGTATAGACCCGCCAGTAGACAAGCGCGGTCTCGGACATTGACTGATCCGTCCGCGACCTAAAAGAGTTAAACCCTAACCATGCGCGCGGGCATGAGAGTTGGATGCTGGCTATGTTGGCTACCTTATTATTTTATTACTCGGATTCTTCCGCGTAGTTACAGCGAGTTCATTCTCTTTTGTCTTGTATTATTCACTGCTGGAATCTCTCCGCAGACACTCGCTGGACATGTACCTTCAACATCTTACTGGTCTGTGCAGCTCTGTCTCGCAGAACAGTCCATTGGCGCTACTTGCTCCATTCACTGCAATAACTACTGTGGTCTTTATAATCTGGAACAAATGGTCGAGACAGCGACTCCTGCCCGGAGTTCCAATTGTGGGAGGCCAGGATGCAACCGCTATCAAGCAGAACCGTATTCGGTTCGTACATGATGGTAAGAGGATGCTGCAAGAAGGTTATCAGGCGGTGTGTTTCCTATTGACATATCTCGAATTATACTAAATATGTGCTAACTAGTTCCACAGACGAACGGAGGACTGTACTATGTTCCAAGCAAGCTTGGAGAACGGTTGATGCTGCCCACAAAGTATCTGGAGGAACTGAAGTCTGCTCCCATTCATGAGGTGGATTTTGTGGCCACTTTCATTGAGGTATTATATCTTCTAGCTAATGTTGATGATCAGTATACTGAGAAGGACAGATGTTTGAGGGAAAGTATACCACCATGGGTAGTCGCTCTACTCTTCACCCCCGAGTAGTGCGAGGCCAGTTAAACAAGAATCTCTGTGAGTATGCAGAATACTTTCTTTACAGCTAAGCTAACCAGTGACAGGGACGGTAATGGAACACGTCCAAGAAGAGATAAGCGATGCGTTTGAAGCCAGCTTTCCCCTGTGTGATGGTAAAACGCCAACTTGAATGCCGGTTTCTAGATGCTAACTATGTTCAACTAGACTGGACAGAAGTGGACGTCGTCGATCGGATCACACAGATCGTGGCTCGTGTGTCAAGTCGCATGTTTGGCGGCACCGAGCTCAGCCGCAACAAGGAATGGGTTCAGTCCTCGATCGACTTCGCCACAGATGGATTCATCGGCGCGCAGGCCCTGAAAAAGTACCCCGAATGGTTCAAACCCATTGCAGCGCGGTTTATCCCCGCCATCCAAAACATCAAGAAGCATTACGAGAATGCCGAAAAAGCAGCCATTCCGCTGTTGGAAGAGCGGGCTCGCACTGGCGCTACGGCGCCTGATCTGCTGTTTTGGATGGACGAGGATGCCAAGGGGTCCGAAAAAGATCGGGCGTTCCTGGCTGGGATTCTCCTGAAGGTCAGCTTTGCGGCCATTCACACCAGCGCTGCGGCGCCTACCCAGCTCCTGTATGATCTCTGTGCCATGCCTGAGTATACCGAGCCGCTCCGGCAGGAGATCGCGGCCAATACCGGTCCGAATGGCATCATATCGCGTCAGGGATTCCAGAATCTGTCAAAGCTGGATAGTATCATGAAGGAGAGCCAGCGGTTCAATCCCCTTCTGCTGAGTAAGAGCCTGCTTTAATCGATCAAGATATCCATGTCATCACTGACAATTCTAGTCACCTTCGAGAGGGCGGTTACGAGGGATTATGCCCTATCCGATGGACTGGTCATCCCAGCTAACACCACAATTGGCATTCCTACGCACGCCATCTCCATGGATCCGGCCTTATACCCTGAGCCCGAGAAATTCAAAGGATTTAGATTCCACGACTTGCAGAAAGAGAAGGAGGCTGGAGAGAAAGGCCCGCCGGTGGTATACGCCACCTCACATCCGTCCAGCATGGCGTTTGGATACGGCCGCCACGCCTGTCCCGGACGATTCTTCGCATCGGCCGAGATAAAGGCTATTATGGCGTATCTGATTCGGAACTATGATTTCAAATTTCCAGAGAACAGACAAGTCCGACCTCCGAGTTTGCTGTTTGAGACGCAGAATCTGCCCAATCCGACGGGGCGTATCATGTTCAAACGCAGAAGCTAGAGCATGGATGTGTCATTTGATTCCAGCTTAGAATAGCAATGTCAAAACATCAATACCACATCGGGATATGATCGACAGGCGCGTCGGTGATCGCGTTTTCCCACTTTGGGAAATATCCCGGTTAGCACGGCCTTGGGAATAGATGTATATGAACAACTCGATGTATCCATTCAACACTGGCTCTCATTCGTATGAAGCTAAACTGTCAACCGCAAAATGAATTTGAACCATGGTTTCCAGCTTCTGTTTGCTGTAAGAGATACTCAGTAATCATCAACGCAAATCAATTGACCGCCATAAACAGACCGTCATCCTCGCTCTCGTCCATAAATATATCAAATGGCGAAACCATCCCCTCCGACGGTTTCCCGGTCCGTGGTCTGCATCTTTCAGTAATGTACATATTTGGTACTGGTTGTTTGGTATTTCTTTTCACCGACACATCTCCAGGCTCTATATTCGTGGAATTTCATGCGCGGTCGACAGCCATATCGCCAACTGGAGCTGCACGAAAAATACGGCAAGTTCATATGACTCCTGCCATAGGTTCCAGTGGCTAATGCGCGCGCAGGCCCAGTCGTCCGGGTTGCCCCAAATGAACTAAGTTTCAGCACCGCCAGCTCCTGGCGCGACATCTACGGCGTGCGCAAGAACGTCGACCCGTTCATCAAGAGCGAATTCTACGACGGGGGCAACTTCGCCGCCGAAGCGCTGTCTATCGTCAGCGAGCGGGACCCCAAATCGCACGCCGAAATGCGCAAGGACCTCGCCAGCGCGTTCTCCGATCGCTCGCTGAAGGCCCAGGAGCCTCTGATTGCCGAGGCGGTTGATCGATTCGTCGAGAAGCTCGGCGAGGCGGGGAATAGACCCGAGGGCACGGATATGGTAATGTGGTACAACCTGACCACGTTCGATATCATCGGCAGTCTGGCGTTCGGACAGGACTTTGGCGGCGTTGAGTCTGGCACGGAGCACTTTTGGGTGTCAATTGTGACTAAAAGTCTGCGGCTGGGAGCGCTGGCTGATTGCTTTCGTCGGTTTCCTGCTGCGGCGACGGTCTTTCAGTGGTTGTTCTCTGGGTTGATTGAGAAGTTGATGGAGGAAAACCGTCGACATCAGAAGTACACTATGGAGCTGGTGCAAAAGTGAGATTTTTCTCGTTGACGGTGATGCTGAGCACTGATCTGATCACTGTTGATATAGACGCCTGGCGAGTAAGAGCGCACGGAAAGACTTTCTGACCAAGATCATCGAGGGACGAGGAGATGCCGGTATCTCGGCTGTGCAGATTGCAGCACATTCGTCGGACTTTGTGTTCGTCTTTGCCTCTCCAGCGCGGAGGGATCATGCTAACTTCCTCGAAATACAGGATTGCCGGCAGCGAGACAACCGCCACGACATTAGCCTGCATGACCTACTATCTCATGCGCAACCCGGATATCATGAAGGGTCTCCAAACCGAAATCCGCAATGCCTTTACTCGATACGAAGAGATCGACGCGGCCAGCACCACTCCTCTTCCCTATCTACGCGCGGTAGCTCAAGAAGCCATGCGCATTTTCCCTCCGCTGCCGTTTGCGCTACCGCGTGTTGTCCCAGCCGGAGGTAGCACCGTGGACGGTCATTATCTGCCAGGTGGTGTACGTGGTCTGCCCTGTCTATAAGAAGGAGAACTGATGATTCGAACAGACGATCGTATCCACGAGTCCATTCGCATCCAGCATGTCGTCGGTCAACTTCACAGATCCGTGGGAGTTCAAACCGGAGCGATGGCTGGGAAAGACTGTAAGCGACGATCTCGAGGCCTGCCAACCATTCTCGCTAGGCCCACGGTCGTGCATGGGTCGAAGGTAAGCATACGCTCAGCATTCGTACACCAACGAGTGGATCGACTGACTGATATTCCGTGATGCAGTCTCGGGTGGATGGAGGTGCAGACTATCACGGCCAAGATGCTGTTTCGATATGATTTGGAATTGGTGAACCAGGACCTGGATTGGCACCGGGATTCGCAGATGCATACTCTATGGGAGAAGCCTCCTTTGATGGCGCGAGTGTTGCCTCGACGGGAGCAATCTCACTTACATACATGAGCGTAGATGGGCATGGTATACAAATAGTATGTGCTAGCTCTGATCCCCCTTTTCTACGCAACAACAAGATGCACTTTTTCCAACCTACAATGCGTGTCCTACATGTTTCATATACCACCAAACCAGCGCCAAAAGAGCGCATAGCGGAATATCATAGTAGTATAGAATAAACAACACCCATATCCATAGTACCTGGCCCACTGCAACAAAATACAGAATCGGCATTTAAATATAGCACCGATATCCCAGCATGCACTATCAAATACTCCGAAAGTCCGTAGCTGTTTGCTGCAACCGCGTCAACCGTGTATTCTCCTCTCCAAACCACTGTGATCTCAAAGAAGCAATGGGCTCCTCCAGCTCGGTATAACGGTCCCCCAGCGTCAAGATCGTGCGGCCATTCCACCGAGATTCTTGATCGTCTCCGCTGTCTTTGCCATACTGCTCGACCAGCCGCTTTTGTCGCGCTACAGCTGAATACACAACTGCGAGCCCGACGAACTCAGCCGAGCTCACTGGGAGCCCTGCTGCAATGATGGGCGCAGCCAGATGACCGGGCAATAGTGCTGTGATCGTGGCGGCGGGGGCCACGGAGTTGATGGTGATATCTTCGGTGCGGATGGCAGAACGCAGGGCGCGTACGAGGCCGATGAGCTGATGGTGCATTAGTTAGTTCCTGCAGGAAATATATGAATGAAATAGCATACCGCTAGTTTGGACGCGCTGTACACCGGCAACGACTGCTCCGGCGCATAGGCAGTCGCACTAGAGGTGATGACGATACTACCGGCATGTTTCCGGCGTCGAAAGTGGCTCAACGCCAGCTTGGTAAAGTTCAGGACGCCGCGCAGGTTGACGTCCAACACGCCGTATCTCGGTTCCAGCAGTTCATTGTCATCGTCGAACGTGTCGGCGAAGTAATCCGTCTCTTCGGAGACTCCGGCATTGGACACCGCGATGTCAATGTCCCCGGCGTGTTGAAACGCTTGCTTTAGATTGCTCCAATTCGAAACGTCGCATGGGAAATACTCAATGCTGCTGTGGGTGCCTGCTGGGGGTGGGTTGATGTCAAGATCTAGAACTGCGCCGCCCTTTTGTGCAAAGATGGTTGCTGCTGCTAGTCCGATGCCCGATGAACCACCGGTGATGATGACTCGTTTTCCGGTGAGGTCGGGGATATCGCTGGCGTTGATCTCAAGGGAAGTCATTGTATCTGTGGACTGTGTATACGATATGGGTAAGATAAGATAGCTTCCATGGCCGTGTCAATGTCTAGATATAGCAGATCGCCCATTCGGAATATCCCAATGGAGACTGCCTAAAATTGCAACCCCGGATATTATGAGGCAATACATATCGGATGCGCTGATCAAACAAAAGATGCTCACTAACGTGAGGATTTCAAATGTCGGTCTTGCAGCATTATTTTGACTCTACGCTGCACCACCAGCTACGAGTCCATTTATTCACTTCCGTTGACAGAGCTACCGTGTAGATTCAGTGAATATTATCCCTTCCAGACCACGCACAACAGGGATTCCTCTATCTATTAGTTCTCTGTGGTCAACATTACCTCCTTTGACCTTTGAGAGTGCTATCCAGTGAAGTATTGATAGAATCCTACAATGTCGTAGCTCCAGAGGCTCTTAGGGGGCCCTTGTCTTTGAGCCTGGCTTCGACGCAAACTACATCTCCGTTACTCCAGGAGGTTGTTCACCTCAGGGCGATATCCCCGGTAGGTCCGGCTGACGATAGGTCAAAATCTCAATGCATGTATTCTCATCATTCGCCAACACCGCTTCTTTTTAGGACTTTTTGTCCAGGCAATTCCCCGCGGCATATTCGTCGCTGGTAACTCGCCTCCAATCTGGCACTCCAGCGATCAGCCCCATACATTCTAAGGGTCGGACAGCGGCATGTCTACTAGACTTGATGGTACAGTCGCGAACTCTCTGACGGCATATTTCACGCAGTTTGCAAGCAGGGTAACCCAAAGAATTAGCCAGAGGAACACCATAAGGATGGTTCAGAAACTGAGAAGGACATATTGGACCACAACTCGTGGCACCTCCCTCGACATACAAGAAGTGACTGGAGGCCTGACAGTGACTAGACAGGGATTATGAGTCATGTTGAATGCGTTGTTGCCATGCCGAGTCTAGCCTAGACGGGGACAAGGCCGATGTAACCCAATAAATAAGTATTACCGTATATCGCCAGTCGCATCTCGATATCACTATCAAAACAATCAAGATGGAGAAAACGCGTCTCCTCCCTTCGTCTCGTCCCCACCAGCCCATTTCTACCCCGCTTTCCATCCTTGACGCTACTGTTGTCCGGTTCAGTCCCACGGGGGCAATATGGCTATTCGAACACGTCCCTGAAGATATAATCGAAACAGAATTCATCGACCGTCTTCGCTCATCGTTTGTGGATGCCCTAAATGGCTTTCCATACTGGGCAGGCCAGCTGCAATGGGCACCAGTGCGACAAGGGGGCTCGCACACAGAACGCTTCAACCGACCCATCATCATCTATGGCGGCGAAAAAGATCCCGGCGTGGAATGGAGTGTTGCGCGACATCCATCTATATCGATACAGTCATTGGCGCCCTCGGCGTCAGAGCGCGCATCCGGGAAAGGCGTCTGGATAGGAGATGAATTCGCGCAGAACCTGTTCCTCTCGGATACAGCACTGCCATTGCACGACCTGCGCGAATGCGAAGGCCTCCCTGCCATGCAGGTCCAGCTCAACTTGTTCAACGATGGGGGATATGGCATTGGCATTAAGATGGCCCATCCGCTGGCCGATGCGCAGGCGCTGATGGTGTTCGTTCATCACTGGGCGGCTAAAAGTAGGAAATTATTCTCTTCGACCGATTCCACCTCTCTTATGGATGCGCCCATCTTCAACCCGACCCTACTGGACGCATGTGCCGCAGGAGACATTGACGGACCATCTGCCGATCATGCGCTAGTATCCACTGCTCGCCAGCTTCCACTCCATCGGTTTGACTGGTGGCAGGTCAACACCCCTGGATACTCGCCTTTTTTGATTCCGACGACGGAGAATTCCAAACCGTCGCCCGAGGACCTCTCGCAGGTTAAACTATCGCCTTCTACCCCCGGGCCCTGGACAACATGGGACTTTTCCCGGCCGGTACGGTACACCCAGCTGCACTATGCCGGACCCGAACTCGACCGTCTGAAGGAACAGGCGCGCGCAGACGGTCGTCCGGACATATCACGACTGGACGCGTTGCTCGCTCACATCTGGGCGGCAATCAACCGCGCTTGCGGCCATGGAGACTCAACCGAGGACGTGTGTCTTAACTTGACGCTCGGGGCTCGTTCTCGCGTATCGCCTCCATTACCCGAATCCTTCATCGGCTCGCCGCTATTCCTCGCTCATATCAAAACCTCAGGTGCATCGGCCTGTGCGTCTAGCGTCGGTCAAACGGCTAGCCAGATCCGGGATACGATGCTTCGGTTCACGCCCGATGCGGTGGGTGCCATGCTTCATGACGCGGCGCATGAGGTGTCGCCGCAGCGATTGTGGCAGGCATTTCTGGGCACACAGCATACATTGGTGACGTCTTGGTTGAGGCTTAAAGTATATCAGGTAGACTTTGTTGGTTCGAAGCAGCAGCCGCGATATGTGCATGCTGTCATGCCCAAGATGGATGGGTGTCTGCAGGTGATGGATCCGGGTGTGGATGATGGGGGCGTTGATATCGCTCTTTATTTGGATGCGGAGGCGACGGAAAGGCTTTTGTTGGATAGACAGTTACATGTTTGACGTTACTAGACTCTGGAATGGCATACCCAGCATATCTTCGGACTATCTCTGCCATCCAGGGGTTCCTTATGTCATGCTTATCTCAGTCCGCTTCACTGCATTTTCAAAACTTTGGTTGCAAGTCCGAGACAGCGGATTGGTACGGACAAGGAATATCAGGTATATAGTAAGCTGCTCCCATGGGTTGCGGGAGTTTCTGACGTCTGCAGTTTGTATCGAATGAACCCAATATGGTGCTTTCAGCTACGAAGTTCATGCGTAGGTTTGCCATTGGGTACAAGGTCCTCGATAGCTATTGGCATAATAAAAATCCCCAGGTCGGCATTTCGTCAGTAAAGTAGCCAAGGCCTTGCGAATTTGGACATGGTGTTTCTGGATGGCCAGGCCTGTCAAAGCCAATCACGTATGATGCTACGCTTAACCTGTTTCGAATCATGAAGTGCTGGTGGGCGTCGTCGAGCTTAATCTGGGGGCAAGAGAACATACTATTGACAGGGCAGGGGACATACAATAACATTGTCTTCATTTACTACTAGTGGATTGGAAACCATGAGCTTTAGAATAATGCCCTCTACTTAGTTGATGAGAGTCAAATCTGAGTATGTAAGGCATTGGCGCATAAAGTGACAAGGCTCTAGCTTAATGTAACAGTGTTATTCTAGCTAGGACATCAGCTATATCAAGCCCGCCCAAATCCCGATTCCCGTATTTTAACACAATTGCCATCATTCTATATAGCAATTACATCAAGTAGATAGCACCACGCACAAAGCTTGGAGCAGGCAGTGGGTTAGCATCTTAGGACACTCATGTCTCTCCTCACTAATGTCACTTCTATCATGTACATTGCCATCTGTCAAGCCAGCCCATCCACTTCATACCTCCGTAGCAAAGCACACCCCCGGCCCTAACGTCTCACACACGCTACCCTCCTTGTGGCTCCTCCCATTCGTGCTTGAATCCTAGCTTGGATAGGAAATTTGGCACGGCCTTCCTTCGGGACTTCTACTTACGGTGTAAGGATCAGTGAAATCAGTATATATAGGCAATCCGGAGACCAGTAAAGATCGACAGGCATACCTTGTCCAGTACCAGGTTTTGTACATTCCGTCAACATGTCGTCCTTTTCCCTTTCCTACCTGCAAAGCCTCCTATATTCCGCCACCATTGGCCGGATAACATCCGCCCTGGGCTATCAACATGCCATTAATCCCGTCCTGGGCCGGCAAAGCGACCTCCTCCCTTCCTCAACATCACCAGCTCGGACAAAGAAAGGCGAGGCTCCCATACCTTCACGCTTCACGCCAAAATGCCATCCCCACAGTACGGAAATCATCAAGCAAGTTGATGGATACTTCCTTACACATTGGCCCTTCAAAAGCGACAAGGCGCGAAAGAAGTTCGTTGCCGCCGGGTTCTCATACGTGACATGTCTATACTTTCCCATGGCGAAAGACGACCGCATCCATTTTGCATGTCGGCTTTTGACTTTGCTGTTCTTGATTGACGGTGGGTTATACAATCAATTTCTCTACAAGGATATCTCTGACCCTGCAGACCTTCTCGAGGACATGTCATTTGCCGAGGGCTCGGCCTATAATGAAAAGCTGATGCCGATTGCCCGGGGCGAGGTTCTACCCGATCGAGGCGTTCCGGTCGAATGGATCATGTATGACCTGTGGGAAAGCATGCGGGCTCATGATCGAGTGCTCGCAGATGGGATCCTCGAACCAACATTTACGTTCATGCGAGCGCAGACAGACAAGTCTCGCTTGACCATAAAGGAAATGGGACCATATCTGACATATCGCGAGAAGGATGTGGGGAAAGCGTACGTCTAGTCAAGGACCCCTGGTTAATCGACAAGGTACTAATACTGGTCCATATTCAACAGATTATTATGCTCCCTGATGCGATTCTCTATGGAGCTCCACATCACACCCGAAGAGATTGCTTCGGTCCAGGAGATTGAACAAAACTGCGCCAAGCATCTCTCCGTGGTAAACGACATCCTGAGCTGGGACAAAGAATATCTCGCCTACCAAACTGGCCACCCGGAAGGCTCAGCCATTTGCTCTGCCGTTCAAGTCCTCGCTGACGAGACCAGTCTGTCCTACGCATCGTGCAAACGGGTTTTGTGGGTGATGTGTCGCGAGTGGGAGAACAGACACGAGCTGCTGGTGGCCAAAAGGCAAACTGATGGCGCTGTTCCCTATGGTGAGAACCTGAAGCTTTATGTCAAGGGGTTGGAATACCAGATTAGTGGGAATGAGTTGTGGAGCTTGACTACACTTCGCTATAACTCGCCTAACTAGCAGAATCTTTTCATGACCATAATGTTCTTCAATGAACTGAAAGTTTTGTGCAGGATTTGATTTATTTACTGTCGTTTTTTTATTATCTCTACTGGTTAAGTCCTTTTTCTCTCTATTCATAACTAAATCCTGTACAAATTGCAACAGAAGGAGATACAGACCCTTTGAAGTATCGACAATATTGACCAACCAAATCCGTTACCGAGATGGGCCGATCCGATCTAGCCCTAAACGTTAAAACCCGAGTTCGGGCCGAGAGACCGAATAGTACTAGCTCTTGATACTAGTTTCTTGGAGTGGGGACGTTACCATGGGTTGTTTGGTTTAGCAGTGATTTACTGAGATGATAGCGGGTGAATATCATACAGTCAGTCCACTTGATAAAAGATTATGATAGTACGGGACTTATTCAAGAAGCTACAATGACCAATACCAGATAGTTACATTTAGGTAGTGCAAAGCTCAATTTCCTTTGATGTATATGCGCACGCATGTCTCGGGTTGTAATTATATATATTTTGGACAAACGTGAAGCATGCGAAGTGCAATGTGCCTCGTGTTTTAAATAGATTCTTAGCTTTCTCGTTCCGGGAAATCGCAGTACCAGAACTCCAATTCCTACAGGTTCTCCACTGATATCTACTGATTTATATTGAATAACTGATGCGGAGCAATTGCTTCAGCTTGGTGCGATATCTTCTCGTCGCTCCATCAAAGTTGGCTCCTTGAAGATTGGGAACCGGGAAACCCTAAAGATTCCCACTTAATTCCTGTTGCTCCAATTTTTGGAAGCTTTGAGGAGAACCCTGGAAGTCAATCTATCAGCAACATAATAATAGCCCTGTGATTCGATATGACGGCGGAGAGAACGGCCATTTAGTTTGAATATTGAATTGGGAACTGTACTACTCAGTCCACGCATATCTAATTACGCCATGTGAAGTCGCTCCTTCGCCTTATACAGCTGGACCGAGGGCACGGACTTGCCATTTAAGACCCCGCTGATTTATGCCAGGGTATATCAGTCGGGGACGGAATGAAAATAGAACGAGAAAGCATTTCAGTCTTGATATGCTCAGAGCAGTCAGTTAAGTGTATATCAGCACAATGCAACTACCTGGTTACCAACCTCGTATCGATGACTTGCTCAGAAAATTTGCCTCCGGTGATGGAGAGGCTTTATTGATCGTATTCTATGTTGTACTTTCTTTGGTAAATTCGCAATAGCTCCATGCGCTATGAAAATGCTGATTCTGGGCATAGATGGTGATCTCCGCCGGCACGAAGGTCGTCTATAATCTGCTGTTCCACAAACTTGCCCGGTTTCCAGGACCGTTGCTGGCACGGTCGACGCTGGTATGGAAGACAATATAAGAAATTTGTCCAAGGCCGTTTGCTTATTGTGTGACAGATATGGCGGATCTACCATTCTCTTGGTGGTCGATTCCATGTCGCCATCGATGAGCAACACCGCAAATATGGTAGGTGATGTGCAGCATATCCCCTTGGATCACACTCCATTACTTATACCATCATCAGGCCCAGTAGTTCGCATCTCGCCCAACGAACTGTCTTTTGCATCTGTCGAATCCTGGAAGGCCATCTACGGCCACCAGCCACCTGGCACTCCTACGCCGATTAAATCCGAATTCTACGACATTTACGGCGCAGGATTTAGCTCGCTGTGCATTGGCAGCGAGAGGAATCCCCAGAAACACAGCCAGATGCGCAAGATGCTATCGGCAGCATTCGCGACGAAAGCGTTAGTAGAACAGGAGGCTATTATCTCCAACGTTGTGGATCAATTCATCACTTCCATCGGCCAGGTGGGAGGTCCTAATTCGAACGGCATCAACATGTCCAAGTGGTTTGAGATGGTGTCGTTTGATATTCTGGGCGAAATGGCCTTTGGAGAGTCTTTCCACTGCATCGATACCGGTTTGTCTGGATGTCTCCGCTTGAGCTGATACCAGCTGATTTCGCCAAGGGAAACCCCATTTCTGGTCTGAAATCATCACCAGTCATTTATATTTTATTACGCTGGTGGATAATCTGCGTCGTTTTCCGATGGTTGTTGCTCTGACGAAACTGCTGTTCCCATCCACGCTTGCGGTGCGCAACAAGAACTCGGAGTATAGTCGTCGACAGGTCGCAAAGTGCGTTCACGCAGGGGTCTTCGAGGATATTTACTGATGTTTCGCCAGGCGCCTCGAAAAAGACTCCACTCGGAAAGACTTCTTATCCACTGTGGTCAAGAATTTCCGCGAGGGAAAAGTCAGCAAAGAAGAGATGACGGCGCATGTGTCCACCCTGACGTGAGTTTTCACCCTTGGATATGACAGAAGAACAAAAGACCTGACAACCTGTAGCATCGCTGGAGGAGAGACGGTTTCGACGTGTCTTGCAGGAACTACATACTACCTCCTGAGGAATCCAGACTGTCTGGCGAAACTGCAGCGCGAAATCGTCGACCGGTTCTCTTCCTGGGAAGAGATCAGCGGAACAGCAGCGCGACAACTCCCGTACCTGCAGGCCGTCATCAACGAAGGTCTTCGAATGTATCCGCCTGGCCCCCAGGGATTTCCCCGTGTATCCCCTGGAATGAAGGTGGGCGAGGTTTGGGTCCCCGCCGGCGTGAGTTCCATCAGCCCCGCTTGCATCGTGGACTAACTAACGACATGGGGAAAAGGCCGAGGTCTATACCAGCGCCTGGACAGTAACGCATGATGAGCAATACTTCGCTGAACCAATGGCGTTCAAGCCCGAGAGATGGTTGGATCCGCATTCTACAGATGTTAAGGAAGCTAGCCAGCCTTTCTCTCTGGGCACGCGGGGCTGCTTGGGGCAGAAGTAAGTACACTCTAATTTCAATGGTTGATACGACGCTAACCGAGGAAAAGCTTTGCGTATATGGAGCTGAACTTGATTCTGGCCAAGATGCTCTGGAAATATAGTCTGGAACTGGTGAATAAAGATCTGGACTGGGAGGGACAGAGCCATATGCATGTTATGTGGTGGAAGCCCAAGTTGATGATTCGGTTTAGGGAAAGGGCATGATGTTACGTTCACTAGTTACCAAGCGTCACACTACGCTTCAATATAGTCTTATCTGGTTTCTGGATGATTCTCGGCCCGCCCCGAAAAGGCAAGTCCCGATGTCGCGATAATCCCTGTAAAGTACGTGGAGCTGGGATTCGCGCTTTGATCTCGTTGACATTAACTTGGCGATGGAAGAGATCTTTGCTTCTCCTCTGCGATTCACCCACCATGAGTGTCGACTTGGGATACGATGAGCCCAAGTCAGCGCAACGACTGCAAGATGAGGAGCAACAGATCCTCACGCAGCAAATCGCCGGAGCGACCAGTTACTTGAGCTCGACGCGCTTCGTGTGGAGCTGCACCAGCTCATGGGATGCAATCATCCTTACCATCAGTGCCGTGGCGGCAATTGTGGGAGGAGCAGTGACTCCTGCGGCGATGGTTTGTGCAAATCTTATGTCTTGGTTGATCTTCCACTTAATTTGATTGTGTAGATCCTCGTCGGCCAAATGGGCCAGTCCTTTCGCAGCTACTTCGTCGGAGAAACAGACGGTTCTGCTTTCCAGGCGCAGGTCATCCAAACCACCCTGCTATACGTCTACCTAGCGGTGGCCGAGTTCGTCGCCGTCTACATAGCGACAGTGGGGTTTACCATGTCTGGAGAGCACATCGCCCAGCGCATTCGGGAACGGTATCTTGCTGCCGTTCTGCGCCAGAACATCGCATATTTCGAGGGAATAGGGGTTGGCGAAATCGCAAATTGCATCACAGCCGATACCAACCTGATCCAGGACGCCATCACGGGGAAAGCATCGCTCACACTGTCGGCAATTGCGTCGTTTGTGGCGGCCTTTATCATTAACTTCGTGCAGAGTTGGCGCCTCGCACTGGTACTACTCCCGGCGATTGTTGTGATAGTCGGCTCGATGAGTATCGGGGCGTCCTTCATGGTCAAGTATACGATCCGCAGTCTCGGGTCATACAGTCAGGGCGCCAGCATCGCCGAGGAAGCGATCAGTTCGATCGAGACTGTGGCGGCGTGCGGGATGCAAGAAACTCTGGTCCAGCGGTACGACCAGCATTTGAGCACGGCCCAAAAAGCAGGCCTGAAATCTGGAATCTCGCTTGCCATCATGATTGCCGTCATGAACGCCGCTATCTTCTGGTCGTACGGACTGGCCTTTTGGCAGGGTTCGCGATTCCTGGTGGCGGATCAGGTCAACCTAGCCAATATTCTGACGATTCTTTTTGCAACCATCACTGGCGCATTTGCCTTGGGGAACGTGGCACCTCATGCGCAGGCCTTTGTCAGTGGAGTTGCTGCTGCCCAGAAAATCTCGCAAACCGTTTCCCGAAAGTGCGGGTTGATCGACCCCAGCGTGTCCAAGGGCGAGAGGCCTTCGGCAACAGCTGGGCATATTGAACTGCGGAACGTCAAGCATGTGTATCCCTCGCGACCCGAGCTGACGGTGCTGCATGGGCTCGACCTGGTCTTTGCAGAGGGGAAGATGACGGCCATTGTTGGGCCATCCGGCTGCGGGAAGAGCACGATTGTTGGACTGCTGGAACGGTTCTATACACCAATTGGGGGAGAGATCAGTACGCAGGCTTTAGTGCCATCATGCTCGAAAGACACGGCTGACCGGTCTAGTGCTTGACGGACGAGACATCACGACATTGAATCTCACATGGCTGCGGCAACAGATCGGGCTTGTCAGCCAGGAACCGACCCTGTTCTCAACAACCATCTTTGAGAATATCAGGTATGGTCTTATCGGGACAAGTTTCGAGAACGCGCCCACACGAGAGATTGAAGAGCTGGTCATTAGCGCGGCGACAACAGCCAACGCATACGAATTCATCACGGCATTGCCAGACGGGTTTCAGACCCACGCGGGAGACCGTGGATCACTGTTGTCTGGTGGTCAGAAACAACGCATTGCCATTGCACGTGCGATTATCAAAAACCCCAAGATCCTTCTCCTTGACGAAGCAACCTCGGCGCTGGATGCCAAAGCCGAACGGCTGGTGCAGAAAGGGCTGGATAACGCGGCAAAGGGACGGACAACAATTGTGATAGCACACCGGTATGTCACTTATTCCATGATAGGGATATTTTTTAATATGATATTTTTAGTTTGTCCACCATTACAGCTGCGGATAATATCATAGTCATGTCGGAAGGGCGGATCGTCGAGCAGGGAATGCACAACGAGCTGCTTGAGAAACGGTCTATCTACTACGAGCTGATCGAGAGGCAGCGCATCCAGGCCGAAAAGCAGAATGCGATAACAGTAGTCGAAGAGTCGACCCCAACAGATATAGAAAAGCATCCCATCATTACAGACGAAGTCAACGAAGGCAAACAGAAACAGTCGGATGAGTCTACCAAACCAGTCGAGTGGAGAGAAAAAGAATACTCGACGTGGATGCTGGTTCGCTTTGTCGCCGGCCTAAACAGAGGCAAAACAATCCCCATGCTGGGTGGTCTATTGTTCTCCGTCATTGCCGGGGCTGCACATCCGACGTAAGTCGTGTTCGTTATATACTGTTTTCACTAATTGCTGAGTACAAACTAGTCAGTCAGTGTTCTTCGCCGAGATGGTCTCGTCACTCTCCAGAACCCCATCCAAGTACGATGCTCTCCGTCGCGACGTCAACTACTGGAGCTGGATGTATCTCATGATCGGGTTTACCACGCTGATCGGCTGGTTAGGCCAGGGCGTGTGCTTCGCGTACTATTCGCAGGGTCTCACTCATCAAGCGCGAAGACAGACATTAGAAACGATTCTGCATCAAGATATTGGCCTCTTTTCCAGCCCCCAATACTCATCCGGGGTGCTGATGACGACGTTGTCCACCAGCGCGTCGCACCTGGCCGGCATGAGTGGCGTCACTCTGGGAACCGCCTTCGTTATTCTCACCACGTTGATCGCCGGCTTCGTACTTTCTGCCGCCATCGGCTGGAAATTGGCATTAGTGTGTGCGTGTATGATTCCCATCCAGCTTGGATGTGGGCTACTCCGGCTCAAAGCACTGGCAATTCTTGAGAGCAAGTCACGCAAGGCGTACGAGTCATCGGCAACGTACGCCTGCGAGGCGAGTGCTGCGATCCGAACTGTGGCATCTCTGACGCTCGAGCAGCATATCCAAAGAACGTACCACGGCATTCTATCCGCCTCCCGTCGGAGTTCTCTGCTTGACAATGTCCAGTCATCGGTTCTATACGCTGCGTCCCAGTCATTCAACTTCCTCTGCTCGGCACTGGCCTTTTGGTACGGCAGCCGGCTGGTGACAACGGACCACTATAGCATGTTTCAGTTCTTTGTTTGCTACACAGCTATTATTGCGGGGTCATATTCGGCTGGGGCGATTTTCTCCTTTGCTCCTGACATGGGCAAGGCCAAGGCCGCCGCGAGGGATATTAAGAATCTTATGGATCGTCCTGTGGCCATCGATTCACGTCGATCAGAAGATGGGATGCGGCGTTCCGCAGTTGAGGGGCACATCCGGCTGGAGCAGGTAACGTTTAGTTACCCTACACGCCCTGATCAAAACGCCCTGGAGGGGATCAATCTTACCGTGGAACCGGGGCAGTATGTTGCCCTGGTTGGAGCCAGTAGCAGTGGGAAGAGCACTATCGTTTCGTTATTGGAGCGATTCTTCGATCCCTCTTCAGGGAGGGTTCTCATCGACCACCAGGATATCAAGTCCTGGAATATTAAGGACTACCGCAGTTATATCTCGCTCGTCAGTCAATCTCCGACATTGTATGATGGGAACATTCGCGACAACATCCTGCTTGGGATGGGCAGTGATGCAGACAGAATATCGGAGGATGCCATCCGCCGGGTGTGCAAAGAGGCCAATATCTACGACTTTATCTCTTCTCTTCCGTATGGTTATTCCGCCTTCAAGTTTATCATTATGACTAATATAAGCTGCAGCGATGGCTTCAAAACTGTCGTAGGTGCGCGGGGAACCATGCTGTCAGGCGGACAGAAACAGCGCATCGCAATAGCGCGAGCTTTACTGCGAAACCCACGGGTTTTGCTTCTGGACGAAGCAACGTCTGCACTTGATTCTGAGTCGGAAAAGGTGGTCCAGATCGCCCTTGATGCGGCGTCGCGTGGGCGGACGACCGTTGCTGTTGCACACCGGATAAGTACGGTGCAGAATGCCGACTGTATATATGGTGAGTTTGTCTAACCAATCCAGCACTATTGTACTAACCAATGTCCAGTTCTCGAGGGCGGACGGATCGTCGAGCAGGGAAACCACCAGTCGTTGATGGCGTTGAAAGCCCGGTATTACGAGCTGGTCAAGCTGCAGAGTGTAGAGTGATGAAATAATTCAATTAATGTCCATCTTATATTCAAACGCGCTTGAACAGTAAGAGTCCCATGGAAAGACCACCTCTGATTTTCTCTTCTCCAGGACCTATTGTCTGTCGTATTCTTTGAATGGTCTGTACAACGCAGTCCTCCTCGGTACTGGCCAGGTCTGGGTGCGCCGCTCTCCACCTCGTCACCGTACTGCCCGTGCTATACCCTGCTTGAAGCGCATCCAGGCTGATATCGTGGGTTCCGCCAACAAAGTCCTTGCCATTTGATAAAACCCCGTCACGGTCCCATTCAATGCGCACAAACTGTGTTTCGTCAAACGCCGTGACCGGGGGTTCTACAGTCCATGGCAGTTGCAGGGAGTCGTAGAGATTTCGGCATACAACATTCGGAGGGAGCTCAAACCGCGATAGAACATCGCGCTGTAAATCTTCCATAATGCAGTTCACCTTGTCTGCATTTGGGGTAGAGGGATCTGCTTTCTGCGTCAGTTCACTTCTTCCGTTCAATCCACGGATTCATCCTACGGCAGTACAATGGGCCCGTCGTCCACAATGCAATCGTTCCCCCTGGGCGGACCAGACGCGCTGCCTGTTCCCAGAATTCAGACATGTTAAACCAATGAGCCTGATGGTACCTGTCAGTCGTGGACACGGACAACAGGGTCAATGTAGGGTAGTGCTGTTTACCGCCGTCGCAGCCGTCAACAAATCCACCTCGCCAGGCTGGTTCTGCAACACATCGACGATATTTTCCGCAGCCGAAACATGATACTGCACAGGATTGCCTGCAGATGTGATGCCGCCTAATTCGCGTGCCGTTTTTATCATTTCTGCGCTGGGATCAACGCCAGTGGCATGGCTAAAGAATGGGGCTAGATCTCTAGTTGCCTTTCCTGGTCCGCATCCGACGTCCAGAATGTGGTCGAGTCGTCCATTGGAGCTGGTGTGGTATTGCAGGATGGTGTCGTAGAGATCTTTTGCATAGGCTGGGCGACCCGTGGAGTATTTCCTTGCCTGGTCACTGTTGTATGATCGGAAGGTGGGGTCAGATACTTGAGTTTGGGCCAGCGTCATGGTAAAAATAGTGATTATAGGAATAGTGATAGTGAATCCAATATATGTATTTCCGGTGTGTTTTGTATGTAAATACGTTTTTTATGGATGTTGAAGTTATAATTCGGCATTACCTCAACGGGAAGAATCCGATGCTAGATATAACAAGGGCTAGTCCTCCCGGATTTCCATGACCGCATTGATCTAGGGCACAGGAAAAATCAAGTCCAACACGCCACCATGACGGTCCCAGAAACCGACCAAGTGCAAGGCTCCGGGCCCACCGTGCTGGACTTGATCGACGCACAGGCCGAGCGAAATCCAGATGGCATCGCCGCGGAATTCCAAGGCAAGTCTATCACCAACCGTCAATTGCGACACGCCTCGATGCGTGTGGCGGTCGAATTGTACGCACGAGGATGCAAACCTCGCGATAAAATCCCGCTGCTGACCTCAATGGGATTGGAAATGGTCATTTCTGTGCTGGGAATTCTTCGTCTGGGCGCCTGCTACTGCCCCATGGACTTTGCAGCGTGGAATGAATCGCGCGTTCGGGCAACACTTGAAGCTGTACAGTCGCGATTTGTGCTCAGCACGGTTAAGACTGAGATCCCTGGCTATGAAGTCGTACAAATTGGCGATCTCCTTGGAGAGAACGACAGGGCAGATATTTCCCCGGAAGGGTTAAAGCTGCTTGAATGTTTCCAGGATGGTCTCAGCCCATCCGACCTCATCTATATCATTTTCACGTCCGGGACGACGGGTAAACCTAAGGGTGTGATGATATCCCATGCGAGTGTTGCACATCTGGTTGTGCAGGACTTTCAAGGCGCTTTTGCCGTCTACCCCGGAGACAGAGCGCTGTTGTTTTTCTCCGTGGCATTTGACGGTATGTTTATCCTCCCATCGTTGAGCGTCTGCGGGTATAACGTACTGAGTAAAGTGCTCAGTCATGGTAACGTGTGCTGACATGCTCAGGCTGCGCCGGGATTGTCTTTTCGACGTTGAGCAATGGAGGCACGCTGGCTATGGCGTCGCCGTCGGATGTGCTGGACGTGGCCCCATCGTGCACGACTCTTGTCATGACTCCATCCATGCTCGCCAACGTGGCGCCCTCGGCCCAGTATGACAACGTTCGCGAGATCTACATGGGTGGAGAGGCACCCACCCCCGCGTTGATCGAGGAGTGGACCACCCCGACCCGAAAGGTGTACAACTCCTACGGGCCAACGGAATGCACAACGGCAGTGTCGGTAGCCGAGATGAAGCCTGGGGGCCCCATCATCTTGGGTAATCTGGTCTCTGGAGTCGAACTGATACTCCTGGACGAGAATCTGGAACAGGAAGTAGATGAAGGTGAAATTTGTATTCGCGGACCGTGTCTGGCGGTGGGATACCTCAACAACGAGACACTGACCAGGGAGCGATTCTTCATGCGAAATGGCATTTGACACTATCGCACCGGTGACCTCGCTCGTCGATCAGAAGCCGGTCTACACTTTGTGGCTCGAACTGACCGGCTGGTCAAGAATCGCGGATTTCTCATCAATTTGGAAACCGAGGTTGAGCCAGCCCTCCTCAGTTTCCCCAGTGTGCGACGCGCATCAGCATTCTTTAGCCGGGGCAGGCTGGTTGGGTTTGTGACTCCAGAGAGTGTTTCCATCGGCGAGCTCCGGGAGCATCTCGTGAATCGACACGATGCGTTTCTGGTGCCAGATCTGCTGTTTGCTGTGTCCGAATTTCCCCTAACGTCAAACGGCAAAGTTGACACAAAGGCCCTAGGAGAAAAGGTTGTTTTTGCGGCAGAAACAGAGGATGACAGCCTCCTGGCAGCTTCGTCTAGTAGTATGGATCTGGTCAGGGAGGGCTTTGCCTGGGTGTTTGACTTGCCTATTCATAACATCCGTCCGAGCACGTCGTTCGGCGAACTTGGCGGTAACTCTCTGCGAGCATTGAAGCTGGTATCATTTCTTCGTCGACACAGTTTGAACGTGTCAATTGGTGAAGTATTTACTCTGGATCGTGTGTCAGCCGTTGACAGCGCAGTTGTGCCATTGCAGTTGAATGTCGCTGATGCGCCTTCTGAACAATTGGAGGCGCCACTCACTGATCATCAGATCGAAATATTGAAGGAAACTCTCGAAGTGCCATCCAGCAACTACATGTTTTACACCCTGACTCGAGATTGCGGAGAAGAACTGACCCCGAATCGACTCCGGCAGGTATGGGAAACATTGTTTCAACGACATGCCATTCTTCGCGCGACATTCGATCTGGAGCAAAAACGACAAAAAGTCCGACCCAGTGCAGACTTTGACTGGGAGGAGTTTAGCGTTTCCAGCCCCGATGAACTATCTACAGTCTCAGACTGCGTAATCCAAAATATCTGGGTTCAGCTGCGCTCATCTAGTCTGGAACTACGTCTCCGGCCGATATTCCGCATCATCCATCTGCCCGGACGAGCTATTCGGATGAATTGGATTATCCACCATGTCTATTCCGATGCATGGTCATTCGGAATTATTCTGCATGACTTCGAAAATATCCTACGAGGGAAAGAGAGGGAACTCTCCCCTGCACCGAGCTTCATCAGCATCGCCCATTTTCTGGACACGATTACATCGCACGACCAATCTCGACTCAAGACATTTTGGTCCGATTATAGCCAGCCATGGAGCAGATTACAGCCGGTCACATTACCAGCCCCTGTAACGCCATCACCAGATCCATGGAGCATATACAAGGTCGATTCTACGGTGAAAAAGACCACCCTGGACGAGGTATCCCGACAACACGGCGTGTCATGTGCATCCATCATCTACGCCGCCTGGGCGCTGATGCTATCAAAATACACAGAGTCCAGCACAGTTGGCACGAAGATCAGCGTATCCGGACGGTCTCTGAGCTATCCGGGTACGGAAAACGTAGTTGGACCACTCAACGGCCGATGTCCATTCATCACAGACGTCGACAAAAACGTCACCGTGTCTGACTTTCTGCAATCTGTCCACCGGAACTTCTACCGCGTCAATGATCTGCAGTGGTCATATCCCGAATTCCGACGACAGCTTGCGCGGTTCAACAACAGGGACTATTGGTTTGATACACAGGTTGTTGTCTTGCTGGATATCCCAGTCGATGTGGGGGCATGGAAAATCGTCGAGGTGCAAAAGCCAACGGCACCGATTTGGCTCGGGGTCGCTCAGAAGGGGGAGACATTGAATTTACGTGTGCGATATGATGGAGGCCGCTATGCTGACGATGGGATAAAGGAAATGACGGAGTACTTTGTACGGACAGTGCGTGGGATTGTAGAGACCTCGCCGTCTGCATTGATTGGAGAGGTTGTCGCATAATGAGGATGAATAGGAACACATAGTAATTTACTTTCAGTCTAGCCCTGAATGGATAAAGCCGAGCGCTGCTCCATTTGGATAGCAAATAGCACTATATAACTATCCTGCAACATGCCGTCCCATGCGCCACGAGATCCCATCACAGACGAGACATTCCAACATGATTGCGGGTGGTATTATAGCCACTTTGTCCAGCCATGCCTGGGCGGTATGCGGCATTATCCTGGGCCTATATCTGTCCTCACTAGCAATCTACCGTCTGTTTCTGCACCCACTGTCCAGCTATCCCGGTCCCAAAATCGCAGCCCTAACAGTATGGTACGAGTTCTTCTACGACTGTCTCCTACGCGGACGCTATACCTTTGAAATCCAGCGCATGCACAAGAAATACGGACCAATCGTACGAATCAGTCCGAACGAGCTTCACGTGAACGACCCATCTTTCATAGACGAGCTGTACGCAGGCGGGGGCAAGAAACGCGACAAATACACTTTTTTTACGGTGCAATTCGGCATCCCAGACAGCGTCTTCGGCACACCGGGACATGACCTCCATCGACTGCGACGCGGCGCGCTGAACCGATTTTTCTCCAAGGCATCGGTGACGAAACTCGAGCCGATGATACACAAGGCAGTGGAAAAGCTGTGCGCGCAGTTGGAAAGTCACGCGGGCACGGGGAATCCAGTCAAGATGAACAATGCCTTTAGTTGTATGACCACGGACGTCGTAACTGAGTATGCGTTTGCGAAAAGCTACAATTTTCTGGACTCGCCCACGTTCGAGCCGAATTTCCACCGCGCCATCATCGCCGGCAGCGACATGGGGCCGTGGATTAAACAGTTCCCGTGCTTGATCGCCCTGATGAACAGTCTGCCCAAGTGGATAGTCATGAAGATCAACCCCAAGGCGGCTATCTTCTTGCAGTTCCAAGAAGATATCCGTCGACAGATTCGCGAGGTGCAGAACAACATTGCAGAGGGGAAGACGCAGAGCGTGTCTTCCAAGACGATATTTCATGAACTCCTCACAGGAGACCTGCCAGCGCAGGAGAAACGCATCGAAAGACTCTGGCAAGAGGGCCAGATTGTGGTTGGTGCAGGCACGGAAACCACGGCGTGGACACTCTCGGCTATTGTCTTCTACCTGCTCGATAACCCGAGCATCCTGGCCCGACTGCAGGAGGAACTGAAGCATGCTATTCCAGACGACGACGCCTCACAGCGAGTCACTTGGAGTCAACTAGAGCAGCTACCATATCTGAGCGCCGTAATCTCCGAGGGACTCCGACTGTCCTACGGGGTAAGCACGCGACTGCAACGCATCAATCCGCTGGGACCATTACACTTTACGGCACGCAGCGGCCGGGACGACACGACAGGCAAAAAACGCTTGGTGGAATACGCGATTCCGCAGGGAACGCCGGTTGGTATGACAGCGACGCTCATTCACACGCATCCAGAGCTGTTTCCGGATCCGCACGTTTTCAGGCCCGAACGATGGCTTGACGAGAATGGGAAACGCCACCATGATCTGGATAGATATATACTGTCTTTTTCTCGGGGGAGCCGGCAATGCATTGGGATCAAGTAAATATTATCCTCATCTCGGACATGACTTTCGCGTGATTAATACTTGACCAGTCTCGCGTATGCCGAATTACACATGTGTATCGGATTGCTGATACGACGGTTGGGATCTCGCATGGAACTGTTCGAAACCACCTCGGACGACGTCGAGATACATTTTGATCGATTTGTTCCAACGCCAAAGGACGGGACACAGGGTATTCGGGTGTTGATTCGTGCCGAAGGATAGTTTGTGGTTTATCGGATGGAGCCTTAGATCGGGAATTGCCGAATCAGGCAATTTGGTCATATCCGAGGTCCACCTTAGACAAGACAATAAGTCTGGATCTATACTATTATGACGTCTGGGACGGCTTCAATGAATCTTCGTATATATATGTGGAAATAGGGGATGGAAGCGCGTCCGAAAGGATGAAATTAATGAAATTAATGATACTCAGAACTATGGAGAAGGTTGCTTGATGGTGGTTGCTTGGTGGTTGAAATTACCAAGTGGAAAACAATGGAAAAGGACTCTGCAGGTCAGCTGACATGCCAACTGATTGCAGTCACTCTAACAATATATAACTGGTGGCCCTAGAACATGGACGAGACAGTCCCAGGATCAGGATTTCGATCTATAATAAGCTATCGGTAGCTGATTATATATATCGGAATTACAACCGTAAAGATTGCGGATAGCGTGATTTATCTTTGTCGTGACTGGGGACAACCTTCAGCGCGCTTGCAACAAATCAGGCAAATCATCAATAGAAATAATTACGTGATGGATGCAATCATCCCTGTCCGTATAGTAGTAGTGTTGGTTGTTATATTATAGCGCGCATTTGCTAGTCTGCCTTGTTGACGCCATTATCTGGTTTTATAATGTATTATCTTTGCATAATAGGGTGATGAAAGTTGGAATCTTTATATATCACCAAGGATCTTAATGGCTAGCTGTAGTATCCTGAGGGAGATTCTCAAAATCCCGAGGGGCTGCGGTTATTATATTATATCCAGCACAGAGAATTGGAGACAACTGCCAATTTGGAATTATACTGTGAATGACCCTTTCCACATCTACTCAACCTAGATATAAACCAGATACCCCTCAATCTGACACATGCATGCTGTGACGGCAACAGGATTCAAACTTACTACTCCTCTTATAGACCTGGGTCAGGTCAGGGGCCCGTGACCAGAGGTCTGTTTGGAGTCGACGAGACAACTTGCCAACTCAGCCACCACATCACTACGTGCCGAGACATGCAATAATATCTATCATATTAAATATGATAGGATGGAGTGGTCATAAAGCCACCAGGCTCGCAGGCAATGTCATATTTTTACATGACTCAGTTGAACCAACATATGCGATACTAGCCTATTAGCGCAGGATAAAAGGTCGGTCCAGTATCGGAACAGCCCGACGTTACATTTAGCACATTTACTGGTGGCTCGACCCATGCCTGGTTGGGTTAGATGGGGGAGATAACGTTGATATCGGTAGATTCGACGGATTGAGCATCAGGTCGTGGATTCGGGATCTTCCGGTTGTTTGACGATAAAGCTTCTATGCGTCTAAAACTCGTATTCGTTCGATATGCCGATACAATTGATGTAGTTTTCTACAAACGTCCGCCCATATCACTTTATCTTTATACCTGAGGGCAAACAAGAGTCTTGATAGTAGCAGATTCATCCCTCTTGTCTTGGACTGATACCAATTATTGATAAGTAGCTTGGATATCCCAATTCAAACACCGTAGTAAATGATAAGCCCTAGTAACTGTGATATTTCGCGAGCCACGAATCAGATTCAAACTCCGTTTCATTCGATGACTTCTATAATGTTAGCAGTACACTTTTTAATTGGCAAGCTGATAGAATAGGTCCTGATGAATCGTTTTAGCATGTCCCAAAAAGTCCACTACAAAGTGTTAGATCTATACATTACTAGCAATAAGTCCTCGTCCCGTCCTGTCTATACTAAAGTAGCCGCCATGAAGGAATGAGCGGAGCCTGCTCCGCTCCGAGAAACCTCCGGCCCGCGCGGGGGTCGTCGCCGTGGCGGCCCCAAGAATGCCAACAATATAAAACAAATATAAAAAAAGGAAACAATGCCTCTGATATAACCTTATGCCACACCCCACACAGGGATGACTCCAAACACCCGAGTAACCTTCGCTTATCCTCGCCCTTGTGTTTACCCCCGGTCCCGGTTGTGGCCCCCGCACCACCGGTTCTCCGCCCCCACACCGGGCCTGCCCCTCACCGCGTAGACCACGCTGATTCGCACCGTCTTGGTTCCTTTGGACGCCAGCAGGGGGTCTGGCCCTAGACCGTTGCGTGGTGAGACATTCGACGTTAGATATATATCCCAGCTGCCGAATGTCAAAATTGCAGAAAATTCTCATAAATGGGCTGGATATCCCCTATTTCGTGTTGGAATGCAATCGAACTTCGTATTCAGCTGCTGTTGACGAGATATTGACCTGTAACACATCACATCTACTATGGCGTTTGTATTGACCAACTGGCTTATGCAGCCCACCGCTTACTATGTTACATCCAGAACTTCAGATGACAGAAAATATAGTGCCGAGTGTCCTTAACGCGGCTGTTGCAGGATCTCAGTCCCTGTCTGTCACCAACCCAATGTTGCAATTATGTAAGGGCAGTGGTGGCATTTCTGACCAGGATGATAGGCACGATAAGGCTACAGGAATGGGTCTGTTTCTTGCTGTCGGACTCCCACGGCATCCTTCAGATAGTCTGCAATCGTTACAGATGCAATAAATTCCCCACAAATTCCCAACGTTGCCACGTTGGATCCCAAGTTTACGGTTGATCTTGCGTCGATCATCTGCATCCCAAGTATAGAACCATCCATGTTTATGACTCTACGGTACTGTCGTGACGATGGTGATGGGATGCGATATCTGGA
This sequence comes from Aspergillus neotritici, assembly GCA_023619815.1. Taxonomy (NCBI): domain Eukaryota; kingdom Fungi; phylum Ascomycota; class Eurotiomycetes; order Eurotiales; family Aspergillaceae; genus Aspergillus; species Aspergillus neotritici. Next base: position 303,536 of record JALZYL010000013.1, read on the forward strand.
GCCGACTGATCGGCCGCTTCGCTCCGGTGATAATATATCCCATTCGGCTTGCGCTTCGTGTCGCAGCAAAAAGGTATGCCCCGGTTCTTATTTTGTATCTTGTGTATTTGATGTATATTTTGTTTTGCATGTTCGTTTACAGTCCAGGGAATCTCACCACTCACCCATTAATAGCTAGGATGCAATCGCGACCTGTCGGGATGTCGTCGATGCCGCAGTCGAGGTATCAAATGCGTGTATCCCGAGAGGATACGTAGAAAGCATCGGTCACAACAATCGGACTCCAGTTCCAATTCAGCAAACGACTCAGCTCCTCCACCACTACCTCCAATTTTCAACGAGGTGGACATTGGACAGGGCCCCACCATCCCACGGCCCACACTACAAACCCAAAGCCGTCGCCCTTCTCCGACGGACAAGCAGATTCCCCCCAAACAGCGAATATCACCCAATGATTCCGCGAAAGATGGAAATGGAGCCCCGACGGTCAACCAGACCTCACATAATGACCTGTCGAAGCATGATAAGCCGGACTCGACAGACGTGCCGTCCGACGAATACCCCGCGACGATCAGCGATGATTACTTCTCGCAACTGCTAGAACCGTATGGCGGGGACCATGAAATCGCGGATCCGGATCATGATACGGGTATGTCTCGTGCCCCGCATTCACTGCTTACGGCCTCGAGCTAAGATATTGTCCAATTCCCAGGAAATGCATCCCTGACCTTTGACGACCTGGAACGAGAATCATCCTTCTTGGCATCATCGATAGACATCCAGCCCTTGATTGCCCACCCATCACCGCAAGACCTGTTCGCGACATCGGCCTCTCTATCCGGCTCCAGCTCGTCAGCCTCACACCATATGGATCTCACCAGCGAGGATGACTGCGAGTGCACATCGTCAGCGCTGAAAATCCTCGAGACCGTCGCTGCACCATTAAAAGGGACAGACTGGAACACGGTCGAGCGAAAGCTCTGTTTCCTCAAACAAATCCTCACCCGGTGCATCGCTCTTTCACGATGTAGCAGCTGTGCCCAGGACTCGGGGTTTACAATGCTTGTGCTTGTCCTCTACGACAAAATCACCACCACCATTGAGGAAGCAGCGCAGTGGTGGAAACGACACCTGGATACGCCAACTAGACTCGCGAGACAGGAGTCCGGACAAGCAATGCACCATGACTCGACAGAGACCATACCCTGGGGAGGGGGTTCGGCGCAGCAGCCTCCCATGGCTCTGGGGCGGTACCCGATCGATACGATGGAAGAACACTGCAAGGTTCTGGCGACTTTGATTCTGTTGCAGCTTCATCGGCTGGTCTCGTTGGTGTCAGCGACGAGGCGGAGGATCGCCAGTTCGAAGTGGGAGGGCCATTTGGCGCTGCTTACATTATTAAGTCAACGAACGAAAGCTGTTCAAGTTATCTTAAACGGTTAAAAATATGATGTTATTGATGGATGGCATATAATTATAGGATATAATACTTGAGCTACACACCTATAGGCTATGCAATGTGAGACAACCAGATCTACTCTCAAGACTGGCCCGGGGACGCAGCAAAAACCTCATCCAAGCAGTGTATTCCGGTGTGCAAGAACTGTGGGCCGCTGGAATTTAACCTCCTCCGAGGTGGGGGTCCTTCGAGGATGCTCATACCACACTTCTAACCGGTTTGATTTCGACATAATCATTCTGGCATTCTATTGATGTATGTTATTTCGTCTCTCTCGTTAGTATATAGCATATAACAATAAGCCCATAGTGAAGTCTCACAGACCATTCACTCCATCCCAGATACAGTCAGAGACAGCTTGTCATTTGCTCTCTTGATACCTCAATCAGCTAGTCTCAGACCTTGTCACCCCCTGAAAGCTCTATCATCAGATATTGTTTGACATATGAAGTATCAAGCGCAGCCAATTAAACAGCGCGGTCCGCCGTACGCCGCCCACACAGACCTAGGAACCCTCAGATTCTTAACTTGAAGTGGGGGCGTACTCGTGGTGGTATACCCGTGTTGACGCTACGGTCAGTTCCATAGTGGAAATTCTCTATCTTCCTTAGTTGTCTCGGGGAGTTCACTGGGAGAGATATTATAAATGTCAAGCAAAAATGACCGCTAGGCCCCAAAAGTGTGAACACACTAATTGAGCTTTATACAGTCAATTTCAGCATCTTTTCAGGTTGACAATAAAATAAGAACGGTACTAACCGCTCTAGACAGCTTGACCATCTCGTAGAGCCAGATCTTTCACAGGATAGTCATAGGATCTTTCGTGCACTTGTTCTTCCCTAGACTGCCAGGTCTGTAGTGAATACATGCTTCTATGACGCGCTAGACGACTTATCCAACAGTCCCAGGCTTTCATAATTTTTCTACTGCACACCATGTGGAGAAAAGTAGAAAAAAAAAAAAGGGGGGAGGCCGTTCCTAAATGTGTACTCCATCTAGTGTTCTGTATCTTATAGATCTGGCGTAGATAGCCTTCGCCACCCCCCAGTTATGTTTACCAACCTAGAAACAAAAATACGCCCTAGCCATCATGGCATGCCCCATCTGCCCAGCCTGAAGAGTGCTGTGTGTACTGACCTAGAAATAACTCGCCGAACACAATACCAGCCAGAACCGCACACAGCACCCCCCAATTAAAGGTCATGACCGCCAACATACTATTAAAGAGAACTTGGTCAGCTGGTTGACACATGGTCGGATTTTGAGCAGCCAAGAAGCTTACAGTAAATACCCAAGCAGCGCTCTCACTCCCTCCAGCAAAGCCCTCAAAGCCTTTCGCCTCCAACTCCATGGCTGACTGACCTTCCCCAGACCGCATAGAGAAAGTAAAGACCATGATCTACCTGATGGGTTCGGGCCTGCTATCAGCCCATCTCCCTCCCCATCAGGTCGAGAGAGAGAGGCAGGCGAGAGCGACTGGGTCCCACTGTCATCGCCGTCCTTGTTAAGCTCAGTGTATAGTGGGAGAGGGCTCATGCGTTCCTTGAACCTGAGGTTGGATTTTCTACCGCGGGGTGGAGGCTCCATAAGAGGTACACCGGGCACGCGCGATGCAAGGCGTGATTTGACATCGAGTTGAGATCTGAGCGCCGCAAGGAATCGATTAAACCAGGCCAATGCGAAGAGGAGGAGCAATGCGATGAGGTACGAGGCCAACGAGGAGGTTTCCCAACCGGGGAAAAAGAGCACGATGTGTGTGCCGCCGGTGAAAATTGCAGACATTGCCATTCCTCCATCGTCGTCTGAGTGGGAGTGGGGATTCTGATTGTGGTCGTCCTGGGACATTTCCATCTTTACGATATCGTAGTTTGCTCAGAGATGAAAAGCGTAGGATTGAAGATTGGGACCGTGAGGGACCATGCTCGCTTCTGACAGGTATGCAAGATTAGATCTATTATATACACTTGGAAATACGATGGCTGGATTGCAATACCTAGCCTGGTCATCACGGCAGGTCAGTTGCAAAGCTTGCGCAATGGAGGACTAGCTAGCAAGCCTGATATATCGCAGATTGGGGGTTTTCCACTTAAGCTGACATGGATTGCCAGAGCTGTTGGTGCTTTAGAAACATGCTCAATTTCGCGCGTGCATCGTTCCTATAGCATATCGAATGCTTTAAGTTCAACTAATGCAAGTTTCTCCCGCAAATATGCTCACACCCCAAAAGATAGTCACTTGCAACAAACGGTCCCTTGTCTATATTCTCAAACCGAATGGAAGTATGGGCTATATAATGAGTGAAATTGACAGCAACCGTGTAGAGCATCACCTGTCGTTTCTGATCTGACCGAAGGACGCAATCCTTGGCACATTTCGATCTACTTTATTGGGCAATATACTACCCCCTATACATAATGCGTCCGTATTTAAATCGCCACATTTCACCAGAGCCTGTTTCTTTCTATCGAACTTTCACCTGGTCTCTTTTTCGGCTCATTCACTGTTTCAGAAACAGTATGCCAGACACCCCAGAATAGGACTTTCTAGGTATGAGATACTTCTCAGAACGTTCTCTGAAAAGTTTTTGAACTCATGAGCCTCATGTACAGCGTTCGCTTTTTCAGTCCCAGTTATTGAGAGATGGACTATCGAGAAGGCTTCCTCGTTGTCATACATAGTGTGGTTCGGATGATATCAATATCACTACAACGAATATACATAATCCAATAACCTTCAGCTACGCAAGATAAAAAATCCCCGTGTGATGTACTTACTGTCTTCATCAAGCTCCTGGTAATATTAGGAAAATCGACCAACAGTGGAGAGCCAAAGTTGACGCTGACGGGTTCTCTGCTGTTGCATTCACGCAGACAATCATATGTATTATGGCGAATGACAAGAGAGCCTTGAGAGCTAATGATAATGAGTCCACTCATTATTCGCAGCAAGTCCACCCATCATGAATGTTCCAAGCCAACCCCCCACCAGCACGGAAAGGAAGTATCCCACATTCATCGTCATCACAGCTAACATCCTATAGAGTGATCAGTAGCTCCTCCGAGTCGATGAGGCCGACAGATATACAGAAGATACGCAATGCCCGCAAGTACCACGTCATAGATCGCTCGAGCGCCAGCGGGGTTGACTTTCCAATACGACAATTTCTTCAGAAATTCTCGCGTTACGCTGCGCTTAGCTGGTCGCCCTGCAGGACCCTTGCTAGCCACGGCCTCTTCGAAGGCGGAGGTGGCCCCCGCACCTGGTCGATTGTGTTGTTGCGGGTGATCGATCCAGACGTTCTCGAGAATCAGCTTCAGGGCGATGAGCACGTAGAGGATGACAACGATAAAAATCAGGAAGATACATGTTCCAGCATACTGTCCCTTATTGTCCGGGGTCCAGAAGGGCCAGTCTACTCTAGAAATTGACCAATAAAACTGGTCTCAAAAGTCGACTGCCTTGCGATTTGAATAATTGGGTATATGACTGGTCTATTTACGCAGTTCTGTTTGTAACCATTCGTCCTCTACTAACTCTCCAGCTGAGCTTCGCTTTTCCGGCTCCCACCGAAGCATCTTCCGTACTAGGCAGAGAAATTTCTCTTTTTCCAATCCCTCAAGACTGGTTTCTCTCTTTTCAAGCGAGATGTGCTCTTGTACTGGAATTCCAGCGCAGAAGTCACCTCCCCCCGAGAAAAACTTTTGAGTTAACTGCCCCCGCGCAAGAAGGCTTGGTGGCGGCGGGCCGAGCAGGCATATCATTTCCGCCAGGTGTGCTCGACTCCGATAGGTCTGGAACTCTGGATCACGGCCACTAAACAGGGACCCGCCTTCGTACAGATTCCAGATCTGTTTGATATGAGCTCATGATTTATATTAATGTGATGAGCTTCTTACCATGCATCCGGCATTCCATATATCAATACTATATGTCCACGGGGCTTGTATGATTACCTCCGGTGCCCGATAGATATCAGGTTGAACGTCCTCTGTGTGTTCTTCATTCCCAAACACAGCCGAGCCAAAGTCACACAGGACCGGGGGGGCTAGTCTTTTCGGCATACGAAGCTCCCTGGAGATATAGACCGTTCTGTCATCTAGCTCCTTCCTAGGGGAGGGGTTTTGAAGCTCGTTCTCTTCGAAGTCGTGAAAGACTGAGTCGTCGTCGATGCCAAACATGAGATTGTCGGCCTTTATATCTAATCGCATATTTCTGTAAGTCATCCAAGCACAAAACTAATCGGGATAAGAGAACGAGATAGAGGATACCGGTGTGTATGATATTGCACTCTGTATGCAAATAGTCTAGTGCCAGAAAGAGACGGTGGAGCACAACGGCTAAAACTGGTGTAGGTAGTCGTTGTACCGGGTTGCGGAATAGAAAAGCTAACACACTCTCCCACAATGGCGGATGTACAAGGCATCGGTGTTGGTCTTCGGGCCCGTCAATATTAAAAGAGTCCAGTAATGATCGCATATACTTGCGACCAGGATGTGAAGAGTTCTGTGACGCTCCTTCTATACTTCTGTATATATTAAGCTCGTCGTCCAGTTGCTGCCCCATTGATGCAGAATTAATGAAGACCTTGAGCGTAACATAACGACGGTAGCTGTTATACATGTCAGTCCATTGCCCAAGTCAATCTAATCACATAGATAGTGATCTTATGAGCCAAGATCCACAGGCCTCTCACTCCATATCGCGTGCCAACCACACAGTCGAGCTAGCGCCAAATCCCAGCTTTCCCACAACTTGATATCGGTCTTTCAGAACCTCTCCTATCCGAGTAGGATAGTAGCGGGTTGCAACATAATCTGGAATTGTTTCTTCTTCAATTGCCTGACCTGCAGGTATGCGGGTGTAATTTGCGTTCGAGAAGATAAGCGGTGTCCATCTTCTTCTTAACTGGGGCAATGACCATCGAAGAGATGCCAGCATTTTGTGATATGTACTGAAATGAGTTCACTGGAGGCTACAGGGGACTGAAGCAAATAGTAATGTGCAGATGCTGGAAATACCAAGACAAGAATAACAGATACACTGATGCAAGAGCGCTGGGCCTGGGCGCCCAGGCAACCCGCGACCGGGTATCGCCTGATCAGGTGATCTCGATATATGATGAAGCTTACAAACTGGAACGTTGGGGAAGGACTATAGGGAAGAAAGATTGTGATATCTATCTAACATCTGGAGATATACTACACAGAGTATATAAGTTATATACTGGGCACACGTCTGAACAATACTTGAACCACGCTCAGCTGTAACCTGTGGGGTGCAGGTAGAAGGATATACGAATACGGCCAGGAAATACGGGTAGTGGACTCCAGCTTGTACTCTTTAGGGATCTACCGAACCTTGGAAGCTCCGAAGCCAAACCTTAATTTGAGGACTTATTTGTTGATACCAAGAGACAAAGTTACCAGCCAGTCAACGGCCATGGCGGTGGAAAATCAATATAAAAAAATAGGTTATGGCGCACCGGCGGCTCCACACTGCCGTACTCTGTACCGTACTAGGATTGATCAACCGTATTCGTATGTTGTATATTTTCTCCGGCCATCTTTCTATACGATCAGTAATTCCCCACAGCCCTGGAGTGGACCCATCTAGTAGATCGATGAATCAAAGGCATCTCCAGTGAGTATTCCGGAAAAATAGAGATTTATGGTGTCCGATTTACTTATTGGTAGGGGATTTTCAGGGATGCCTAGCAGACGTGGGAAATTCATGCCTCTTAGGCTTGCCAAATTAGGCCATCTTAAAGACAAAATTGGCCGTACCAATTTCCGTATAGACACCACTGCTATCGTGTTCGTACCCTGCTCTCGTATGATAGGAATCGGGCTACTGTGTGTCTACGGTGATGTGGAAGCGTGTCGTCATCGATCTCCCTGAAATGCCCTATAAAAGGTCGCCCGTCAACCCATGTCAAGTATAAGAAAGACAGAGAACATCAAAAGACAGAGAACATCACAAGGCAGAGAACATACCAAACATAATCATGAAGACCATCAGTGTCACAACATTTGCCATCGGACTTCTCGCCGCTACTGAACGAACCAACGCCTTCCCCAGCACGAGAACCACCACACTGAGGGAGGAGGCGGTTAAGAAGGACATTCTCATCGGGTCAGGGGCGATCAATCCAACCTACCTCAATGATACTCAATTTGCGGCTGTCCTTGCCAATCAATTCAACAGCCTCTCTCCCGAAAATGAGATGAAGTGGTCGTTCCTTCACCCGACCGAAGGGCACTACAACTGGGACACGCTCGACCGCCTCGTTAACTTCGCCGAAGATAATGACATGGTGGTCAAGGGACACGGGCTCATCTCGAGCTGCTGTAACCCCGACTACTTGCTCAATATCACCGACCCTACAGCGTTTCGTGCTGCGATGACGGCTCACTTCAACGCCGTCATGCACCGGTACAACGGCAAGATGGATCGGTGGGACGTCGTCACCGAAGCCCTCAAAACAAAGGGCGGCGGCTTAAACCCCGACAACGACTTCTACAAGGTACTTGGTCCCAACTACATCGACGAAGCCTTCCACATCGCCCGGGCAGCGGACCCAGACGCCAAGCTGTTCATCAACGAGAATCTCGTTGAGTCACTTCCCGGCAAGCGTCAGGACCTCTACGACCTGGTCTCCAAACTCGTGGCAAACGGTGTCCCGATCGACGGAGTCGCCCTCCAGATGCACATCACCCAAGTGGCCCCGAAACCGGGCGTGTTAACAGACATGGTCAATTCCTACAGGGCCCTGGGACTGGAAGTGACAATCGCTGAGATGGATGTCCACACGCTTGACACTGCACTGGAGACTGACATCTACGGGGCCGTTATCGACGAGGCTCTGAAAGCGGGAATCACCGACATTAGCTTCTGGGGCTTCACGGATAAACACGCTTACACCTGGGTGCCCGGCGCAAAGCCATTGATGTTCGACGAGCACTACCATGCCAAGGGCGCGTTCTACGCCACTCACACTGCCCTAACGAACTTCGTCAACGCGCCCTAGGGACCCGGAGCACCGTCGAGCAGTGGGAGTTTGCGCTCTATAAGACTGCGGCGTGCGAGGAATGTTCAACTCCCGAATATCTGACTTGGTCTATATTCGCAAAGCTCCTAACATCCTTTATGCTGTTGGCAAGCGACCTCGACACCTATCCTGTATACATAGTATTCAAATGTACTTTTTCTTATGCCTTGAAATCCATATAAATTGCACTTTGGCGCGGCCCTCGTACAAGCCTGTGAAGGCTCCGAAGTCTGGAGTCACTGTGAATAAGTCTAGCATGAATGGTAAGATGGTCCCAGAAAGGACCACAGGGTGCAAGTCGTGGGACCGATTTTGACCCATCCTATCCGTCGCAGTGGAACAGATATTTATGAGTTTTGTAACCTGCATATTGCTTCTGTGGTTGGAACTCTGAACTGAGGCACAAGTGTGGTAGTGATGGCTACTTGCTGGTTCGAATGCGGAAGTGTGTACTTTGTCAGGAGATGGATTGACTTTCTTGTATGGAGAAGGGCATGGAGTCTACGGATTAGGATTCCAATTACATGGGACATTTGACAACCTAGGTCTTGAATCCTGATGAAAGCGCCTTTGGTTTGCTGCCAGTATCTGGCTGACTACAGCTGAAGTTGTGTATACCAGACTGCCACGCTTCCTCTTTCCTTCTGCTTCCTCCGTTCCGCTCCTCTCCTTCTTTTTCTTCTTCCTTTCTTTTCAGGGGGGGATTGATCCATCTCCTCATGGGGCTTTCCCTCATAATGCATAATCAGGCACCTGTAAAGAAGAATCAGCCTTGTCGGCTTTGCCGCTGACCCACCCGTACTCGTTCTCGGGCCCTTTCAATAGAACGCAAAGCAATGAACTAGCGCTATAAACCAGAGCTATTTATATAAATTTCACTACTTCTTGAAATTACTATGAGATAGCTATAAGATCTTTGAGCTCCAAAATATTGGGAGACGGCGTCTCCTCCAAATTTGACCAGGAGTACTCCATCGCAAATCACGTCAAAATGCGCAGCGAGATGTTTTCACTTCGCTCTGATGAGGAACCAGTTTTTGCCTTCTATCGCTATAACCCCAGCATGGGTGGTGCTATCTTGTTTACCCTCCTTTTTATGGGCACCACCTTCTACCACATTTTCCAGTTGTTCAAAACTCGGTCTTGGTTCTTCATTCCATTTGTGATTGGGGGTCTCCGTATGCATTTTCTCACTTCATACGCCGGTACGTGAGCTGACGCGAGCAGTTGAGATTATCGGATATATCGGGCGTGCTGCGTCAAGTAAGGAGAGTCCAGATTGGACGCTAGGCCCGTACATGGTGCAAACGCTGTGTCTCCTTCTCGCGCCCGCCCTCTTAGCAGCATCAATTTATATGCTGCTCGGGCGTATCATTCTGGTGCTGCAGGCAGAATCGCATGCGATACTGAAAAAGAAATGGCTCACCAAAGTTTTTGTTGCTGGCGATGTGATGTCGTTCATCCTCCAAGGTGCCGGTATGTATTGTATTGTCGAAAAATAACGTTGGAGAAGAATCATGCTGACTTCGCATTAGGTGGAGGCATTCAGAGTAGTGGAAGCCTTGACGGCATGAAGACTGGCGAGCACATTATCATCGCTGGCCTTCTTGTCCAAATCATATTTTTTGGCTTCTTCATCGTCGTCGGTGTTCTTTTCGATTTGAAGCTGCGCAGATATCGCATTCCCAGGTGCTTCTCTGGAGACATTCCGTGGCGCAAGCATCTCAACATTCTATATGCAACCAGCATTTTGATCCTCATTCGCTCACTCTTTCGACTTGTGGAATACATACAGGGCAACCGGGGCTACCTTTTACACCATGAGGTCTACTTGTACGTGCTCGACGCGTTGCTCATTTTCATTGCGATGGTGGTTTTCAATGTCGCCCATCCTTCCGAAATCACTCGATACTTGGGCGTTGTTCAGGATTATGAGTTGTCTCGTAACCCAGCAGAGCAGATTGTTAAACCGTACGGAGTTTAACCTGGGGCATGATTTGAAATTTCCCAGTCACAGCTGCCATTTATTTTCTGTTGCCTGGCTCCAAAGGTAGAGAAGCCCGTTTTTTTTTTCTCCGGAGGGCTTTTATTCCTCCTTTCGCAGATTAGAAAATTCTTGAGAGCATGGGAATTCGAGTATGACATTACTATTGAAAGGCCCTATCCCTGAGTCATTGTAATATAGAAAGTCCTACTTCACGACGCAGATAATTAAATCCGGCAACCACGTGCTTATTTAGTCGTGTATTTACTAGTTTTCTATATGTTTGATATAGTAACTAAATTCTTATATTTTTTACATAACTTTTAAAAATTTTAGTGTTTTAATATAGAGTCAAATTGATAACCGTTGTTTTACCACCTGGGAGTTCCTATATGAGTCAAAGATACAAGAGAGTACCCCTGTCCACTAATATAACGCGGGCAATTCAGACATCGACATCAAGATTGTGACCACGGACTGTGTTGGTATCGCGAATAAGAATACGGGTGGGTCCGAAACAAGGTTTGTTAGAGAGCCATAGATTGGCCATCTGGGGTCCACAGTGGGTAGATTAGGCACTTTTCATAAGCTTAAAGAGCCTTCCGTTTCACGACTATATTTTCTGGTGCCTACATAGCGCACTATCGTTCTCCCTAATACGTTGCTAAGTTGTTGTTTTATTATCCGTGACATATTTGACCGTCCTAAATGTTCCCCTGCAAATAGCAACATCGAACCATGGCCTTGAGACCACTACTATATATAACTTAGAATGGATTACTGAGAGAATCTAGTGAACCCAAGGGCAGATGAGTAGATACTCATTCGAGCTGCTGAATGAGTGGCAAATCCTTAATCAAACTTTCAACCGTTCTCTGGTGGTATTTCCTTTCCTATGCTCCCTCCGGAAGTGAAGACTTGCTGGTGCCTGCGTTGGCGGTTGCTGTGGCCCGCCGTAAATTAGGGTTCGCCACGTTGAATTTTAGCCAACCAGCCACTCGAGATAGGCAGCAATTTTGCGCCAACGTTGACGTCGACGACCATGATGGATGTTCGCTTTTACCATCAGGGACTTCTCTTGTGTGAAAAACGGACAAAGACATGGTAGTTTTGGCAGCTTCCGAGAGAGCAGACAATCGGCGCATTAGACATCGCGCCCGCCACACCAAGTCCCGCAATGGCTGCTATCCCTGCAAATCTCGAAGGGTCAAGGTACGTCGCCTCCTCCTTAGGCTTGTTGGTTTCCGTCCACCGACCAAATTCTGATCTACTAAAGTGCGACGAGCTTCAACCCGTTTGTGGCACATGTTCTTCCAGGGGCGAACCCTGCTCCTACCCTCTCCCACGCGTTACTTCGAAACCTCCCAGATCAAGAGCGGACACGGAAAAAGACAGCGGTTTACCAGATTCTTTCGGACCGTCGCATGAAGATTCACTACTCCGTCGCATTCAGCCCTTATCAATCAATGCGACAGAGCCGACGATCATATTGAACCCACCCCACCAACGCCGGCATGGGGAGATCGAGATGAATGACTTGAAGCTCCTTCAGTTCTATCATCTGCACACTGCAAGACAAATGACCTTGCACCAGAGGAGATCAACTGTTTGGCAGCGGGTTATGCCCGACCTGGCGAGCAAAAGCCGATATCTGATGCATCTGCTCCTGGCATTGGGGGGCATGCACATGATTAAGCAGAAGGTCGATGCCAGCGGGGCTGTTGTTGATCTTTCAGATACGGTGGACGTGGCAATCGTCATGGAACATCATCAGAGGGGGTTGGAAGGCTTTCGAGAAGAAGTGTCCCGCATCTCTCCCTCCAACGCTGAATCGGTTTTCTCGGGATCTTTGCTTCTTGTTGCATTTGCCTTTGCATTCCTCAGGGTTCAGGACCTCAACCCGCTTACTGGGATGACCGAAGATATGAGTGGCGCCACGGCAACCCATTCTTTAACCAATGAAACCCCACGTCTTAACTGGTTATACCTCAATCGAGGTGTGAGTTCAGTTATAGGTGATCAATGGAAGGTTTTGAAAACCAGTAGACTCCGGCCGATATTGGCATTACCACATACCGATGCGTCTTGGGAGGATTCGTCATCCTATACACCCTCTCGACTTTCTCGCTGCTCACCCCGCCTACTGAAATTTGCCGAAGGTGCTCGTCAGGCCGTCGTTTCTATCAAGGCTTCTCTGGATGCGCTTGAACAACCTTGGGATGACTTGTCCAGCTCCTCGCGCACGCCCACATCCCAGCCTTCACCGTCTACGACTTCAGACGGGGCTATTGACGCACACAACGAGACGATACGCATCCTGAATTCTGCTTATTTACGGACTTTATCCGTATTGCAGTGCGCAGCTTCCGAAAGCCCCACAGATAGCGAGATCCAGTTGGACTTTGAAGAGGCAGCGATTCTATCCTGGCCTTGTTCGCTCCCCAGTCCCTTCTTGGCATCACTTGAGAGAGGCAACCGCAACTATCTTTATGGACACTCGCTTGTCATCCTCGCTCATCTATATCTGATAAACACACTGGTCGATACTTGGTATATGAGAGGTTCCTTTGAACGCGAGATATTGAGGATCAACGAGCTTATTGATTCCCTGCATGTGGACCAACTGTCAACATTCATGGTATGGCCTAATGAGGTCTTGAGATTGCCACTGAGCTGTACACCTTGAATACACCTGGTTTCCCTCAGCGGTCCTTCAGCTTAAACGGGTCTCATTTGGGCAGTCCTCAGCCCCATGGTCCAGTCTATTTATGGGCTCAGTGCACGTTGGAACATTCACTTGATCACCTTACCCTGTGCTATCTGCCGCAGTTCATCTCCTAATTGCGCTACCTTCACGGGCAAAGGTATTTGCCGGGCGACCCGCTAGGTGAAACACAGATTGAAAGCCACGAGTCTCACGACAAGACTATATTACTATCAGAGGATATAGTGCCCGCTTAGCGGGTTCCCTGATGTAATAGAGTTTGATAAAATAATGCAGAAGTGAGTTATCCATGATAAACGTTGCTAAAGAGAACTAACACAGGAAAAAAAAGAGATGAAACTGCACGAAGACATAATTATCATGCTGACCAGTTCTGCGTGTACCTGGTAACTGATGAATAATAAATCCCAGCATATGCGGTGGAGTTTAAAACGCCGCATGAGGTGATAATCCCTGAGCTGTTGGCGGGTTTACATCAGATATATCTGGGTCGCAATGTCAAAAACCAGGATAACATATTTAGTTTTATGCCACCTGCCTCGTCGCTGCTGTGGTCACTTAGATATTCTCATATGATTAACAATGAATTTCAGTACAGCTACATCTGCACAGAGGAGGCTTTTGTTTTTCTTCAGATCTCAAAGAATGATCCCACAGTTGTTTAATATTTCTTGTATATCCTGAAACGGGACATGCAGGCCGATAATAAATAGTATCTTTACTTAACGACTGTTGGCCAGATGCTTATTCTCAGGCTTCAAGTACTAGCTGCTGAAGCTCCACCTCAAGAGTATCATGATATAACACATGAGAAGCTAAAGACTTAGGAGATTGAATATCTGGACATGTTAAGGGAAATTCCTAAAACACTCTATAAAGACCTGCCGGCTTCTGATTATTAAGTCTTGCACCGGAAACTAGAGCCGAAGACGTCTAATCAACACGGTCATCGTGTCGTGGCAAGGAAAAGCAGACAGACTCCTATCCAGCTCAACTACTGTCTGTACATAACTGCCCCGAGACCTATGGACCACTGCGTCGGTTGACGATTTACGTCTGCACCTTCAGATCACATCATGAGTGATAGATAAGTCGATGCCTGGGCAACCACCGGACGGTCAGGTGATGTCACTTGATATACAAGCCCTAAGATGGACGCAATGTAACCACGAAACCTCTTATGGCATTCATGAAAATTACAATAATGTCGATTATCAAAAGAGGTACTACAAATCTGTAGAATCTGCAAAGACAAAAACCATGCTGCTTCATTTGACCGGCTGGTATGCCGACTCCCTCTGCCCCGTGTTCTATTCTCTTCAAAATCGCAGGTACAGTCTAACTGGGCACATTATTCATGTAATTATATCAATTATTTCAATAGCAAAACAAGTCACCCACTATCATGCCATAACCGCATTCTCAGTAACGTATTTGTGGATATCCCAGAAGTTACGACATTTATGGTTCGATCGGAAGTCTGCTCTTTCGCCAAACGTAGCCTAGCTAAAGTCAGATACTCGAACACACGGTCAATCAAAAGCAAGAGTATTATTACCTTTGGATCCAGCTCAATCAGAATTGGTGTAACATCCGAGGTACCTGTACACACTTAGCATAAGTTTACTCAGGTGAAGATGTCGAAGCTTACACATGAGATTGACTCTGAGGACCTCAATGCAGTGATCTATGTGGCACACACATATTCTTGTTAGTATGCAGCCTTCCACCTAAGAATTGCATTATACGCACCTAGATGCATTTTGGAAAGGTCCGAGTCTGGCGACATGCCACCAGGGAGTGGAAGGCCTTGGTCGGTCCAATATTCCTTGTATGCCCATTGGCGCAACATGTGCTATGTGCGACCCAGACATCAGCCGTTACAGAACTTCTAGTCGTCTTCAAAGAAAGCTGGGGAAACGGACCACGCAATGTAGTTGATGGAACACCTCAACCTGAGCAATGTATCCATCTCCAAACTCTGACGGAACATGTTTGTACGTTAATCCCGAGTGCGACTTGTTCATAGCTCCGAGTTTATCCGCTGGGACATCAATCACACCCACTATTAGGCATTCCATTAGTAACACCATTTCCCAAGGTACCCGAGGCTTTGAGGACGCTTACTATGCCATGTTTCCTCCCATAGCTTCTCCCTCTCTGGCGTTGGAGGGCCTCGAAAGGGCGAGGGCTCGTTGAAGTATAATGGGAGGTCGTAATCAGTGTACTTGATCAGATCCGGGACGCTCAGTAGAGGCGCTGGTGCGTAGAAAAGACATTAGCAAGATCTGTATAAGGTTCCTCCACCAGCAATGTTTCCAGGCGCGGAGATAATAGTCTGCGTACAGTATGGAGACATGAGTTTGCTACATTCTGCGTCACTCGGAGTTCGACGAGACAACCAGATGCAGACGACAAGAAGTAGAAAGATTAAGATGCTTTGCACGAATGCCAAAATATGCAAGATACCAAACCGCTTTTTGGATTTGCCGTAGCTTTCTATCTCCTCTTCGGTCGTGTTTTCCTCTCCCAGGTCTTTGCTAAGAGGTATGAACGGGACTTCTTGATCACTCTTCATGTCGCGCTGGGTGAATCGCTCGGTGGGAGACTAGAATAAAATGAACTTGACGCTGTAAATTATCATTCAACAAGAATTCTGCACATATGTACATCCTAGATACTCCTATAATGCTGTCCATACTGGACACGGAGGATAATAAGCAAAATTGAATAGGACATTGCGCGTCGTCGCTATCAGTGACTCCACCTATCTTAATAGTACTTGATATAAGCAACGATTATCAATGTCGTCATTTGGGGCTGAAATGGCCTGTGCATTTGCAAACTACCCGAGCCCTTCTTGACCGTGTTCCTTATTGGCTCAGCCGATCAAGATCGGTCACGTTTAGGTCTCACCTGCATAATCTCAGCCGTCGTCTAGATCTGTATAGGCCAACTTCGGACGACGATTCTTCTCTAGCTCTGCCATGGGATGCAACTGCTCCAAATATCAAACCGGGTGTACTGTCAGTGATTGGTTAACCAAAAATAAGGCCCCCCACGAAGCGGGATCCGATCCATCTCCAAAATATATGATAAAGTCTCGGTTAGAAACCCCTCGGACAAATCCTCCGGTCTCTGCAACGTTTAGCCTAAGCTTTTCGATAAGCTTGTTTCACCATAGCCGCTCTAGGAGCTTTTTCTACCTGTTACCTTATTTCTACTAACAGAACTACATGATAGTTGTTTGAATTTATCGTCATATGGTGAAGTTCTTTTCCTAAATTTGTGCCGAACAAGCGGTTAGCCAGATGAAAACCTCACATTTAAAGGAGAGCACTCGGATTTTGAAAAGGCTGAAAGAGATCAAACGGTGTGTCTTCCTCCCCCAGACAAGGCGCCCAATTGCGTGATACTGTCAGATAATTGCTTCTCATATGTAGATTCTCCGCGTTCGAAGCGCTCCAGCTCCACCTAGTTGATACATCCCGTCCCCTGTAGTTTTGGCATTCACTAGGGCTTACATGTACTAAAGGTAACTTTTTGGATACAAAGATGCAAGGGATGCTTGTTTCCCATTCTAGTGTACCATCACCGAACCCTGTATTTAGTATGACTATTATTCATCGTGGAGCAGACATCTCCTCTTGATATCTGACCAAACTTTAACATAGGACAGACACAGCTGTAAATTTCCCGCAAATATAACAGTGGTTTATTCCATGGGAAGAAATGTAGGTGATGGTCAATGAGACCAACTTGATATCGTTCAGCACGTATATTTCCAAGGTCAGAATGACTGTAATTCCAATGGCTACATGGGGCTCTTGCTATGCGCTACTCCCTGCAATATTTAGACTAGTGCTAAGCTAATGCTAAGACATATCAACAATGACAAGATCATCAGGATCTTCTAGCTATAAGCACTAAGCAATGTAGCAGAAATAGGCCACGCATGACAGTGGCTACTCGTACTCGCACATGCACTCAGTGCCCTTGACTTTCTATCTGAGCGCATATGGTTTACCATTCAATTGGCTCTGACTCCGGAACTAAAGTATATTAATTCTAGTCGAGACTTTCCTTCATCTAGATTAGCCTTTGCAAGCACAATGCAACCTCAAGGCTTGACCTCTATACTTACGATTCCTCGGTAAGAAACGTGATAACAACATTGGTTTGTATTTGATAACCATGGGGATCCAATAGGCTAAATTCACGCAGGGTAGTGAGTATCACGTCTTCTTGTCCAGCGTTTCCGCGGGATTTCTCAGTTTGGAGAACGTAAGGAGAAGTAATGGCTATCGCCTGTCTGTCTACCCCAAATGCAAAGTGAAAGGACTGATATGAGAATCACCTCCTGTGCCGGTTATAAAAAGCCGACGAGTCCTCGTCTGGCCTGATCATTTCCCTACTCCATTCAAACCGATAACAGAGTACACTTCTTCAACCTTCCAAGTTCTACTTTATCCATTGATTCGTTCAATATCCTCTATTCAAGATGAAGATCTCTGCCAATCTCATCACCCTCGCTCTCTTCGCCACCTTGAACTCGGCTGCCCCAATTGGTGAGTGAAAGACAATAACACATAAAGCAAATATGAATCCCGAGCTTACAGATATATCTAGCGGAGAAGCGTGGTGAATATGACGTTACCATGAAGTGCGACAAGGCCTACGCAGACCTCGCCGCACGCGGCGAGTACGATGTGACCATGAAATGCGACAAAGCTTACGCCGATCTCGCTGAGGAACAGAAGGAGAAACGCAGCGAATACGACGTTACCATGAAGTGCGACAAGGCCTACGCAGACCTCGTCGCGCGTGGCGAGTACGACGTGACTATGAAGTGCGACAAGGCTTACGCCGACCTCGCTGAGGAACAGAAGCAGAAACGCGGCGAATATGATGTTACTATGAAGTGCGACAAGGCTTACGCCGATCTTGTTGAGCGTGGCGAGTATGATGTTACCATGAAGTGTGATAAGGCCTATGCCGATTTGGCGGACAAGGAGTGATTGATACAAAGTCGCTTTGTCTATAAGGTCGCTCTGTCTATAAATCTAGGGCTCCATGCCACTCTTTAAACAACCAATTTAAAACGCCCATTGCCTAAGCGTTGTTCGTGTGCTAATTCTATCTTTTGCCCTGCCTAGTGTATTGGCTCTTCCACGCATACAATGTATCTGTTAGGCTATTAGTCCAGAGTCAACTTCTTTAAAAGCTTTTCTTTCCTTTCTATATTGTGCGGTTTATTCCACAATAGCGTGATATCTAGGATAATCTAACCGTCACCCACCTGGCCTCTCGAGCTTTAAACCCCTTATGCAACCATTCATGGCAGGTGGCCCACGGATTTACACTATCTAGATGAACTGTAATTTTGAATACCTTCAACATAGTAGAACCCCTTGAGTTGATAAATATGATATGGAACCGACTTCAAATATAAATAAGCTTGTGAATATTCCTCCTACTCTTCCCAATACCTCCCATTGTCGTGAATTTCATAGATCCTATCAACTCTCCATCAATTGGATAAATATGCGTACCGGTCACCTCAACCCCTAGGGCAGACCTGAAGTCTTCGCTGGCAATCTATCACAATCCTTGGAGTCGGCAACGGGATTGCCGCTTTGGTGGTGTCGTTGATCCCCCAGTTCTTCTTGTGCTTGTTCAGCCACTCTGTGAGATCGGTTATAGGCTTCCCCAGGCTCTTGTCTTTTTCATATACCTGAGACACTGTGTGTGTTTTATCGCATGTGAATTGGAGATTGTCATTTCGAAGCTTCTTCAGGCATTTTCCGCATAAAGCTACTTCCTGACATACGTGACAGATGTAGATCTTGTCCCAGTCCTTCTCTGAGCAACCGGATCCTCCACGACATGCAAAGATGACCCCATAGGTGTTAAGTGTTTCGCCTTTAACACGCTGCACAGTGTTAGGGCTGGTTCGAATTGGGGCCACTACCGCCGCTTGAAACGCTCTTCGACCTTCATCGGGATACCCTGCGCGTACGAGAGCCCTACCGAGGATTATATAACCCTCTTTATCATTCCAGGGGTCCTCATCTTCCAGAATTCGGATACCCTCACAAATTTTTGACCTGAAAAGCTCTCGGGATTTCACCGCTTCCCCATGCTTGCGATACCAGTACCCAAGCATTACTGCAGCATCCGCACGGTAATCGGTGTCTTCCTGTGCGCTCGGTCGTCCTGTCGATCCAGCCACTAAATTTTCAAGTTTCGAAATCCAATCTGGTTGTTTCGTCTGGGCCGTTGACTCTGAACTCAATGCCATTCGCAGGTATAGCTCGCCCAGGGCTTTGCATTGGAGCTGTTCAACGTACAGCTGTATGTCGGGATCTTCTTCGAATCCTACCCCCATATTTCTCCAAATATTGCAAGCATGAACCGCATCCTTGACGTACTGCCAGTAGAAGTTTCCACGCAAATATTCCTCGAAAACAGCCCCTTCTGTATCACCGCTGTTTCGCGCGACATCGACCGTTCTCTTGAAAATATGCTCGGCAAACTGAATCTTCTTCTCGTCTCCTCCGTCGACAGCAGCTCGACTTAGTAAAGCATGGCCTTCTTCCCAGCCAAGGAGCAGATGTACCAAGCGATCTTCTCCCGGGTACTGTGCCTCCGAACCAGATAACGCCTTGCAAAGTTTGAATAGTCGACCAAATTTTGACCTACGTCCGAGGGTGCAAAACAGGTGGGCTAGCTTCTGAAAACTGCCGGTGTCAAGATCGTATGCTTTCTGCGCGGCGTCTGTTGCGGCCATCCCCTTTCCACATTTCCCGTGCCAGATGCTCAGGTTGAGGTAGATATTGCTCTCTGATACACTGTCCGGTCGTGGCTTACATAGGAAAGCCATTTTCGCCTGGTCCACTGCTTTCTCATACCGCCCTTGTGCGGCATATGCCATGGCAATACCGCTTTTTACCACCCACTGGTCATAATCTCCTTCTTCGGCTTTCTGATACATATCTATCGCGGCTTCAAGATGGTTTGCTTCGCGAAGAGCACTGGCTACTCTCACGTGCCAATTTGCATCTTTCTTGAAGTCACCAAATTGCGCCAGTTGGAGGATTCTCTTTTTTCCCAAGTCTCGGAGGCTAGAGATGCAGAGGTCATTGGGAGAGGGTATGCTCTTTTGTTTCTCGCCCTATGCTTCTGTGAGTATACGTACGAAAACCGCTTCGCTACTCTTATAGAATTTTCAGTGCATGGACAGGTATGGAGGTAAGCTCACCAACTTATGGTATCGATCGAGGAACAAAACGGAAAATTCAGTGTCTATTGACCCGGTTTGCAGCCAGCTCTCAGCACAAGTGGATGCAAGCGGTCGATAAAGGTCTTGGGCAGACTCGTACGTTCCAGGCAGGCATCCCATCAACCTGCGATAAGTTCTCGGTACCTCCAGCAAAGATGTTATGAGCCTGACCCTCTGTTTCTTGTCAATGGCACTGTACCAGCGTGCAGCGGCTGCAGGATCACGTATAAGCTCAAGCAGCTGAAACTTTGCCTGATGTCCTAGGTATCCTAGGCTATCTTCCTCGATTTCCATGAAATGGTCTATGACATGGGTCGCCGCGTAACCTATCATATCCAGCGCCCCAGGATATGCATCGAAATCGTCACTCGTCTCATGCACGCAAAGAAGACATGTTTTGAGAATTGACAAATGGGCCTCGCTCGCGGTGAATCGATGGGGGCCATTCCGACGGCCGTACAACAGGTCGTCCTTGAAACAACGATGCTTGAAATCCACAATCCTGCCGGGGGATCCCGATACACAAGGATTCGACTTGAAAGTAAGCAGTTGCTTAAACCTGCTTTCCACATCTCCAAAGCCCGCCGCAACCACCTTCAGCTCGCCATGTGTCGTCTTAGTTTTGTGCAGGAATTCCAATTCGGTGCCAGTGAGAGGGCGACGTGCACATGCTACCCAGCGGAGAATATCCTTGAATTGGTCCCCGTCATAGTCATTTTCCATAGCACCAGCCAAGATTGTTCCTATGTGATCTGCCTTGTTCTTTGGGTACCCGTGCTGCAGAAAGTCTAATATTCCACGTCCGCTTTTCCAACCTTCGATATGTTCAATGACGAGTCGAACCCATAAGAACATGCCATTGGCTTCCTTCTGCAGTGTTCTAACAGCGAGTAGTCTGTCGTGGGGCTGTAGAAGAGGAAAGTTGTCTTTGAATTTTCGCTCGATATACTTGTCTATATCGGACTTGATGCTGACATTCGACACGCGCAGCTGTGCTCCAGCCGGACAAGCGTCTTGGATTGTTCTATGCACTTCGGACCGGCTAACAATTGCAATGTTGATTTTCCAATTGTTCGATGAAGATCGCTGCAGTTCCATCCATCGCTCTATAACCTTCTTCTGTTCCTCAGCGGAGGCAGTATCCAAACCATCGATTACAATGAAAGCACGACATGTTGTATTCTCTTTGAGAAACGGGACAAAGATTTTGCTCCATATCTGCTTTTCATTCCTTACCCACTCGGGATTTTCCAGTGCCTTCGCTGCAGCTTTTTGAAATTTTTGGCTTTTCTTGCTGAGCTGCAAGGCCAGACACTTGAACATGGTAGTCGCCAGATTACCAGAGGTGTCTGACGCTCTCACATAGAAGTAACCCACAAGACTTTTCCTCCTTATCTTCTCACTTATCAACCGAGAGGCAAGGAAGGTTTTGCCTATAGCCGGCTCCCCGTGAATCCAAATCACTTTGGGGCCCTTACCTTCCAACCAGCGTGCGACGATGTCCTCGCGCGTTATCCACATGGCATTCACGCCTGCCTGTCTCTCCTTCACAGTCTCATCGTGGATATTGTGTATCGTGTTCCAGGTATCGAGATCGAAAATCTCTTCGAAGCGACCTTGGTCACCTCTGTGTTCAATCCTCCTAACAGCCGTACTCAATTGCTTCAGCTCGTCACGGAACATGCTAGTATCTCGCCGTATGATTGAAAGACACATCATAGCCTCAGCTTCCGCTAGATCATGTAAGCTGGCCATTTTCTCCTCGATTTTCGAACAGTCGCCGAAAAAAAGCCGAGTCAAGAACTCTTTGCTCCATTTGTACTTTCGTCCTTTTCCCAGCTGCTCTGACGCTTCGACTAGGACTTCGCTAACAAGCGCAATTGTCTCGACGAGGATCCTTCGCAACGGCGCATCTATACGCGCCTCCTGATGCACAGCCATCCGATCGATCGTCCCGGCGATCCGGTTGAGGAAATCCTGAATGCTCTGATACGATGCGGAAAACTTCCGTGCCGTCTCCATCAGGTGCAGACATGATCTCAGGATCAAGGAAGCAGGAGCGAACGGAGTTGCAGCCACGACAGCATTCACTAGCTTTCCTATAATCTCAAATGGTGCTAATATCCTGTCCAGGATGCTCCAGAACTTTGCTGTCCGAGCATGGTTCTTGAAGTTTTCGTCGCATTCCCCCAGTCTGTTTTGCAGCTCCTCTCGATTCCGAGGAAGCGGCTTCGCTGTTATCGCTTTCCTTGTTTTCTCGGGAAGCGACTGCAGTGCTTCTGTGAAAATGTCTACTTCGTTCCTTGCCATGGTTGGGCCTCTTGCAGGAGACGCTGCAGTGGGGGTGGTTGCACCGCGAGCGGGGTATCGCGATAATAGGTGTACTGTGTGCGGAGGGGTTGAAGATATGCATCAAGGCAACACGTGTCTCTCCGGTAAGCCCTTCTTCTGTTCCCAAGGCTTGACTCATCAATCTTACAGGCTTGCGGCTCGTTCAATCGCATGAGGGGCTAAAAGAGGGGCTGCTTATGCCACGCCCTATCGTATCCTTGCAGAGCGCTGTTTAGCAGGGATGGCTGACTTCATGATAAGCGCGTGCGAGCGGTTTAGTGGACATATTTATCGATTGTGCGACTGGCATATTGGCGTGGAACTTCTTCAGCCGCGTAAAATGAGAAAAGCTCGCGGTCCCTCGTCGTACACTCGAATATATATCTAATGCTTTCCCTATTAGCAACAGCATTGTCACGACCCACACGTAGAATATGAGTAAACGTAGAAATATGAGTAGAAATATGAGTAAACTCATATTTCTATAAAATAAATATTCATCATTAGAGCACCACAGGTATACTTAATTAAAAGAAAAAAAGAAATCAAAAAAAAATAAAGAAGGAAAAAACATACAACAGCCGGGATTCGCATGTGGTCACCCACCATACTACTAACCAGCCGGCGTGTGGCTTAAGTACGGCTGAGCGGACGGGAAGCCCTGTTTTCCACACCCTATGGTCGTATGTACTAGTAGCTTTAAGGAATAGAAATATAATTGATCTATTCATTCTCCAGCGTCAGCTATAGCGCCTCCAGGGAATGACGAGCGTTGTCGAGCTGGATTGTCGCATACCCTCGGCGAAACATCGCGATACACCATCTACCTCTGCAAGTTTCGTCGTCACACAGTAATCAGTACCTGTCTCATCCCAGGGCCCAAAGCATCTCAATCCCGGGGGGGGAACACGATATTGCAAGATGAGATGGCTGTGGACCCCATGTGTCGACGTTTTTGCTCATGGACTACATTGGTCCCGTCGTAGACGTATACGTTTACTTGACGATGAAAAATGATAATTAGTTGTCTAGGACGGCGGATACGAAGAATATCAAGAGTTAGATATTCGTTATCTCGTTGGTATGGAATATGTAACTGTGCCCGAACTAAAGAGCAGAAGAACAACATACGGAAGCCCATATAGGTTTCGGTTTGAATTCTTATAGATTTACTGTTTTATGGTATTACTATTTGTGTTGGCTTTATCAAATATACTCATGTTCGACGTATCATTGCTACTATCCTAATCATGGTGTCTGGAAGAAAATATCTCCATCAAAGGCCGCCTGAGGATGCCACCCAACATATATTCACGGTCACTGCACAACGATACCAAAATGCATTGTGGTCGAGTTTGATACGACAGGTATCCCAACTGATACTTTGTTTGGGTTCATCTAAGGGCCTCCCGAGCATGATCAATAGAAGACTGAGGGGCTTCCTTCCCAAGCTTAATGGGATGATACGCCAATTTATCGTCATCAGCAACGTCAGATGGAGCTCCATATTTGTAATATGATCTCGAAGATCTGTGAAGAACGACAGAGGGGATATCCATTTGAATGGGCTTTATGAATTTCCGTTAGTCAGTATAGTAGATGCAAAAAGGAAGGTTGGATATACGGACCATTCCCCAGCTATTCCAGACCATATAATGTGGCACAAGAGCATGTCTTTCGTGATCTTTGGTCTCAGTGTTTACCTGATGTTGGCGCATTTTCAAGGTGACGGGAACCTGTGCAATGCATCTGACGTTCTTTTCTTTCTGGTCATGGCAATTGCCGCAGGAACTAGTATCCAGATCCCCACTGAAGTTGTAGATACTGGCGACGAAGTCCTCCGGTTTGGGTTCTTTGCGGTCGTTCTCGGGGACCAAGAAGAGGTTGATTTTGTAAGATGAGCCATTCAAGGCGTACCTTTTAGATCAGCTATATAAACACGCCGAGAAAGATATATAACTTACCTGTCATAAATAACAGTAATGACAAAATCATCAGGGTGCCGCTTATACTCACGATGGTTTCCAAAGAGCTGTTTCGTCGGGTCCCCATAGAGTTCGTCAATTTTTTTCAGAAGTGTTTTCTCGTCCTCGCTAGGTTTCTTCTCATCTTGTCCCTTGGAGATAGTTTCATGGTCTAGTCCCTCGAGGATTGCGTAGTCATAGCCGAGGTTTCGCCATTCTCTCACATCACATGACTTGTAGAACTGGTCCTTCGTAAGTTCTTCCCCTTTCTCATCTTTCTCGCCCTTCAGCTTTCTGCGAAATGGGATTAATTCGCTGTCCTTGATCTTTTCGCTGTAACCATCATCAAACCACTTGTTCCAATTCAACATCTGCCAGATTGCAGTCAAACGGTCAATATTGCTAAGGCACTGTCAGCAACATCTAGTCGCTTATCTCTCGAAGACATACTTGTGGTAGATAAAAAAGATGGGGTCAAAAGCCGCCATATTTATACTGCTCATATGGCCGGAGCCCCAGAGGTGGATCCCTTCTTCGGGCGGGCGAAGAAATTGGGTCCCTCCAACGAAGTTCTGAGAATGTCAATCTGGGACTCCTTTGTCGCACAAAAGGGATATACTTCGGATACTCACGTGGACATTGTTATGGATAAATTCCAGGTTCATGGCGTTCTTCATATTGGGCATCGGCTTGGTGGAGTCAGAAACGGTCTCAGCGCTCGTCGACGTAGGATCAGCTTTCGCGAATGGCTCTGGGTCTTTGATCGGATCGGTGTAGCGGGTGGATGAAAAGGCGGCCCAACTGTCTAGGCCGTACTGGAACATTCTGTAGACCAGCTCCTGCAGCGTAGGAACTATTGACTCCTCGCTGGGGTCATGCCCACCTTTGGGCTTGTAGTATGGATGCTCATTAAGGGCGTAGTTGGCTCGGTACCAATTCTGGCCTCCGTCGGCCCAGACGTCCGCATTGTACCCATCGAGAATCCCATACTTGGTGGTGGCATTACATTTATCCCACTGGATACATAATAAGTTCCCCTGGGCTTGTAAATGAACAGCAGCAGGGGACTTACGGGATATGTAAACGCAGGATTGACGACTCTGTCTCTGGTCCGATCGTTAGGGTATTGCGGGTCCCTTTCTTTTTCTTCCTTGATATGCTCCCCGGCAATCGTGTATGGTGGAGGAAGCTCGCCCATCAACTTGGGAGTCACGTATTTGAAGAGAGGGTTTGGTCGAGACTCGATAGATATATTCCCAACCTTGTCGAAAACGTTAATCCGTACATTTGGCATCATACAGAGTACAGGCAATCTGATCTTGTCGTGATTGATGTCGTTTGTCTTGGCATCTTTAGTGGATGGAGGTCGATCAGCAAATCGAGCAAAGTCCCAGTATGGAAGACGCCATGCGTCGGCTTCCTTTTGCCAGGTCTCTTTTTGTTTGGTGGTTGGGACATTTTGTTTGATCCACTCGCCCATAGCTTCGTACAGAGTGCGCTGTATATACCTTTTGTCCGTCATCCATCGGTTGAGCATTTCCTAGAACCATTAAACAAGTTTCACCCACCTCATAGAGAAGCATGTACGCCCGATGCCATGTCGGGAATGTGTAGTTATTGTGAACACAATAACTGTTTTTTTTGTTGGTCTTAGGATCAACAGGTTGCTCGACACCGTCCCATCCGCACCACGGGGCACAATGTATGGCAGCCAGACGGAAGTAAGACAGCGTGTCTTCCAGAGGGCGTTTCTGTATCAGAGCCAGTGCTTCCACAAAGAGGGTGAGCTGGATTCTGTTGCCTTCTTTTCCGACCTGGTCCGCATACCACTTGTCGATGTCCTGCCGGAGGTAAAGCTTGTTAGTATCAGGTTGACGGGTATCGATACCCTTGACGACAATCTTAGGACGCATTTTTATGCTATTGCGGTTTCACGATAACCCCGGAGGCCGTTTTGGCAATTGAGAGTTGGTTTGGAGCAAGGATGGATTTGAGGAGTCCAGTGGCTGAACTGGTTGATTGACGAAACGAAAGGGAGGAGACGGACTGGGTTTATATAGATTTAGATAAGAAACTTTTTCAATTCTTGAATGAGTGTTTCTGGGTCTAGCTGGAAAAGAAAAACCTCAATTCCGATGCTCACCCTCCAAGAGCTGCACTCCTCACACCATAAGAATGCCTTTGTCCATCCACGTCACCGACTACATGTAAGAGAACGAATTCGACAGGATCTGCTAGGTCCGAGCCATGGTCGCCAAGGTTGGTTGATTTATCGGGCTGTCGATCGAGTTAATGCTGTCGATGCAATGCAGAGCCAGTGTGGCCGTAGACAGTCTAGGTCTTAACACTGCAGTCCCGTCATGTACATCTGCCAGTTGCTTGGGTATTGTGGAGTTACAGAGGCAGGATATAGCACAGGATACAGTAATGTAGGCTTTAGCCACCAGTAATCCCTTCCATTTGTGTACTCTATCATTTTCAAATCCTCAATCACTAACTCTCAACATCGTAGGGTCTAGTTTGTCGTTATACTTGAGAGAAGAGCCAAGGCACGATTATATCCAGGTGATGTCGATATAAACCAATTAGCTCGCGGGCTGACGGACACCTCATCTCACTGATTGCATACAGAGTGATTGCATCTTACGCGCATTAGTTCCTACATCCCTTACCCTCCCAATTGTTCATGGTTTAGCTGATAACGGTTCCCATGCAATTTACCCCTCTGGTATATCATCATGGTCTGTATTGATTCATTCTCATAGGGTTTACGTGGCGAATATACAAGAGTGCGACTTGATGTTTAGTTGGGCTCGACGTGCTTGCATCTGCCAACAAATTTATATTCGACGCTGGCGCTAAGGTGTGTTTTCGCCAATACCGTTTCCCCATTCGGCGCAAGCGCCCCCGCCTCCCTTCAAGCCTACTATACTTGCAGGAGCGGCCCGCAACAGTCCCACTATTATCATGGCATTGAGTTCCGGAGTGGGTCTAGGATATCCTGGTCGCGGCTAGCTGTCCCAATTCCTAGCCTCTCCTGATATGGTCGATTGAGGTATAAGATGAGAAGGGGTGGTGGAATAGTGGAGACAACGCGGGGACTTCCGATATAGATTGGATGCCGATGTCAGCTAGTATTTTTGATCGGTACCCGAGCTGATGCATGCTACATGAGACGGGCCTACGAACAACGCCCATCATCTCGCAGCTACATACGGGAACGGGTAGGCTAGTCCGCGGCCCGTGAGTGGTTTACTTGCTGTCGGCCACCTGATGGATGTCCAGGCTTGTCTTTTGCTCGCTGGGAGTATGTTCCACTGTGGACCCCCGCCTCGCAGTTCATGTAGGTGCGGTTGGTAGGAGGCGGGCGAGAACACGCCGATCATCGTTGCCCTGTTGCAACCCAACCCAACCAACCCGCGTCAACATCCCCGCATCCCGGACGATGATTCCTGAAGGTACAATACGCTGGGTACAGGAATGATTCAGGCCTCGTTTGAACCTTCATTGGCTTATTACATCTTTCTCTCTTTCTCATTTCCGTACTCTCTATCTCCAGCGTAGTCTACCTGATAGTCAGGCGTTTTATGTGCTGATATGGCTATTCATCTTGGAACTAGAATATGGATTATGTGATTTTGACACTAAACGACTCCCCGGAATCTCTGGTATTGTGCATCGACCTGCGTTTAGTCGAATTATGCAATTATCTGATATTAAACACTGTGGTAAGTCCTCTGCTAGGTAGTGGAGTCCTTCAATATTTTTCACGTAAGAATCCACATATGCTACGCTACGTGTTTATGCAGGAAGGCAGGACAACGATATCTTTATATCATTGAAATGAGTCCTCGCTTGTCATCAACATGACACTACTGTATATACTGCCATAATTCTGCATATTTCACCTCCACGGTTTGATTTCAAATCATCCGTCTGTGCTGAATTCATGCAGCAAATTCTGCGTACGGTAAAGAGTTGCAAAGCGGGAGAAAGGAAGAGCAAAAGAGATGCATCCTGATAGCTTGGACGCAGTTCATGGGATGCCGTCCGTGACGCGGACACCATTGGGCCATACAGAGTTCCGCAGTGACCTATTTGACCGGTGTCCACGTTATAGGGGCTATGTGGCACGGAGCCATGATTCAAGATAGACCTGGAACTTGAAATCACGTTCTATGAGGAATCATTACATACGGAGATAAAGGACCAAAATAGTATCAGTGAGAGTCCGAGTAATGATAACATCGGGATATCTCGATGACCGCTACAGCAAACGTTGACCAGCGATTGGTATAGGGCTTAACCAGACCGATATCCCCAACAGGATACGTAAATATACAAACGATTGATCCAAGTCCATTATTAAAGATATTTACAATCCTGTGAGTATTATCAATATGTATGACTTTATAGACGCTTAGCTCGTCGTGAAAGCCAGGAAAGCGCAGGTGAAGCTCTAGCAGATCAACACCACTTATCTATATTATTGAAACAGGGCAGATAAAAACCCTAGTGAACTAATTGCTGAATGCATTCCGTCATATTTATAAATCCGTTCAAGATTATGCTTAGTGCCGATGCATATCCACTGTGGGTGAGCTACAAGCCTTTGATCAATGTATGGATCTCGATACTGATTGTAACGTAGTATATTATCACCTCATGAAGTGTTGGAGATATCAGTTAGGCCAAACCCTACACCAAATGCCGTTCGGCTTTTCGGTGTAGCCGTTGGGATTAAGTAGCAAAAACTTTAAACGAACCCCCAGGGGCATCGCTCCTATTAAAAATGTCATGTATTTTCAAATCGTTTAGTTCTTGTCGAGCCGGACATTCAAATATTCTGGCTCATCTCCGTAACTCTCATCTACCATCCTACTTAACTCTCTCGAGGCGTGTATGAATTCACTGCCGAAGGAGGAAGGGCACATTGCGAGGATAATTCCAAGTAAAGTCAGTTTTGCCTATAAAACTTTCGCCTTGTTGAACATTCTGAGGTGGTTTAGTGGGTATTAGCTTAGCGCCCTGCTCTCAATATGAAGGCGGCTCGAAGATGCCTCGAAATCCCATGATTGTACCCTACAGCTGTGTGGATAGCATAGCAGGTGTCTCTGTCTAATGGATGGTTCAATTTTTCCCTCACAAGTACTACTCGATACCGATATCCTGAAGTCCAGCACTTATTTTGATGGTAAAATGCGTGTTATACATATACATCCAGCAATCCCGACTAATGATCCAATACTAGCACCACCAAGAAGCCCACGCCAACTCCCAATTCCCGGCACTGGTAAACCCCGTGAAGCCACTGCAAGCACGCCAAGAGCTGCAGCCGGCTCACTCCAGTTGTCGATAGCCGCCTGGCCGGAGTTACACCGTAAACGCCAGCTGCGATCTTTCCACTCGATCTCCTCTCGGCCCCACATCCGGGCGACCAGGGCAACTCCCACTATTCCAGTCCCGATGACGCCCCCGGTACCCGCTGAGCGAAGGAGACTGGGTGCGGTAATAGGTCGGCGCTTAGAAAGAAATACAGCACCGCTATTCAGCAAGCCGATTGCGCTACCAAGCTGGAAGCCACGGCTGAGGACATGTGTGGCGACAATCGTTCGTGCCAAAGGTTGGTCTTCGGCATACTCGGCTGTTGGGAAAAAGTATGACATGTTGCTCTAGGATACTGAAGCCTGTCGATAAGGTGGTTGTTCCTTGGCTATATTTAATGATGTGTGTGACCTTTTCGTACTTTGTGATGTTGCAGGAGGACTACTTATAATCCGGTGATAACATGCGGGGGAATCCCGACGGGTATCAGATCATGGCCGCTGCCGTGAAGGGATTACGTAGGTAGGTAGGCAGGCATACGCGTTTGAGCCGTCCAATAAGCGCTCGTTTGCTTGCTGACAGGTGCTGTTAGATACCTAGTGACTGGGTTCTAAGATGCTCTTTGCCCAGAAGGGGGGAGATCCCATTGATGACCATTTTACGCACCAATTTTGACAAAGCTTCAGCTCCATCTATTATAATGCCATTCAGCCCGGACCCAATTTTTTGATACAAAAATCTCTAATATCATAAGGAAATATGTGAAGTCTGCAAGAAATCCCTTTTAGGTTTAGCTCCCGTTCGGGTGATTCTATTACTTTGTTCATTATATGTATTAGTAAGTATGTAGGATTTATGAACATAATGTCATAACTTGGCACGGTCAATGATACCAGTTCCAATGCTGGATACCGAAGTTGGTGTACATTTTGGCTTGACAAGAAGCACTCTGGATAATGGGTTACCGGCTCCAAGGTTCCCTGGAGATAGTTTATTGGCCGTTCCGTTTTTTATACCACGCCCCGGGGTACGTGTATACCACTAGACCAAAAGACCACTATGTCCAGCCAAGGGCTGGACGCCCCCGGACTCCCCTATATACTACTATATGGTAGGCTGCCTCTAGCAGCTACTGTTAGGTCGCTACCTAACACCGTTACCGTCTATACGGTAAGCCATATTGTATGGACCCCATGTTCTTATAGTTATTCATGATGATAGACAGTGACTACTATTGTCTTCCAATATCAGTCCGATTGGCAGCTATCTGAAAACTCCCCTCGGCAACTGGTTGCACCTTCTGGTATGAATTGAAAACGCTGGTCGGACTAGATAGACAAAGAACTGCCCGAAAGTTGGAAAGGGCTAATTTCGGCTAGTAAAAGGCACATGGGGTGTTGTCATAGACTAATCAGCTCCTTTTTATGTGGGTCGCGCTGGAGAGAATGCTATATAAATAGCTAGTCACAGGGCTTACCTTTGCAAGTCACATGTATATATACTCAAACCGCATCAAGAGTTTCCAGTGTTGAACCATTCCACTGCAAACTATCCTATCCGCTTTATTCTAACCCACCTACTCATCCTCAATCCTACCAGAGTAAGAAAACTGTAAACACACAGTAGTCAGTCGTGTCCTGGCTAATACATCATAGGACTCCAACAACATGATATTCACACGCAGCGTCTCCTTGACCAACTTCGCGGTGGCCTCCTCTGCCCTCTGCTTCCAAGTCTTCGTCCTCTACCCGTGGCACCAGCAACTCGACGACAGCTTCGAAGAGCTGAAGAAGGAACACCGTTTACTTCTCCAGAAGCTCAACAACTTGCCTCTACCCTCGAGTGAAAAGTCCCCAGCAGCTGCAGCGAGTCCGCGCGCATAATCAGCGCTGTTCGAGCACTCTGAAAACGGTCCCTTTCTACGCCTCATACCCATATAATCTGCCACAGCTAGCGAGTCCTTTCCGTCAATATTTCGATAGAAATAGAATACACATTAGCGCATACGATTTCCCTGCATTTATTCCACCCTGTCCGTATTCCCCCTTCCCGAAAGACACGAATCCGGATTGTATCCAGAAAATATTGGGCAATAATACACGCCCCTGATAACACCGCGGAGACCGACATAATCAGCCGGCCGAAACATAAAGGGGCGAAAGTCGATGGCGTTTTCGGCAAGTCCCTCACTATTATTGTGGCGAACCTGTTCTAACCAGTTATGCAGTGTTTCAAGCCAAGTCTAGTGGCAAACCAGCTTATGTGCAATAAACAGAGATAGACCACTTCCAATGAATCTGTACATATCTTCCATACCGTCATCTCCGGTGCTTTCTCGGCCGCGTCGGATCCGACGAGTGGAGCTCGCTTTCCCCGATATTGTGGGTCGCCGATGCGGTTAACCTTGTGGGAGTGGAGTGCCGTTTTTCATTTGAATCAAACAGCGGTATTTGTGGTATTTGAACGCCTGTAACGTTGTCTTTGGGCCGAGGATATGAAAGATCGGTCGGGTTTTGATCTCGCGCATTAGAAGGGTCAGTCGAGTCTTGGGGTGGGGACTTTCAATCAACATCAAGTACTTGTGGTTGTTTTCCTTGAGGTAGGCAAAATCTCAATGTCTATTGTATCAGGTTATGTTCTAGTTAGCTAGAACTGTTCCATTTCAAGCCAGTATAGAGTCAATCGAGGAGAATCAATCTCAAGTAAAGCGCATCGATGATGAACACCAAATTATCCAATCCTTGTTAGGGGCAAATGACAACACCACTTCAATGACGTAGCATATCATACCTGTGAATGTTACGCAATACAAGCCTGGAGCTGTAATAC
Organism: Aspergillus neotritici; assembly: GCA_023619815.1. Taxonomy (NCBI): domain Eukaryota; kingdom Fungi; phylum Ascomycota; class Eurotiomycetes; order Eurotiales; family Aspergillaceae; genus Aspergillus; species Aspergillus neotritici. The sequence continues at coordinate 336,483 of JALZYL010000013.1, forward strand.
CACTAAGCAATCCGTCCATTCTCTAGGAGATTGTCGATGGAAAAGTGGAGAGAAGAACCAGTGAGGTTGGAAATGAGAGACGCCGGGCGTTGTCTAGTGTCGGCTCCGACTTTCGGCCGGTTCTCAGAGTGGGTCAGATACCGTCACTGCTGTTACATTTTACACTGTATGCGGCTATGTTCTTGTAATCAGTGGATTAACGTGGTTATTGCTGCAGGGTTCTCTGCGCTGTATTATTCAATTGTGTCCCTATAATCAGCTGTAAGTCTTAAAGCCGAGTGTAACTACACCTACCAAGGCTTCGGAGCCGGATCATGCGAGATATTCTCAATGTACTATGAGCGCTTTGTTGGTTTCGGCTAAACAGCACGAGAATTGCAGACTCCGGCTATGTAATTATCTGTGCGGGCAGATTTATGCCTCATCCAGTCTCAGTAATGATACATTATAGGAGACAGTGCTTTCTCTCAGCTCCTGGTTTAAGATGCCGCTTTTGGCCATCATGTTGGTATTCAAGGTTACTCTAACATTCTTACCTACTGGATCTATCCGAACGAGTTGAGTCGAAACATCACTCCACGTCCACACATTGCAACATGGACGACAATCTCTCTAGAAGATACAGTCTCGAACCTCTGCGTTCTGACCTTATACCTAAGCTATCACAACCAAGGGAGCAAATCCTTTGGGTCGGCTGCTCAGACAGCAGTTGCGAAGAACTTGCGACGCTGGATGTATCGTCAGCTGAGATATTCCAGCTCAGGAATCTAGGCAACATATTAATCGATGATCTGTCTTGCACCACTGCTGTTCAGTATGCCATCGGTGTTCTGAATGTTCGTACTCTCGAGTTCTTTCCGACTGTGATGAAGAGGCTAAGCTGAGTATCATAGGTCAACCATATCGTCATCTGCGGGCATTACGGATGCGGTATCGTGAAGACAACACAGAACCCCGGTCTCAAAGACCCCTGGACAAGGTGACACCAACGTCCTATCCTGCCTCGAGATGTAGTCACTAACGGACTTAGCATAATTGACGGCCTGCGGACAGCGCACAACACCAGCCTCGAAGGCTTAACAGAAGAGGAGCAGGATCGCCGGCTGGTCGAATGGAATGTGGTTGAGCAGGTTCGCGCTGTGGGTCAGATTCCCGAAGTTGCGGATGCCATTGACCGACGGGGGTTGAAGGTCCATGGGGTTCTCTATGATGGTACCTCCCGGAGAGGGTATCATGTCACTGGTGTGGGTATCCATGGGAGGGTGCAAGTGTGATCTGGGGTCTAGATTTTTTGAGCGATACCATTATTTGTTTCTAGCTGCCGTGCGTCATAATTGTACATAGCCATTAGTCCATGTTCCTTCTTGTTCGCCTTTCGGAAAGACTGTAGAGTTGATGGGCTGGGATATCTCATTACAAGGGGTGAAAGATGTTGCATATGCAGGGGTCCAGGAAATGACCGTATTTCAGATTGTTTACGCCGGCGTATGGGAGCAATGTGGAGACGTATCGTGGGAAAAGCCCCCGCTACCACCCAGGTCCCAACTTTACTCCTCTTTGGAAACCGACTAGTTTTATTAGCTTACTCAAGGTACTTCTGAGAAATTGCAGTCATAAAAGGAAAAGACACCCCCAGCCAGACTTCTGGCTCCCTACACGTGGTGGTCGATGCTCACCTGGTGTTCCATCGGTCATATGATGATGCGTGCCCTTATTTCTTGGCATTGATTGTGGCTAACAGTCAGCAACTAACCCAGCAGACCGTCAAAACATGGAATACTGTTTTATTTCTCTCGAGATATGTGATGGACGATCTCCATGATGACTCTTCTCTGCTTGATGTCTTTTTATTGCTTTCAAGCTGGCAAAGACAGTTGATGATCTGTCGCCCAACATGCCCACGACTAAATGAAATGTGCCAATATCGGCCCGGATTTACTCATAATCCGCGCAGCCCACGCTAAAATCACTGCAGTGTGCTCAAACGGACAGGTGGGGGATGACTGAAGCCGTATGATGGTGCGATCATAATGCTGCCCCTCTTCAGACATCCCAACCTCCGTACCACTCTCCTCCGACGCATCCAGGGTGTCCCTGCTCCACGAATCTCCAAACGCGGCCTAGCTTGCTGTTCGAATCCCTTTCACGATATGGCATCCCAGTCCCCCGACCAGCAGACCGTCCGTCGGTATCTGCAGCAGTCCCACGAGCGGATTTTCGAAAACAACCGCAAATGGGTCGCTTCGAAGACGGAGGCCGATCCGGCCTTTTTCGACAAACTTGCTGCGGGCCAGCAGCCTGACTACCTGTATTGAATCCCGGAGTTCAACCACGGTAATCGCTGAGCAGCGACACTGACAGAACCAGATACATCGGCTGCAGCGACAGCCGGGTGCCCGCCAACGAGATCATGGGCCTCGACGCCGGCGAAGTCTTCGTCCACCGCAACATTGCCAACCTTGTTCCCACGATCGACCTCAACGTCATGTCCGTCATCAACTACGCCGTGCGCCACCTGCGCGTCAAGCACATCGTCGTCTGCGGCCACTACAACTGCGGAGGGGTGCAGGCCGCGCTGACGCCCACCGACCTGGGCCTCCTCAACCCGTGGCTCCGGAACATCCGCGACGTGTACCGTCTGCATGAGCAGGAGCTTGACCAGATCGAGGATGCGGGGGCAAGGTTCAACCGTCTGGTGGAGTTGAACGTGCTGGAGTCGTGTCGGAATATCGTCAAGACGGCGGCGGTGCAGCAGAGTTATCAGGAGAATGACTATCCAATTGTTCATGGGTGGGTTTTTGACCTGAAGGTTGGACTGTTGAAGGACCTTCATGTCGACTTTGAGGCGATGCTGCGTGATGTTAAGAAGATTTACAACCTTCCTTCCAACAAGAATGCTTCTAGTTGAAGGATGTGTTGCGGTTGTGTTTGAGCGTTTGTTGAATTAGGGGAGTGAAATAAGGAAGATATAGTCGAGCGGTTCAGATGGGGGAATGTTAGACAACGGCTATTGTGGCATATATGCAAATACTACACATGCTCATCAGGCTGGTTGGCAACTGCTGCCTACTGCTAGAATTATAGATCAGGAATTCAAGTTCTTGGAGAACTGCATCATACTAAACTATTCCTTATTATTCTTCGCTGAGTATTAGTCAAATATAGTACCTGCATTAATCCATACATACGGTACAGCTTCCATTGTTTGATCCATGGCAGGTCCTAGCCTGATTTTCGAAAGGAGCCCAGCCGCGTCTCGCACCTATTGATTCTATCTTCAAAGGTCACTTTTCCATGTCTTCTGGGACAAGTATGATTATCACAGCTCCTAAAAGGCGGTATTATTACTGTGCAGAATCATCCCGAGCCGGATGGATACCCAGGAGGGATATGCACCATGAGCCATCAAGGATGCACCAGCATAACAAGACAGCACTCGCAGATACCAGTCTATCTTCCAACATCAAGAACAGTTATCCTTTAAACAGAGGTGTCTGGTCTGCATTCACTCTGAAAAATCCGGAATCATCTCGGCCCGACACCCATATAGGGAAGTTTATTGTTGCTGTCCAGATCGAGCTCCCACTTACACCTCTTACACACATCTCCTGTCTCTCGATCGATCTTCCAAAAGTATCCAATACCCATCTGTCAACCCTACAGGACAACGTCAGTGGCAGTGAATCTCTACCACAGAGGAGCCGTTCCCACAGTGAACTCATACAGACATCCATCCATCCATCCATCCATAACCAAAGATGGATCCAGATTCCCACCCCACCAGTGAGTCTTCCCTCCCTATGTGCTCACCATAATTTAGTAATTTCCATAGCCACGCCCATGGCGGACCCCGACCTAGCAGAGTCGATCCTCGACGTCCTCCACCAAGCCATAGAACAGCAGCAGGCCAAAAAAGGCGTCAACGAAAGTACGCCCCTCCCCCCTCCTTCTTTTTGTCCTCCAATATATCATAGCATACCTTCCATATCTCATCAAATACATTAATCAAAAAACCAGCTAGCAAGTCCGTGGAGCGCGGCCTGTCCCAGATCGTGATCTTAGCGGCTGATACTTTCCCTATCGCACTCGTCGTGCATCTTCCTATGCTCTGTCAAATGAAGAAGATCGCCTACGTTTTTGTCCCGAGCAAGGTTGAGATGGGGAGGGCCTGCGGATTGGGTAGGTCTGTCATTGCTGCTACTATTAATGCGAGTGGGGAGAGTGAGTTAGCTGCGGAGGTTGGGCGGCTTAAGGAGAAGATTCTGAATCTTGGTGTTGAATGAGTGGTGGTTGAGATAGGGGTTTGGAGGTACATTCGCACGAAGTGGAGGCAGATTTTACGATGGATTAGAAGTGGGTGCTACATACCTTATGACCGGCGTTGGTGATGGTATCTAGGTGTGTTGGGTCGGATTATGATGGCAAACCAGGGAGTTGTCAACTTGGTCCGGCTTTTTTGCACAATAGCTGGCTGGATAGGCCCTCCACGTTGTTGATAGACAAATCAATGTTTATCTCCTTATAATCCCTTATATTTCCAAATCTGCTGGGACAGTACACTTGAACAAATACATCATCACATTCCTAGGTGCTTTTCTTCAATTCAAGCTTTCTACCATTATTATACGCATCGTCCAGTTTAGGGAGTGGTCCTTTTTTGCCAGGTGCCTGGGTCCAATGTCGCCACGTAGAAGTCAGCAAAATAAAGGGTACAACCTACTACTGTGATAACTAAATCTGTGCTAATATTCGTCCCTCCTTGATTGGCAGGGACAGCATCAATGCAATTGACTGTCTTGAAGTGAGTACACTTTTTAAGAGTGATTAACACTGCAGTACCTGTCGAGTCACTTTACTGACATCATCTACAGGGTTATCCACCTCCACCAATGAATTCTAATCCCAGGTGGGCGAAAGCCCACATTAGCCCTGAGTTTCAGATCATCTAAAAATATTGTCTACTTGTTCTCATCCAAATGTCTACCGTTGGATTTGGACGGCACGCACTTGTACACTATACATGCAAAATAGAGAAACTCGGGAGACGCAAGATATAGTCTACTATAAATGTTGATATATGAGGACGTCGATATAGACATACTACTTCTACATTCAGGTAAGCCCTCCAAATCATATTGCTCCAGGTAAAGATAACCTCAGTAAATGAGTCTAGATACTACTTCGTTATGAAAAGCGGCTCACGCAGACATATACGCCTGGAACAGACCCTGATGCGAGTGTGGACACGCACCCTATATCAGTCGACTGGCGTCGCACGACATGCTCGGATGAAGTCAAATCCAATCATCAAACCACGCAATACTCCATAAAAGTTACAGATCTGGCACAATCTGCGTTTGACCTTCTTTCACGATAAAAGTTTAAACCAGCTCATAAAGCCTATCTATAACAGCCATGTCGGCACCGTAACACGACATATCAGCGACCTCACCATTGGACCTCCCCGACCTGTGATCTGTCCCACATGAATAACCTCGGTTTTAACACCCTCAGGTGTGACGAGTGTGGCTTGTCTTGTGTTTCTTTGTGGACGTGCTACTGCAGCCCCCCGCACGTTGTCAAGAGCATAACCTTAACCTAGACAAATCAGAGACCAGTGCGACGAGCGCAGGTAATGTAAGACCTCACCGATGATATAATTAATATATTTTAATTAAGTTGTTGGGATTGGTTAACACGATGGTGGAGCTTATCGGACATGTGAAGTCTTGTGTGGATGGCCTGAGAGTTTAATATGCCGAGCGGTGATTACACATTCTACTGTCTTTCTATTATTCCATGCTTGGATCGAGTCGTGTCTACCTGTCTAGATATTCTCCGATCTACAATTAGTAGATATTGTCATATTGACAATCTCCCCTGCAGTACTAAGTAGAACTCGTCGGTTAAATATAGTATCCATGAACCACGCCCGCCCCGCACTCTACCTTGGGCTCTACCTCTAGTCTTCAGTAGGAATGGACCTACAATAGTAACACTAACAATACCCATGTACCTACCAAAGTCCAATGCAGTCCTCACTTCCCCACGGTTCCAGACATCCAACCTGATTGGCCATCCCGTGTTTCCCCGCATGAGTTGGCGAGCTGGTTGTGGGACACGGGGCGCTGATGATCAGCCGAACCCCGCATATACCCCGGACGGGATGGCCTCCGTGCCCAATGGTTCTCAACTCAGGAGTTTGAGAGCTGTGCCGCTGTCTCTCTCGTTGGCATGGGATTTGTCTCCTTCGCAAAGTTGACTCTTTTCGGATAGGGATGGTCGAGGGAGTCCACGTGAACAGGGTACGGTCAGTCAGTATCCATTTTGAGAGCATATTGAATTTTTTCGATATGTTGTAACTTTGTACCCTGCCCTTGGTGTTGAGGCTGGTTGATAGATTGGAATAGTACTCAAAGAAAGTTTACAGCAAGTTAGTTATCTCTTGTTTTTGTCGACCTACGGTTGGTAGCGACAACCCATATAGGTAGCAGCAATACTATAGAGGAGTTGATAACCGCATATCGCGGTATACCTCCCGCTTGGCAGCCTTCGCTAGACCAGGCTGTCCATGACGGCACATCCTTCAATAATTACGCACAAATACCGAGTAGATAGTACGTGACCCTAGACAAGGAACCCGAGGCTCTCTGGCCCAGAACGGACTACGACAACACCATGCAGTCGAATCACAAGCATTATATACAAGCAGGATCGAGGCGAACGCACAGTTTGGGCCGAAAAGGGGCGGGTCGGATCTTGGGGACAGGGTCGGGGTGCCTAATTTGAGTTTGGTCTCCTCATCTCTGGGGCTGATCGTCGTTTACCCCGTGGGGGGTGTGGTGGACCGGTGCTCCTATGGCACTAGGGGGGTTTGATGTCACTTAGAATGGGGCTGGATTCCACTTAAGAAGTGGATTTCCGTCAATTGTTCCCCACTCCTGTCTGTTTTTGACCGTCCATTCCGCAGAAGATGTCGGACAGGCCGGGGAAATACATACTGGGTACCCATCGAGGGCCGCTGCCCTTGGATGAGAGTGATGCCCGGGAGTTGGAGAAGTTGGAGTCGGCGGGTGGACTGACGCTGTCCAAGGCGTCTACGAGAGGCGAGAAGCTGCGCCAGCACTGGAAGCGGTTTTGGTTTATCTATCTCGTGGGGAATATTATATTTTTGGCGATATTTCTGCCGATTTTGTGCGTGGTTCCTTTGGACGCATTCTTCCCTTTTTGGACTGAATTGACCGCAATAGCTTCCTCATCGCTATTCCTGCGATCGCTCAGATGGTCGTTAACAAATCGAACCTCCTGCTCGTGAGCGGAGCGGTGCTGCAGCCGAAGCCGGAGTCGGTGCAATTGACAATGAAAGCCAGCATAGACTTGAAGGTGGCGGTGCCCGTGCGCATCGAGGCCGTGACGTTCGACCTCTTCCAACCGGATCTTGGCCACGACAGGCCGTACGCCTCTATTGACATTCCAGGGCAGACGATCAAGGGGAACTACACGCTCGGAGTCAGCGACCGCTTCACGCCTATCCAGGACATGACGGGGTGGGTCGAATTCGTCCGGCAGGTCGTGTTCCAGGAGGAGACGTCGTTGTCGCTCTATGCCCCGACGACGGCCTATCTAGGGGTGCTGAAGTCGAACGTCATCATGAACAAGGCCATCGTGACTCCTAGTAATCCACCCTATCCTAGTTACTGATGCGTTTATTCGTCTAGCTAATCTTTCCAGCTTTAAACAAATTCAAAGGCCTCGCCATATCCGACGCCACGTTGCTCCTCCCCCCGAAAGACGACGGCACCAACCTCATCGGAAATATCACACTCCCCAACCCATCGGTCCTTGAAATGGAGGTCGGAAATCTCCAAATGGACATCAAGAGCGGGGATCTCTTAGTCGGGAACGCCAGCCTTACAGACGTCGTGCTCAAACCGGGAGACAACACCTTTCCGATGGAAGGAATCCTCGACCTAAAACAGGTCCTTGGCAACCTCGGCGACGTCATCAAGTCCCAGGTCTCTTACCTGAAAAAGGGAAAGCTGTCTCTGAATGCGGCCGCCACGTCCATCGTCTGGCACGGCACCGAAGTCCCCTACTACACGAAAGTGCTCCGTGAGCTCACCCTGCCCGTTGAAGTCGGCATCGGCGATATCCTGAAGAACAGCCTGCGGGAGCTGTTGCACGGGAATGGTGACCTGGTGGACAAGTTAAAAGAGGGTATGGGTCGTAGGTCCATTAGTGATGGGACGGGGGACCTCGCGGCGTTCTTGAAACAGAACGATGATGTCCAGGATGTTTTCCAGGATATAGACCCCAGAAGGCGGGATGAGATCATTGACTCTCTAGTGGCCATGTATAGCGAGCTCTGATGTTGGGGTCGGTATTCGGCACCGCATTAATGAAGTTATGTTTATAAATGGATTTAAGCGATGATCCTGTTGTAGTAAAGTGGGAGTGACTGGTATCGCCTCCTTGGGCAGTTTCGTGACTAGTTCGCTTCGCTCGTCTATAGTAGGCAGTGCATTGGCGTATGTTCATGGGCTGTAAGAGGCAATGCTTCCTTAAATCATATGTTCAATAAGATTAATCTAGCCTAAATTCCATAAATCTAGCACATACGACCATAGGGTGTGGAGAACAGGGCTTCCCGTCCGCTCAGCCGTACTTAAGCCACACGCCGGCCGGTTAGTAGTATGGTGGGTGACCACATGCGAATCCCGGCTGTTGTATGTTTTTCTCTTTTTATATCTGCGTCTTTTTAATTATTGGGTTCAGTGTCTTGTTGCTCTGGCTTCAAGCCTGAACCATTTAATTTCTACGCTATGTTCTAGACTGTTGCAATAAAACGAGATAATATAGACCGGAGTTGTGTAACTTTAAATTTTTGACGACTTAGCATGCAAATTTACTGTAATCGCTTTGCGGCCTATTTTCAATATCATATATCAGTGGATTAAATTTGTTTTACTTTGATAAAACTGTTACTTGGATGCGTATATGGCTTATTGTACACCTTACATATTTGTTATTTCTCTCAGGAGATATAACCAACAAATAGATAGTTCTTTCATCTGTCAAGTACTAAAGACCAACCAGTAACCATAAATCTAGACTATATTAAACTTTACCGATTGAATGGGCGGCTCCTCAAAATAGAGTTCATCCAGATAGAGCTTGATTGCTTATGTTCAAATATTGTCCTAAAGTGCAGTCGTCTATCCGACGGGAAACTACTGGCTTATACTGCAAGTAGAGCGACGAAGAGATAAACAGACTAAGATTATAGGAAGTGCTAATCCAAGGTACAAAACCGAGATATATATTGCACTCCACTGGCCATATGTAGATGAATACTGCTATCGCAGAATGGGTAACCTTCATCCTACATTTTACAGAGTGCGGTGCGGTTCACAGGCAATTACAGCAACCTGCAGGGGGTGTGCAACACAACAGTGCGACTAGTTCAGCCTTAGCCACGTAGGTAGTAACGTACTCAACTATGGGTACCAATAACTCTTGTTTACGAGTAATAGGAGTCATCCGTAGCATGCTGGTAATATTCTCTTCGGAATACCGGTCATATCAATCCCGACCAAAATGCCGGCAGTATTCGGTGCAGTGGCCAAAATATCCTAGGGCTGCACTGAGTGTGGAGTGATTACGAATCTAAGCATTCAATATGTCAAAATCTAGGGGGCGATTCAGGTCGTGAGCAAGGTGCAGACAGATTGGAATGTGCAGAGTAGATCACGACATCTAGGGCTTACTTATACAAGGGGGTTGGGAATCCACCGTGAAGCGTTCAATATTTCATCTATACCGTCGATCAGTACGGAGTAGTATTGCATGTTTTGAGCCTCTTGAATTAATATATTTGAGATATTCGGGAATTATAGGATATTGTGTTGAGTGTGCCGTTATTCCTTATTCTAATCTGTGGGACAATTTGTGGTGCCCTGTAGGGCTCGGAATATGGTACAACTTTCAGCAGTCTCGTGGCTCTCTGTATGCCCAAAACCAGAAAAGTATGCGACACGTCATCTTATTTAGTATTCTAGGGGAGAGCCCCACAAGTTTTAACCAGTCAATCATTGATTTCTCTTCTTTTGGGATTTGAAGATTGCTGGAATGACTGCTGCCTAATCTTGACTTGCTTCACGAAGCTTCAATTTTTGTCCAGGATATGTTTACAGCATATCCATATCCATAATGTTGGTTAGCAAAATTTTGATTTGCTCTTCAATAGTCGTCAAATATACTTCGTAAATCAGCTAAACACATAAAGTTGTTTAACGTGCGATATGCTGTTTTAGCTCAGATATATTATTTCCTATAAACCTTGATGTTACTCTCACAGCCCTATATCATAATATGAAAACAAATACTACTATAATTGAGTTTAGTACTATATGAAATCGGTTATGGTTCAAATTTGAGTTTGATATAGACCAATGTACAAGAGCAGCTTTTATTTGTTTATTCATTGAATTCCTGAGCCAGATGGATGGGCTTCTGACGGTAATGAGTATGCAGGCTGATTCAAGGGACTGTAAAGCCGTAGACAAGAGACGCACCTAAAATAGGTGGAGAAGTTCAATCAGGATGATGGACGCCACCTATAGACCCTGAAAAGACCAGGACCCTGATTCACACTTCCTAAAAAGGCCATCGGGTGGGCAATAAACGGTACGAAAGCGGGCAGGGTCCCTCTCCTGTTGGTTCAAAGAGTTCCTGGAAAATGTAATGTCTTAGAACTCGCCCGGTATTTAGTCTTCACAATCCAAATGACGAGTCCTTTATATTCCATTATATTCCATTCAGAACCGCTCTTGACACGTAAGCTAATGGTTACCAAGCGTTGCTTGATCCGTTTCTACTAGGGAGCACATACTTTGACGTCATCATATCGAACATACCAGACAATGCTAGGAATCTTCAAGAGATTGTGCATCCACCCATATTCTTGGCGATTAATATTCCTTGACTGCATACAGCTGAGTCCGATCTAAGCTCACAGTAGGTGCAAGAAACGGACGAGAGCACGAGTAATGCTGACGCGGCCCAGGCACAGCTGAATCATTTCAGCAAGCGAGATGGCTATTCTTCGACGGATGCGAGGACGTGGATTGGATGGAATAGATCTGCCTAGGATCTAGCCAGCTATAGCCCATTAATTCCTCGCCACGGCTAGGAAGAATGCCAAATGCGGCTCGCTTGAGGTGTATACAGCACTCAGAGAAGTTACTTAACATTGGCCTTCGGGAAAGCTCTTAACGTCGAGTCTCTTCCATGGATATTCTCGCGCAATGATAGACATGAGGTGAGACCAGTCTCCTGAGTATTCTTCCACGAAATACAATACTGAGTTAGCGAACTTACTCGATGTAGATTCCAAATACCTGGCCACCTCGCGGAATGTAGTTGCGGACATGTCATTGTTATATCTGCTCTTACCTATGTATAGCTCCTTCTATTAGTCGTATATAACGTCAAATCTAGTTTTAATTCATTGTTTTAGAGTTAGAAACCCTTGAGAAACAGTGCTACCCCTTGCTCATTCCGTACGAAGCTAGGTTGTTTTTAGGACTTGTCTATGCTGAATTTATGGTAATCGTTCAGCCTCCATGGATAAATTGAGTGTTTAATACAGATGAGATTGTCTCAATGAAAAGCGCAGGGACTTTTTTCTGTCAGTCTACTCGTGTCCTGCCTTCTTCCGTGTTGGCAAGTATCTCCTGATTATGGAACACTCCCTCTCCCCGGCTCTATCCATCGACCTAGCCGAATATGGCATGGAAAAAACGGAAGATGGTCACCATGTACAATGGGTCAGCGGCAGTGCGCTTCATCCGTGGCACTGGAGTGGCGCGCGCAAATGTTATGATATGACATTGATTCTCTTGCTGGAAGCCTTCACGTATGTCAGCTTAGTCACTGTTATACTAGTATTTTCTAAGATACGATGCTAATGCACGACAGAACGGCTATCAGCACGTCAGGAGTAAGTAACCTGAATATCATTCTCGACTTCTATTAATTCTCCATAGGCAACTGCAGCAAAAGCTGCTCAGGATGGGACTGAACAGAACATGACGTTGTTGATCTTTGCCTATATGTCATCGTTAGTTTTAAACAAGCATTCCCTACTTGATCCCCATCAACTCATTTGGCATTCTAGATACCAGCTAGGTCAGGGAGTTGGCATTATTGTGTTTCCGCCGTACTCAGAGGCGTTTGGCAGAAAAAAGCTATACGTAGCTAGCTCTCTGCTTTATTCTGCCTTCTGTGTCATCGTTGGGGTAGGGCATTCGCACGTCGCCAGCTGTATAGCCCGCTTTATGACCGGTGTTCTTTCGGCCATCCCCAGCGTGGTCATTACTGGGAGTATTGCAGATATGTTCGAGGCGCGGACGCGCGTTTGGATGGTGTTTCTGTACATTGCCGCTACTAGCGCTGGCCTTGGTCTAGGGCCGGTATATAGCGCATATATTGCAGGAGAGTATGGCTGGTACGTACATATCATTCGAACATACAGGATACCAGCACGGCCGCCGCTAATAACAAGCTACAGGGAATGGGTTTTCTACATCGCCGCCATTGTGACAGCCTCCCTTGCAGCCATGATGCTGGGGATCAGGGAGTCCCGGCCATCTCTTCTCCTCCTCCAGCACGCCGAAAGGCTTCAGAGAAAGACAGGGCAGGTCTACAAGCCTCTCGGTCCTGACCATGTACCGGATCTGAAAACCTTTGCCAAAATTTCACTTTTTCGGCCGGCTCAGTTGCTATTTCTAGAGCCGGTTATGTTCACGCTGAGTGTTATCTGCGGAGTCGCGAATGGATTGTTCTACCTTTTCGTGGACACCGTGCCGGACATTTATCGTGAAATGGGATTTTCTCAACAAAGTGCTAGTCTTCCTTTGATAACAATAGTAATAGCACTTGTTGGAAATCTGCTGATCCGCTGTCATGATCACCGAACCACGGCAATTGCTAAGAAGCAAATGCGCTCTCTGCCACCTGAGCATAAACTGTTTGGGATGTGGTTCGCAGCACCTGGACTCGCCATCGGGCTGTGGATTTTTGGCTGGACTATACCACCTAGTATGCCGGCCGTCCACTGGGTGGTTTCCAGCTTCGCGTTGTGTCTTGTTGGGTTTGGCTTGAATGAGTTCTCCACCGTGTTATCGTCATATGTGACAGATGTTTACTTGAACCACGCTGCCAGCGCGAATGCAGCCTTGTCATTTCTCCGTGTCACATTCGGTGCATTTTTCCCCCTATTTGCCCCGACCATGTTTGCGGATTTGGGTGCCAACATGGCTGTTTCTATTCTGGCGATCTTTGCTACCTTCATCTGTCTGGTGCCACCTGTCTTTTATCGTTACGGGAGACAGCTGCGCGAGAAGAGCAAATTCTCTCAGTATAGTACAGCTGCTGTCTCAGATCACTCGTGAAAGGCGAAAATGGATACAACTGAAATATGTCTCATATATTGTATAGAATAGTTTCCTGTGTTCCATACTTAGCTCCAAGGCGTAGCCCTAATTTGGCGGTGGGCCCGTACTTGCAGTGATCTTCATAAGCCACACTGCATCTATGAACGCCGCTGTAGAAAGATGGGCTGAATTCACTAGTTCTCTCAATCTGTAAAACTGAATCTCGTAGTCTACTTTGGGTTGTAGTCAACCAGGTTAAATCATCATTAGATGTATACGGTGTGTGATCCTGGTCGTAATATTGACGAGGGTTTACTGGAATTCTTGTTGAATTTTGGAGAATATCCTACCTCTATCTTGTTTCTTTCTAATTTTTTTCTTTATTTCTTGTTTTATTTTATATTATTATTTATTTCTTATTTTATTTTATATTATTCTTTTATTTCATCTTTCCTTCTCTTCTCTTCTCTTCTCTTTTCTTTTCGTTTTTTTTTTTTTTTTTTTTTTTTTTTTTTTTTTTTTTTTTTTTCTGTCTTTCTTTGCCTCTCTTAGAAGAGTCAGAATTGCCCCAGGTAAGGGGCTGGGAGATGTCGCGGTCTTCAAGAAGGGGGTTATTTTGACTGAGCAGAATAAGAATGGCCATAACAGGGCAAAATAGCTCTGACGAGTAATTTGGTAGGTGGGGGCTGGTGAGGGACGTGTAATATCAAAATTACGACACTGCAGGGACTGTGAATAGCGGAAGCGGATTCGCCATAGGAGCTGCAAGTAATACCATGGGGAATATCAGATCCCAAAACAATCACAACATACTTGATTACTTGGCTTCATAGAAAGGGGTGGTGAGCGTCTACGTACCTCAGGGACAGAGAAACATAGATACTTCCGGATTCAGGGGATATAAAGCGAGTCAACTATGTCCATGATCGAGTCGCTCGACCATTGTTTCCAGTTGCTCCAATTGACTCGTACTCGATCACACCTTTCGAACTAAATCTAACTTGCCCACCATGAAGACAATCGGCATTATCGGTGGCCTCGCATGGCCCAGCACAATCACCTACTACCAAGTTATAAATGAACTCGCTTCTCGTCGTCTGGGCGGACTCCGTGGTCCCAAAATAGTTGTCCTCCAGGCCGATCTACATCAAATCACAGAATGGAGACTATCAGGCCAAGTCGACAAGATCCGCAAACAATTCCACGAGTACGTCACGTCGCTGCAGTCGGCCGGCGCCGACTTCTTCCTCGTCGCCTGCAACACCTACCAATACGCAGCCGAGAAGCTCCCTGTCGACATACCCATGTTGCACATGGCTGATTCGCTGGGGCGGAGGATCAACAAAGAAGGGTATAAGAGGATCGGGTTTCTCGGCTCCTCCACCACTTTGACGGGACAGTTCATCATTGGGCCGCTGAGGTCGAAATATGGCTTGGATGTGCTCATCCCAGATGAACAGCAACGCGCCGGTCTCGAGTTCGTGATCATGGAGGAGCTAACGAAGAACATCATATCGCCGGACTCGCGGGAGATGTTCCGCCGTGTGATCCATTCTCTCGTGGATCGAGGTGCTGAGTTGATTATTCTCGGCTGTACGGAGATAGGGCTGCTGGTTCGGGAGGAGGATAGCCCTGTCCCAGTCATGGACACGAGTTTGGTGCATGCCGAAGACGCAGTTAACAAGGCTATGACTCTGTGTCGCGAATTATGAAGATCGTGTGGTGATGATTCCCCCTGATGCCTGTCTGTCGACGGACTCATGGCAGGCATCGCGTGACTGAATTCTTGGATGGTATGGGGGGCGGTCCCGGGAAACAGGATCCTGGTATGCGCTTTTCCATACCAGCTGTGCTGACTTTTTTGACTGGCGTACTAGCCCTGCTGAATTTTTTGCCTCTTAACTACTTTGTCTCTTTTTCTCTGCTACATACATTCCTATAGAGCCCGCCAAGATCCCGCCAAGAGCCCTGCCAAGTGCCCTGCCAAGTGCCCTGCCAGAAGCCCTGCCAGAAGCCCTACCAAGAGTCCTACCAAGCAATTGTATAGAGTTCCAGGAAAGGCTCTGCCAAGGAGTCATGTAAGGAGTAAAGCGAATATGTAGAGGCTAAGTATATAGAGACCGTGTAAAGTATATTTTTTACTCGCTCCGCTACATGTTTTTGGTCCACATACCAGCCCTGCTCTTTGCTTGGCAAAATCTCGGCAAGCAGGACTGGTATGGATCTGTCATACCTACTGTGGACCACTATTAACTATGTGATTATATTACAGAGTGGAGTTAGCTTTACAGTGCTGCCTGGGTGTGTAATTACCCTTGGATCTGCACTGGTTCAAGTTACTTGCAGGTTACTAGAATCCTAGCATATGATTAAACGTGGGGATATCACTCAGGTGAAGCCCTATACCCAATCCTGTTGAGATTAGTTTGATCCCTTTATTACATTGGTTGGAGCATCTCTATAAGACATTACGGGATGGATGATTCTCGAAGATTGCTGGATATAGGTATTCGGGGCTAGTGCTTATATGGCATATATATATCTTACTCTACTGGCGGTCGATGAAACAGCCGCGCGTTGAGAAATGCATCGCTGCTGGGCAAGGGAGATTTTGATCAGATCCATACGGTCGTCATCCACCCGAATCACATCATGTATTGCAATGCGACTAGCTATTAAAAAGTCAGTATTTACGAAGGGCCACATACAGGACAAGGAAGTATGTTATATGCTGCGAATTGACTGCCACTCGTAAACGAGTTTCTACCTCACTGCAACCCAGTCCGGCAAGGTCTTATAATTAGAATAAAGAATGATAATACTGAAAAATAAATCAAAATAGTGAAGGTTGCACGAAGAATTATGTTGCCTAGTTATGCAGGAATAAGGGAATTCTGCTTTTGCAAGGTCAGCTGACGCGTAGGATTTATTTGCACACAGCGATTCTTTCAGGGGAAAGATAGCCGAAACGTGCAAAACGCATGTGCAGGATAGTTTCCAGGGCCAAGTATGCTGGTTCCTTAATGCAGGGCTAGACATGTAGGCTGATGGACGAAATACCCACTGCAGGGAGGTGCCCAATTATGGCCTTTCTAACTAATTGATAACTATATGTGTCTCTATTTTACCTTATTCTAGTACATACGACCATAGGGTGTGGAGAACAGGGCTTCCCGTCCGCTCAGCCGTACTTAAGCCACACGCCGGCCGGTTAGTAGTATGGTGGGTGACCACATGCGAATCCCGGCTGTTGTATGTTTTTCTTTTTGATTCTATTAATTATATTTTTTTTTATTCTATTTATTTAGGAAATAAGAATCCTTCCATAAATGGAGAGTAAATGCTGTCGGTAAAATGCAGGTGAGTGACGTCGGGATCCACCGTCAGGCATGATGAATAAACAGTTCCGACCTGTAGAGTAATCGAGACACCGTTAATTTCTAAAGAATCGGAAATCCAACTTGAGAACGAGGGCCACAATGTCCAGTCCTACGCATGGAGTTGCGTGGGTAGCTGATCTTCGGGTGTATAACTTTTTACTATACAATCTTTCAGGAGAATGTGTGATTATTCAACTTGGAAGCTACAATGTAGATTAGTATAGTAGTAGTAGGTGGAGGCGATCGAGTGGATACTTTCATCCAACCTTATTACGATCAGAACCAATACTTAGTTCCATCCTCTCCTGAAATGTAATCTAATCGGGTGTGGACATGCAGCATATAAATCGAATATAAGAAGGCACATTCGCCCACCTCCCATGGAATATCTAAACAAGCGACCACCTACAACTTCCGGGCACTCCATACCACCCCAAACCCACGACGACTCTACCAACATGGCCGTTCAAGCACATTTTGCCAAATATCAAGGGGACAAGTATGTGGAGGGCTGGGCCTCCCTCTGGGACAAAGGTGATAATCTGCCCTGGGATCGTGGCTTCCCCAACCCCGCCCTAGAAGACACCCTGGTCCAGCGAGCTGGCACCATTGGCGGTCCCATCACCCGGGATGGTCAGAGGCGGAAGGCCCTGGTGCCGGGCTGTGGGCGTGGAGTCGACGTGCTCTTATTCGCGAGTTTTGGGTATGATGCCTATGGCCTCGAGTGCAGCGCCGCGGCTGTCGAAGCGTGCAAGAAGGAGGAGAAGGAAAACCACAGCTTGTACCCCGTGCGAGACGAGAAAGTTGGGCAAGGGAAGGCCACTTTCGTCCAGGGGGATTTCTTTGACGATGCCTGGTTGAGCGAAATTGGAGTACCTCGCAATGGATTTGATGTCATTTATGATTACACGGTATGTATACTCACTGCCGCTGTTGGGCTTACGCCGTCTTTGCACTTTTGATATGCCATTTCCGACCCACCCTGGATCTTTCTGGACTTCCCTTCTAACAACCATCTAGTTTTTCTGTGCTCTGAGCCCAGAGCTCCGTCCTAAATGGGCTCTCCGACACACCGAGCTGCTTGCTCCCTCACCTGCAGGCAACCTGATCTGTCTGGAATCTCCTCGGCATAAGGCCCCCTTGGCCCCCGGCCCTCCATTTGCCTCTCCCTCTGAGGCCTACATGGCGCACTTGAGCCACCCCGGCGAGAAGATCTCCTACAACGACAAGGGTCTTGTCGATGCGGACCCGTTGCGAGAACCCAGCAAGGCGGGCCTGGAGAGAGTGGCGTACTGGCAGCCAGAGCGCACGCACGCTGTGGGCAAGGATAAGGATGGGGTGATCCAGGACAGAGTCTCTGTTTGGCGTCGACGTGACTAGAAATGTACCTGCGCATTTGTGTGACTCACCAAGACGGAATGTAAATGGAAAATATAGGTGATTTTGGAGTCTGGTGCTGGTTTTCCAGGGCTAGCTTGTAAAGTGACAGTCTAAACGAAAGGCGCTTTGTTGAAGAAATTTCGCGGACTAGGCTCAATCTTCCTTGAAGGCGTTGCAGTGCTCCTCCAGTCCATAGGCGTGCCGATAGTACCAGACCACTCGTCTGCGTTGATCCTCTTCGTCAAAGTTGTCGATATTGTCGCTTTCAATGTTCTCCGGCCACCCATCCTTATGCACCACGTTGGTATCCACGTTACCACCATCGGAATCCCTAGATACACCATTCGTCCGCCGAGTAAGTAATGTTGTTGCGTTTACTCATCATTCTTGGTCGTGATGCCTGGTTAAGGACTTTGGAAATCGGCACATGCCACTGTATATCCTTGGAGCCGCTTAGCAATAAACTTTGGGTGGAGGCGATCCACCGGTTTTTCGATTATTCAACAGTCCCGACTCCCCCGATGATTAGCACAACGCCGCCACGTCCTTTTCGCGTTCTCGGATTTATCCATTACATCACTGCATGTCTTCAGAATTGAGAAAAGACCACAAAAGCTGATACGCAATAGTCGAAGCAATGACTGCGCCTCGCCAGAGAGGCCGGCCACGAATGGTGACGGACGATCAGCAAGCCCCCGAAGTGGGTACATCCCGAGCAACTACCGAGCAAGCTGGAACTGACTTAAGGAATCCAGAGACGTCGAAAGCAGCTTCGCGTCGCGCAGCAAGCATATCGCAAGAGAAAAGAGACCACGATCACCAATCTGCAATCTCGCGTACAGAAACTCGAGTCGGGCATCCAAGAGCTCAGCGAGTCGTTCCTTTCCTTCAGTGATCTTCTGTTCGAGGCTGGGATTCTCCAGAATCAGCCCCATGTCACCGCTGCCCTGCAAAAAATTACACAGCAATGCGTGTCGCTTGCCAAAAGTGGCTGCGACGAGCCTGAACAAGCACCTGCAGCCCCGGCGGACGGGTCGCCATTGACGTCTCCCACGCCCAGAGATCCACAGGATATGATCACAAATGACAATCCGCTCATAACGCAACTTGATTCATTGCCAATAGTCGGTGATGCTTTCCAGTCCTCGTCGGACCTCGCGGCGCAATGGCCTGGACTATCACAACTAACCCCCACGCCACACTTCCAAGAACAACCAATTCTACCGTTCGGAATAGCCTTGTCGTCTCCGAATATGTCCTTCTCATCCATCCCTAGCCCCGCCGTGAATTTCCCGACCATAGTATCGCCCGACAATTTCTTAAAGCAAGGGCGCTGGACACTCTCTCACCGTCTGGTCCGACAATGCTGCGAGACTGGATACTACCTATTAACAAGCTTACCTGGAGACGACCCAAGGGTCAAAGCAATCTTCGGCAAACGATTGACCATCAACGAACGCAACTGCTTGATCTCCGGATTCGTTGCCGTCATGCACGACGAAATCGGAGATACGATCGAGTTGAGGACCAACGTTCTCAATTCAAGGAGGAACAGCTACTCGCCTGAACAACTCACTGTTTCCTCTCGAACGTGGCAAATTGTCAATAAATTGGGTGCTGACGAGTGGATGGATGCGAGTGGTGTGCAAAGACTGCTACAGCAGCGAGGGATTCATATTCAGGACCGGAGCTCGCCCCTCTGCGGTCCCCGGTTCAATTCGGCTCCGCAGCTCAACGCAGCGAGCTTCGTTCAATGTGGGTGATGCCGAGATCAATAGTTCTTTTGGGTCTTCTTGTCCATACATCGACTGACTTTGTCGTAGATCTTTCCCTCAGCACTATCTGCCTCGGTCGCGGACCAGCGTTCCGAAAGCGCGATGTTGAGAATGCTATTCGCCTTGCAACTCTTGATGATCCTTGGGCGTCTAACGCTGTGTGCGAAATACCATGAATTATGTATAATGACGTTAATTGTCTTCAACGGATATAATACCCGCTTACTTTGCATGATGCGACGATTACACGCAGGGACCCGCTGTGGAGGAGGAAATCTGCCGTCTGGCGGAACACCGTCGTTCGGGGTTGGAAGATTGATGCCTTCAGTGACAGGTCATGCTTTCTTATTTCTACATAGAGGGCTGTAGACTGTTTATTGTTGAATCGTGTAGGTTCATATTGAGCTCAGCGTCAGCTGCTCTTCACTTTTGAAGATGACCCCTCATACATTAGGGCACTCAATATTCTTCCTGAGGGGCTGTACCCTCTGTTCACATTAATGATATCATGTTTGCCCTCCGGCTGATCTGACCCTGGTAGAAGAGCCTAATCCTCTTCTTTTACGCACCACATTCTTTTCAGTCTTTTTTCCCTCCTTTCTTGTCCAGTGCTGTTGCGTTGGTACTTGCTGCCAGTAGGGAACTCCGTCAATTTACGGCACCAACTCTGTCGTAGAACCTTGGAACAACGTACCTTCCGTGTTTTGTCTGGATATAAATGCAACCAGCGAAAGTTAACCTAGCACAATCTCCTTCCACTCTATCCCCGGCTCTAGCGCATCGTTCAACGCACCTTGGGGCAGCTCTGCAAGCCCTATCCGCTCAGCCACTCCAGCGTCCCACTTAACTATCATGGCTATGATGATACGAGCGTAGTACCTTAGAACCACAAGATTGTGTACGCCAGAATCTCCCGTCAACAGACCATCGGCACAGCAATCTACGACCTCCCCACAAAACGTATCATCCTTTCCCCAAATACTATAAAATCGAGGTGCCACGGAGGATACAGAAGAGGTTTCGACAGAATCGTATTCCGAGTCCGAGGCACATATAGTAGGAATGCCTTCTCGGCTCAGTCTGAATGGTGCGACGACGGTCCAAAATCGGAGTCTCACTTGCTGAAGCGTATCTGAGTATTCTGGCAAATGCGGAAGGTGGCTAAAGTCCGGTTGAACCCATACAGACAGTTGCTCGCCATCGAAACATCCCTGTAGAGCATCTTGCAGGCTGTGAGTAGGAGGACTGATCTGGTAGCAGGTGTCTCGGATTTCAGCCCGCCACCAAATAAAGCTTCGCACATTCTCTTCCTCTTCAGCATCCAATGTCTCTGACCCATCAGAGTCAGAGTCCATTGACATACGCATCAACGGGAGAATGGACATCATTTTACTTCCCTTCCACCCACTCCAGGCCCAGCTGGGGAAGCCTTTCCTACGAGTCCCGCCTTCGGTATCGTCTATATCCGACACCCATAACAGGGACTCATCGAAGTCGTTAGTTGGATGGCCGCAGAGGAACTGTGACCCCGTCTCCAGGCTCAACACGCGGAGCATCCCGGCGAAGGCTATTAAAGCGTCCGATTCGTGACTAAGGCACCGCTCACTGTACATCTCAACCAGCTCGTTGTAGTTGTCTGACCCCTCCGCGAGCTTTTGGAATGGCGAATCAACGGCGAGATCATACAGCTGGTCATGCTCTTCGTAAGAAAAGGCGGCATCCTCACACGTGATCTCCTCTATGAAGACGGCCTGTCTACATTCAAAGAAAGCTTCGTTGGGAAGAAAGACGAGGTTGCGGGTGGAGAGAAATCTCTCCTGGAATCTATGGTATGTGTCAGCGGAGAAAAGACTCGGGCATTCGACAACGTACGTCCATCCTCGGCTGCTATACTTTGAATCGTCAACCGCGGATATTCGAGAGTTCAACGCGGTGAGTGTTAGCCCAGGTTTCACTTCTTCTGAAATCTGCGGGTACAGTCTTGTCCCGCGTCGTACACCAGGAAGGCCAGCGCTGGAGTCGATCCCAGCCGCGGCGACAATAGTGAGTATAGAGCCGGCATAAATGGCCGCCATCTCGTGAATCCAGTAGTTCTTACTAATTTCGTCGTCTTGGACAATGCACATGTTATCCACCCAGAGATATCTCTCCCCGATCTTGTGGACTAGTTGCATTGCGTCCTTGATCGTTTCTGGTAAGGCATTCTCGAAGCCTGCAAGACCAAAGTCGGTCGACACCGCCGCAAGGTTCGCTTGTTTAACTTGGAACTGTATCTCGACAGGACCCCAGACATAGCTTAACGCAGCGTATCGACACTTCTGAGGCGCTGTTATGACCCTTTTCTCGATCACGTCGATTACCATGAACGGATGCACTCCGCCCATATCACTAGCTTGCGCTCTGGGCTGAGTCCATGTGACGGGCGGCTTGCACCCCTGGTGGTAGTCTTCACACATACGGACCCATTGCCTGAGCTTTTGATAGTCCACTTGTTCCGGGTCCACTCGACGAGCGTATCCACAACTGTAGGGAGGGTTATCCTGTAGCGTAATCATACTCGGTAGCTGGATGATATCATGGGGTCCTTCAACCGTGAGATCAATCTGACGGATAAATCCGCCTCCAAGGGCTGGCTTTTGATGGAGGTGGACACTGACTGTGAATCTCGGGGCCAGGTCACGGAGCTGTTGATCGCTGCTGGACAGATCACGCCCGGCAATCAGCGCCATCACAAGTTGTCTCAGCGTTGTAACATCTCCATCCTCGTCGGACGCAGCATCCGAGTCTGCGGATGATGCTTTGCTGAGGCCGTTGTCCGAGACATCCCCATCATCTTCATCAGTGTCTCTTTCATATACCACTCTCTCAAATAACATGTCCAGGAGGACCCAACGTATAAGGCGGCAGAACGGGCACGTCGTGGCATTTACCAGGATGTAATCAACACGGGCAAATTTCAGGCGTGACCACTCGACATTTCTCCTCTCACCAGTCTCGCCCGAGGCTGGGAGTAACGGCGAGAGATCAAGCTCTTTGCACAAATTGCACAGCTCCATTCATGGTACTTGCAGTTCTAATGGAAGAACACTTAGTAAGAGAGTAGCTCCCTGATTTAAATGTCAGTCAGAGCATACGCCGCAGGCTCTTTAGCACGTGGTCATAATTGATTGGTAAACGTAAGTGGCCATTGAGATGTCGACGCTCTATATGGCTCAAACGAGCGCTGTCAGCTTATGTTTGAACATGTATTGAGTTACCCCTCTTCTGCTACATTCAGGAATACAGTCTGGGGTGCTAAGCCAGGTGATCGCAGATGGATTCAGGCATTGGTAGGGTTTCACTGGGTGGCTGATCTGAGCCAAATCACGGTGGGCTTTTATCCTAATAGGATGTTCACTACATTCGGCAGCTCATTTGGGCGTGAATCCTCTTAGGTCATAGGACCCTGGAAGAACACACACCCGGTGTTAAATCTAGATACGTATGAAAATGACGACAGTACGTCCTGAAGCTTTAGGTTGTATAATTAGTATTTTTCTTCTTGTATTATCTTTAAATAAAAAGACTATATTAAGAGATAATAGAAAGAAAATAATATATTATTAGACTAGATAATACAGATTAGGTAGAATAACTAGATAATAAATAAGATGGATCTATAATGATTTTAAAGGATACTTATTTCTATAATAGTAAGTTATATGATTAATTAATATCAGTCACTTACTTTAAATACCTATAGAGCTTATGTTTTATTAAAATATATTATTTTATTCTTTAGATACGAATTATTTCATTATCTAAAGATTCTAAAGACTTATATAAAGTATTCCAAAGATACTCACAAGCTAATTCCAGCACATCTGGGTAAGCATGTTCATACTAGTGCTGTTATATGTTCTCCTTTGTTTTTATTTTCATTTATTTTATTACTAAAATTGTTTGATATCAACCATACCAAGATGTACAATGGCTGGGATAATTTTTGACAAGACTCGCTGATCGAGCCTTTAGTCAATGCAAAAAGATGGCAAAGGCGCCTCATGGTCTAGCAAGTAAGGCTCAGCGTACCCCCTTTCCTCCTCGAGACACTTGAAGCACACGCTGGATCCAAAAACCCCGATACTATGGCCCTGCCCCTTCTGCGACAGAATACTTACGGCAGCAAGACGAGCCGCCCAGTTACCATGGGCGCGGAAAATGCCCACGCCCTCAGGCGCATCCACCAGCTCGTCCCAATTGTCCAGGGAGAAGTAATCGTAGTCGGAATTGTGATTGACGCGCGCATGATCCTCTTTGTCGCATTTATTGACAATGCGCGGGAGACTCTCAAAGTCAATGCCCATGATGTCCAGATCAGCGACCCACTTGCCTCGATCTAGGACGGAGATCACGGACTCCACGACCATCACTTCCTGGTCAATCGTTCGCTCGGCACTTGCCTCGAGGGGAAACTTCCACTCAGTAAAAGAGAGATGGAGCGACGTGCCGGAGAAATTGTTCTCTCGGCGAAAATCGTAGGGCGCGTGCGCCACCGCGTTGAAGGCAAATGTCGGCTTGCGGATCTGGGGCTCTTGCGGCGCGACGAGGACGCTGATACCCGGTTGTCCGATATTGCCTGCGATTCTTCTTATGTCGTGGGGTGAAGGTGTATCAAATGGGTCGGAGAGGACAACGGCAGCGACGAAGATGGAGTCTTCTGAGCATA
Organism: Aspergillus neotritici; assembly: GCA_023619815.1. NCBI lineage: Eukaryota > Fungi > Ascomycota > Eurotiomycetes > Eurotiales > Aspergillaceae > Aspergillus > Aspergillus neotritici. The sequence continues at coordinate 361,162 of JALZYL010000013.1, forward strand.
GAGCGAGTGCTGTGCTCAAGTCTTCTGGTTCGAGGTTGACAGTTCCGCATTCGAATTTTGTGATGCACGCGAATGCCTCTTGTAAGCTCAGGGCCTGCGGCCGAGGGGACTTGAAGATTGGAGTATGCGCGTGAGTCGCAGGGGCTGCAGCATGCTGATCGTAGAGACCAAGTGGTTGGCGCCAAGTTTCAGGTATCCAGGTACACTCATACATGGGCTGGGAGACTATCGTTAAAGACACCGACGCTCCCTGGAGGCTCTCATAAACGCCGGCAGCGAGATCGAGAGAGAACATGGATTTGACAAATTTGTCAGGAAAGAAAAAATGCGACGCGAGCAAGAACATCCCTGCTGATTTCTCCATGTACCACCGTCTCTCCATGTCTGACGGTTGCACCGTTAGCAGGGAAAGGTAGTCCGACAACATCGAGGCTTTAATGCGCGCCTGTCCAAAAGCTTGTGCCCCAGTCGATAGTCCGGAGACCTTCTCTGCTTCGGCCGAGGCCCGTGAATGGAGATCTGAGAATCGAGTATGGATTGGTGGCTCTCTGACGTACAGACCGAGCCTTGCATCACCGTATATCGGTCGGAACACTCGCCACCGCTGACTCTCCTCAGGGGTCTCGAAGCAATGACATGTGGATCCGTCTGACATTGGTGCATTCTCTGGACATCCGTCTTCTGCATGGCCGCATGCGCAGAAGAGTTTTGGGATATCATCTTCTGGCCAGAAGAAATGCTCCTCGTCACAGATTGGACCATTAGTTGTCAATCGCTCGCAGTCTTCCTGTTTGTTTTTGCCTGATTGCGATATTTGGGCAAAAAGCTCATTGGTCGATTCTTCGACGGCGTTGTCTCTAGAATTGAACATTGCCACTTGGTTAACAATACAGGATATGGGAGCATGGGTCATACTGCTTGCTTACCTTGATATGAACCACCGAGAGTGGACGTCTTGGAATACCGTGTTGCCGCTCGAGTACCTCTTCATAGTTGGTCGGCTATATGGTACAGCTGTAGCAACCAGAACGTGCTTGATGCTCTTCACATCGTTTGAACGATGTCCGTCGAGTGCATAGCAGATTATCGCATTGTCATGGCTCAACCCCAGATGTTGAGCCATAAGTCGCAAATATCTGATTCCACAATCCCAGTCATTCTCTTCCGATAATGCAGCCAGATGCCATGGATGGCATATGCCGAATAAAGGCGCCAACAACTTGGATCGGCCATTCAGGAAATCCTTGGCTTTTCGGTATCCAAATTGCACGAGTTGATTGTGTGCCTGTCTCACCGGGCCCCTTGCGAACAGGAAGTCTCGTGCCGCGTCAACGAAGAGTTTCAGCCATCCAAACTGAGAGCAAATCTGGGCTGACTCGAGGATGTCCCAAAGGCTTAGGAACCACTGGGATACCAAGACATGCTCGCGGGGCGAGACCCTCCATTCATGGAAGAGGCTGCCCAAAGCCACCAGCTTAAATTCCTGGAACGTAACTCGGGTGAAGTTCTCTTTGTTGCTGGCGACGACCGGATCACCATAGTACTTAAGGTGCGAAAATGTCAAGGACCACCGTAAGCCCCCCGACATGTTCGGGGCGGCGGCCTCCCGCGTAACGGTTGCCCTAACCCCGGGCGGGAACAGCTTGTCACGGAAAGCAACATGCTGCGGCTCGGGCTCCAAGACAATCAAATCTGGAAATAGATGCCACGCGGAAAACGCGAGAAACAGCGAGCCATCAGATATTGAAATGAGGGAGCCGCCCAGAAGGGCTTCGAGTCCCAGCATCGCCTGGCGCCACACGTTGATCACGCTGTTGTAGGTCGAGCTATCGCTCAAGAGCGGAAGCCGGGCGTTCTTTTCAATGAGACGCAACTGGGTCTTTTGGAACTTCTTAGCCGTATCTGCGCTGCGCAGCCAGGATCGCGCGCTATTGTCCCACCGTGCGAGATCCTCCCTGGTTATCTCCTGACGAGCAGCGAAAAGCGATGCCGCCGAAACAACACTGCTGCTCTCGATCTCCAAGCGCCTTTGAGTGACCAGCTCCACCCACAGGGCTGTGGCTTCTTTCGCATCCCATATGTGAGCAAGGAGGCAAGAGAGCAAGTACACCGCTATCGCCGGTATTCCTGATGTCGCGGCTGCCCAGAGCGTCGTTCCATCCGCCCCGACATAATGTTCAAATGGGCCGTGCGTCGGCGCTCCCCGATCATTGACCCCGGGCGTTTGAACCACTTCGGAGACGCGCTTCCCAAATGCTTCGATCAGCTTGGGTGTAGAGGGTATGAGATCTTCGAAGAGTACGCCCAGACGACGAGCGGTTCGATGGTGAAGACCTTCTTCTGCCTCGCGACGACGTCGTCCCGACAACGCGAAGCCAAGAGGCTGGAACTCCTTGGGTGCCTCGAATTTCAGCAGGGAGAAATCGAAGTTCAGCGTGGCGAGCGAGATGTTGTTCTCGTTGACTCCGGAGAGGAGGGCATTGGTTATGCGCCCAAATGTTGACATAATTTAACCGTGGTGGACCTATGGACTCGAGAACCGCGGTGAGGACAAAGGGAGGAGCTGGTCGAGTGATTTTATCATCCATGAGGCTTAGCAACAAGGCTGACAGGCTTGCTTGCATGGATTTTCATGATTTAACGCCAGTTGAGCTGGCGCTGCATGATTGGTTATCCTTGGTGTCAATTCTAGCCTATCCCAGTGTGCCCATGTTCGTGATAAGAATGATTGGCAGATCGTGCTCGATTACTAGCGCTCATGATGCTTGTCGAGGTATAATACAGATCTATAACCACTGCTGGTTCACTATGACCCGAGTGAACGTTCAGTGAATGAAGCAAAGGTGACAAGTGGTTGGTTAGGGTTAGGCCCAATTAATAGAACAAGAAGGCTGAGATGATGATGATATCATTTACTAGGTTCCTGCTAATATACCACCACACGATTAAATTGAAAATACCTTGCACTGGCCGGGAGTCAGAAGTAAAGCTGTCCTTCGCCTAATAATGAAAAACAAAATAGCATCTGTAAACCACCAGAGTGCTATAAAAAAGAAAAAAAGATGGACTCGCGGGGAATCGAACCCCGGACCACTCACATGCTAAGCGAGTATTATACCACTAAACCACAAGCCCATGGGTGCAAATAATGCTTCCGATGCGGGGAATCGAACCCCGAGCTGCCGTGTGAGAGACGGCGATGTTAACCATTACACCACATCGGATGAGGATGAATTCCTGGACCAGAAATTGACTCTATCATCATAGAATGCTGAGTTTATCAACATCTCGCTTTATACTCGAGTCCCACGAAACTATTAAAGCATCCAAGTACAGGAAATAAGTGCCCCGCTTAGGGCAGCATCTACAGGATGTTAGAAAGTAGGGTTAGCCCTCCCTGAAGTCCTAACTGTCTTTGACCTGTTTGAGATGAGTGCAGATCATCGAAGCAAATTATTTTTTATGACCCTACCACCTGGTCTTCTTTATATATAATCTAACTGAATGATATTGGAAGTTGATCATGCGTAGCAACCCAGAAGTGGGAATTAACTACCTTGACGTGTTCTCACTGCTTTAGATACTGAGATATTCATTTGTTATTGAAGGGCTCAGACTGCTTATCACTCTGCTATGAATTCTTTATTTACTCTGCCCCAAGCCTCCTGAACTGGCTGGCTATAGACCAATCGATAGATGAGGTAGGTCCCATATAACCCACAGCCCGTTTTGACAGCCCATTTCAGCTAGAACCAGATTTTATGACACGAGGTAACATTCAGGGGCTGGGATCAATCTCATAGATCTTCAGTGTCTAAAATCTATAAATCTTCAGGATCTGAAATCAAACGCTAGGTTGTGATATATCATCTGATTCTCACCCTATAAGCTTAAAATCCTCAACGAATATCCCGACAACTCTAAATAATTCCCCCTGATCTACAAACCCGACAGGATTCCATCCCTCCTAGACTTATCCAACCAGATTCAGGGGCGGCTTCGGATTCTAAGCCTCTAATCCAGCCCTCAGACCGTCGGATATTTGGGTTGCCTCCCAGGAACCACGGCCTCTCCGCATACGCACCACAATTCGGTCAGGGAGGGGCGATCCATCTCAAACATTGGAATTCTTTCACCGTTTCTAGTTTTTCAACGAATGAAAACCTAGCTCCCTGCACATGGTTTGGGATTCCAGCCGCCTCACGACCAAGTATCGCGGGGAACCCTGTGTGAATTAGATCAGCGGCAGTACACGTAAGAAGTCACGGCCCTTGCATATGGCAATGCAAGGGACTAACAGTGTACCCACTAGGTTTGATCTTCATCCCGTTCTACTAAGAATAAACAAGCCCTGCCACCACTCTCCTTGGCACCTCGTATGGTTCCTGCTAATGTCGTTGCAAGGGGCCAAAGTGCATCCATCCTATGGTATCAGGCCTTCCAACTGGTCGGTTAGCATTCTCGCGATCGAACCACGCGACGGGTAACTTTAATGGCCTTCGTTCTTACCAGATTACCGGATAACGACATAAAAGGGACATATTTTGCCACTTAACAGTGAAGAACCCTTACAATCTAGGTATTGTAAATAACCTCCTGTGTAATGAGATAAACTCACAAGGGGTTGACGTATGACTCTGATCGAGATCTCTCCACGGAGATGCTGTTCCTTCTCAAAGTCGATCATTGTGGCGCAGTCAAACGTATCCATTCTACTTTGTACGGGCTGGTGGTTGCCTTCTTCCGTATTGAAGCTATACGTGGGATCCACGCGTTCTATCAGGGGCGCAAAAGGCTATCTGTATGAGTGATTTACTGTGTTATCAAGTAGAGACATGAGATGAGATATACTTAACGCATGGTTCCAGTATAGAGAGGAAGATATAAAAGGGACCATGTAACCCGCCTACATCCCTTCTCCATCACATCTCAAACCATTCCATCTCATTCTACAATCATCTACCACCCGAAGAAAACATCCCATTCCCTGCTCAACCCACCTTCATCATGAAGCTCTCTACCATTCTTCCCTTCGTGGCCCTGGCCGCTGCTGTTCCGATTGAATCCGGTATGTGACCTTCTGCGCTCGTGAAGCAGAAAAGGAACGAACTAACATTCTCCAGGTCCGGAGGGCAGTCTCAACCCTCTCCTGAACAACCCCACCAAACATCTCCCTCGCGATGATCCCCACTTCGGAAACAACGGCAACGGCAATGGCTATGCCAACGGCAACCAAGGTAACGGCATCGGCCGCGGCGACCCTCACAGGCGTGACGTCGAAGAGAAGCGGGAGAACATCAACCCCAACCCCCCTCTGAACCACGTCCTCCCTCGCGACGATCCCCATATCCCAAACAACGGATACTACGGTGGTAACAATGGCTACGGCCACGGCAACGACGGCTACGGCCATGGCAACGACGGTCACGGCCATGGCAACAACGGCCACGGCCATGGAAACAACGGCGGCGGCCGGGGTGACCCGCACAAGCGCGACGTTGAAGGCAACGGTGCCGGCAACGGCAACGGCAACGGCAATGGCAATGGAAATGGCAATGGCGTGGGGAATGCAGGAAACGGACAGTGGTGAAAGAAATGAGGACCATAGCTGTCATGGTCAAACGCATCGTGTGACCACAAAAGCAGACTCTGATTCCTACTAGCGTGTATCTCTCTTTTTGCTCGTCGTTACTTTTATACTTTCTAATAGTCTGAATATCATCAGTGGGTTGATCGTGATCATCCATTGCTTTCTTTGCACTATACGGAAATGTAAATGGCTGTGGTAAGTAGGTTGGAAGGAAGTTGGTACGATATAAATACTACGTAGTATGATTGATCTGATTGACAATCGTCCTGGAAGCTGTGTACTGTAGGTTGGGTAGGGCAATTGATCGGCAAATAGGTGTTTATGGTACTGCTTGACTATTATGCTTGTTCCACCTGCTATGAACTACTAAAATATATAAGAGAATATGGGCTGATTCAAATCTGTTGCTCATGTCTGTCAATGCGGTGTTCCCTAGACCCTCCCCTTGTTATAGCCCTAACGAACAGCCCTAATGAATAGCCCTAATGATATCTCAGGCCATGTCATCCTGAGGCACCAAACAGACACTCCTATGGGGTTGGGCAACCCCAAAGCTGGGTAATAAGACGAAGTTCCCTGAAAAGGCGAGCTATGCGATATATGCAGCCGACCTATTGTTGTATCTTACACTGGATTTCTGGAGGAGGACGTCGTATGTCGCAGAATGTACTAATGACGATACTGCTGTACATACTTCGCTAAATCATGATACACATTAGCAATCAAAGTAGAAAATGCAACAATCATCCGCCTGATAGAGTAATACTTTCAAGAGCAGGACCGCGTGCTTCTAATAAAAAAAGATATATAAAAAAGAAAAACATACAACAGCCGGGATTCGCATGTGGTCACCCACCATACTACTAACCGGCCGGCGTGTGGCTTAAGTACGGCTGAGCGGACGGGAAGCCCTGTTCTCCACACCCTATGGTCGTATGTGATAGACATTATGGTGACAGAGATATTTATAGAGTATTCTATCAGGGGATACGTAGGGTTTGTAAATGAAACATCCACAGAACTTGCCTTCTGTCTCACTTGAAGTAGATCATTGAGTACCAGTACGGAGTCCTTAATAGTTCGATCCTCCCCGGAAAATGTGAGGACAAAAGAGGCTCAAGACCATGGAAACCACAAGCCATAAACATTATATGTACAGTAGTGCCGAATCTATTCCAAAGAATATATCAGAATCAATGAACTCTCTTGTACAGAGAGCGTAATGCAATATTCCCTGGAATGCTTGACCTATATAATCTCTCTATAACCCACAGCGATTTAGTATGATCTAGACCAAGGGTCTTTTCCTTGCCTGCCGGTGCTTGCTCATATGTCTCCTCTGTCTCCTTAGCTTTCCCTGGTAGTAGAAGAGGCTAGCAAGGCTGCGGGCTGCCCAAATGGCGGCGTGGTTATCAGTTCATCATCGCTAGTATAAGGAAGAGAATGTAGCCGGTAGACCAAGGTTGTCTATATTAGATGTGCTGTTAGAAAATGAACACATTCAAATGGTTAGATTCGAGAACTGGCTATATAAAATCATTTCTCATCACGAGCGTCATATGTCACCATAGGAAGGATATTCCCGGTATCCCCCACTGCCCTAACTTTCTGAGGTGAGGCAGGATTCGACATTCAATCTGAATATAGGGATATTGCCTAGCCCGGCTAGCCCACATAGCCGTCCCCTAGAAACATGGCCAGCGCTACGCAGTAGTATGAGATCGAGAGACTCACTTGATTCTTCTTATTTCTAGTTTTCTCCTCTTGAGTCATGGGTGGAGTCATAAACATAACAGGGAAAGCGATCCATGATGGATGGTTGGTGGCCTGATATGCTGTCACCAATGTGTTAAAGCGGCAGCAGATGACTAATACAACGCATTTTCTCTTTTTCTCCTTTTGGTATTTGTTCGTTTGTTCGTTTTTCGAGTACAGCTCTTGACCAGCCAGACTCTCTCGTCAGATATCGCTAGACAATAGACAACCAAGCAACCAAACAGCGTAATGTCTATCTAAATACCACATGGGCCGTGGGACCAATGGTGTCCAAAGCAAAACCTACCCGTCACGTGCAACCATCACAACCACCGCTCCGGCCATGACAGAAAAGCCAACCCAACTGACCGAGCTCCCCATCGAGCCGCACGGCATCTTCTGGCAAGATGACTTCGTGTCAGCCGAACACGAGCAGCGTCTGATCGCCATCTTCAACGGTCTGGAATGGGCCGACCGCCCAGGCCGCCTATCACTACACTACGGCTACACCTTCGACTACAAGACCTTCGACATCGACCCGGAGATTCCGTACAAGGAGTTCCCAGACTGGCTGCTCCCGCTCATCCCGCGCACTGAGTCCCGCCCCCCGGACCAAGTCTGTCTGCAGTTCTACCCGCCGGGGGCGGGCATCCCGCCGCATGTAGACGCCCATGGCCCCTACGACCAGCTGTATGCGCTGTCGTTGGGGGCCCCTGCGCTCATGCAGTTCCGGCGCGGCGACCGCAGGGTCGATGTTGATTTGACCCCAAGGAGTATGATGCAGATGGCGGGTGATTCTCGTCTGCATTGGACGCATGGGATTAAGAAGCGGAAGACGGACACCCTGCCGGATGGGACTGTCCGTCCGAGGGCGAACCGCTGGAGTATTACGTATCGGTGGTTGAGGGATGGGGACTGCGAGTGTGGGGATCTGGAGTTGTGTGATGTTGCGCAGCGGCGGAATGGCTCGGAGAAGGAGAAGAGGTCGGTGAAGGCGTTGGCTGAGAAAGAGGCTCAGGCTGCTGCGTAGTAGTCATTACTTTTGAAACATTAAAGGGTATGGGCCGGGATTTCAAGATCCAAGCCTTAGTATTGCGAATATGGCTTGGAGGAGTACCGATTGACATATCGAGAGGCTCCTCTCATCTACGGTTCTTGCAAAGTACTTGACTGCGTGGTATTATGGCTGTAAATATTGTCATGCGAGAGAAACGAACTATTTCCGAAAAGTAAAAATGAAAACAGGAAATGATAACGACGACAACAGGATAGAATAATGAAACAAGTCATATTTCCATTCTATTTATCAAAAACCGACAGGCTATGGGAAGAATCCAGCTATTTGGCGATTCGACACCAGTTTCCTCTGGTTATGTAAAAGAAAGCGAACAGCACTCAGTAAATCCATACCCACACAAAAATCATTAAAAATGAAAGCAAAATAAATAAAGAAAAGAAAAATGAAAAAGAAATACTAAATCTGTCCCAGAAAAAGAAATCGTAATACACTCGATATCCGAAGAAATCAAGACGAACAAAAAGAGAATGGGAAAAAAAAGAGATGGGGCCCGAACCGCGATTCGAACGCGGGGCCTCTCGCAGATTAGGTGTTAACCCAAAGCGAGAATCATACCTATTAAGGGAATTAGTGGGGTTCGGATATGACTAGAAGAAGATTGCCATACCACTAGACCATCCGGGCGACTCGTTATTTTGTATGGGCGATTTTGGAATTATATGTGGGGGTCGACTTTGTGGAGTCGCTCATCCTCGTTCCATGGTACATTAGGGCTGTGGTCCTGCGTATGGATGTTATTCGATAGCTGTGGTATTATCATTTGTTATTATGTAAATTAATTAATTAATTTAAGTCATCGAAGATAAATTCTTGCTTGTCAATGTGTTATTAGAACATTGGAGATGGCATTTCATAGTGATGAGAATATACTATATAAATATATATTTGAGGATAGTTTACAATTTCGAAGGTCAACCCATATTGGCTGTTTCAACCAACTTGTTTTGGTGAGGAAAGCGATGGAAACCTTCTGAAACAGGAAGATAAAATTAATATAATTAAACATTAATAAAGAAACTGCAAACAGTCACAAGAAGAACCATTACAACCCAGTGTGGGAGAAGCACTATAGACACTGCAAGTCAGCTGACCAATTGCAGTCACTCTACATTTTTGAGGTCGACAACCGTTTATCCAGTTCTATATGTAAATAAGTATGCATATAACTAGGATCTGGTTAGATAGGTCCCTGGCTAAAAATCTACGACGATTACAGGCTAGGCTTAGATAGTTCTACGACAAGATCAGAGCGACTATCTGAACGATGCAGTCTACGAGTCTCTAGGATAATGTAGAACCACCGTAAATGTGATATTAAAAACATATGACGTAAATATCAAGGAATTCCATGCCCTAGCTCTTCTGACGACATTCGAAACCCCAAAATACATCAAATGGAGTCCATACATGCGCTCTTACCCACGGCACTCGCCATTACCTGCCGAGACACGGGACTCGCGTCATTATTGAATATAGCTGGCCTGCGGGTTGAACACGTGTGGGAGGGACATCGTCATTATAATACGCGTTACTCAGGGTATGAACTCTACCAGTGCCAGATAGAGAAACTATTCTCTGCATATGAAACTGAAGCTCAAGGATGTCCTTGCTGGGGAGGGGGAGGCGTTCCGGTCTTCTGTCTTGATAACAAACCTGTCTCCTGTTTTCACCCTTCTGGTGACATTCGGCTGGAAATCCATCAATGCATGTATCAGGAGGCTTGCATTAGATTTTGCTGAATCGAGACTAGCGGATGAAGCGAGGAGCTGATTCAAAGGCACGGAATCATATAAACCATGCTCTTGTTTCGGTTGCCAATACCACACCACTTCCAGCCCAGTCATCGTTGCATTGTATTCCAACGGTCCAAGGACAAACGCTCCCATTCCCCATCTCCGATGTATTCCCGGAGAGACACATTGAATTAAAACAAGCGTCCGTGACCTTGGTCGAATTGCCCGGTTCGAATATCAGCTCTTTCCAGTGCCTTAGTTTTTCAGAAGGCCAATGATCGACAGGAAATCCCAGAACATCACAGCATGTGGATCCCTCTGGCTGAAATCAGGGTATATGTGTGCAGTGACTGCTGATGTGGATTTTAGAAAGACACAGACACGACCGTCTCACTCGGCTGCCCTGGCTGCCCTCTAGAAAGTAGTTATTCAGAACGTCGCCCATACAGCGTATCACTTGCATTGGTTGAAGAAGCTGCCGTGGCGGTTGTATCTTCCTCAGAGAGTCTATCTATCACGTAAAAGCTCCTAACTAAATAACTAACTGCAGAATGCTACCAGGAGAAAATCAGGGGTAGAAATAAAAAATCTAGTTATTTACAAGTTCTGCTTCAAGGAGAAAATCCTGGCTTATACTCTCTAAAGCCTTCACCAGCCGTCTTATACATCTAAATTGTCTTATAGACAAAACGGGTAAGAATTAGGCCAAGACACAGACCCCACAATGCTGCGTGATCGTCCATCAGTCTTCCTCAGAATGTCCAGCCATCCGCAGAGATGCAGGGATCTCATATTAAGTTGAACCTATCGGGTCCGCCCCTTGGTATCGTATGCACTATCATCATGCGTCCTTCGTATTTCCTCACTCCTCGGCGCTCCATATACCCTATCCCGGGCTAGCTTAAATTTGTTTTGTCCCATGTGTTCGTCACATCCTTAGGAATATAGTTTCTTTTTCAGTGAGATATACCAGCTAGATTCTTATGAGATCACCAATACCCACTGTATTCGATATATTAGAACCTAGCAGCTACGGCTTCAAAACTCGCTTTCCCTTTGCCCTATGCATGATCCATGCTTGTGCTAGTCAACGCATACTAAGAATACTGCACAAGCCGGAAAAAGCACTCTTATAGCGAAGCAAGGCATTCCAGAGTATGCAAAAAGCAAGGAACGTGAGAATTTCGCCTCCGAACGCCGTCTTACTTCGTATTTTCGCCGCTGCAATTGGCTTGTCATATGGATTGGCCCGCTATGGATGCTCGCTCGAGACCCTGCGCCCACCCGGATTACAGCTGTTAAGTATAGCCCTGAGTTAAGAGGTCCCTGCGTGGGGGGCCTCAATACCGAAACTTATCTAATTATTTGCATCTTATGCGCAGCTGGCTTATCCAAGAGCTATGTAGTATAATCCTTTTACAGAACAAGCCCATTCTATAAATGGGAGTAAAGGCGTCCGCTATATGCCCATATATCCCTATAAATAGGCCCTTGGACCCAGCGATATGAACTAGATCAATCTTCAAGAAACATCATCAAACGCTTCATACATTCCCCACGTTAGAACCTACCCCAAACCATGCATCTCACCCCCCTCATAACTCTCCTTGCCGCAACCGGCCTCGCCGCAGCAGGCTGCTACGGCGGCGGCGAGAAATGGGGCGACAGCCGAAATGCAGCCATCGACTACGCAGGCAGATGGTGCAACGACAAGGGCGGCGCTGGTGACTATCGAGCGGGCCAGACCAAGTACCACTGCTCGAATCTTCCGTCTGGTGGGAACCGGGTGGAGTTTTATCTGCAGAATAAGGCGAATGACAAGACGACGCTTTCTACTTCTGATTGCAATAAGTTTCTCAAGGAGATGATTGATTGTGATCGTGGTGGGGACCAGGATAAGGGGAGTTGGTATATGCGGTATGATTTTGTATACCATGGGTTATATCTATGGATGAGCTCTTGTGTTTGGAGAAGTAAGGCTGACTTTGTTCATTTTAGGGCCGATCCCAACCGTGGCAAGTGTTAGAGTCAACCAATTGTTATGTAGTCGAAGGGGGAACGTGTCGACAATTTTTTTACTTTGGATTAAAAAACACCCCTCCACTAGATAGTACGGGAAAAGATTGCTTTCAAAGTCTTGCACAATATTGACCGGGCTGTAGTTATATACGGTCTGTTGGCTATGGCAGTGACGCCTATATTCTGTGTTTAAGTCTCTGGCTATCTTGGTTCAAATGATCTAAGTATTATTTTTTTCTGAATACTGTACAATCATATAAAGGTGCTTTAACATTGTTTTCAAATATCTTTTCACAATAGAGACAATTCTGCTATAACTATGCCCATGCATTTTGTATATATCAACTCATTCTCTGTTGCCCGAGACACTTCAGTCATGGGTCAGACACCACACCTCGGTTCCTCCTTTCCATCTCACGGATTCCTTTCTCCCTCCGCCACCCATGTCCCCACTTCGACACGACCATAAGAAGAGGAACACACAGAAAGCACAACAGTCCAATCAAGGTAAACGCCCACCCACGCCCCATACCCTCAATCATAGGCAAAATAACAGCAGACGCCCCAGCACCCAGCCAACACCTCGTCAAGTTCATAGCAGCAGTGGCCATAGCCGGACTATCTGCATAAATATCCACCATAAGAACACTCATAATATTGAACGTCGCCGAAGCGGTATACCCAACAAGCAGCAAGAGAACAAGCGGGCCCGCAAGATTCGTCCCATAGTGAAGAACCCAGCCGTAAGCGATGAGACTCAGCCCCAGCACGACAACAAGCGGATATATAACCTCGCTGCGCGCGCGCTCAATCGGGAACTCGCTGAGGTCCTGCCTGTGCGTCTTGGAGACTTCTATGCCGAGACGTCGCGCGTGGCGTCGGTAGTTCCAGTCTGCTATGCGGCCTTGCGTGTACGCTGCTAGGAGGCTGCCTGCGCCGGCTGGGATGAAGCAGAGGCCGATCTGGACGTCGTTGAACCCGTACATGTGTTTGAGCTGGGACGTGACGCTCGTCGTGACGGCGTAGTAGCTGCTGTAGACGAGGCTGTTGCAGAGTAGGATGAGGAAGACTTCTTTGTCGAAGATGATGACTAGGGTTTTGAGTGGGTTTGGGAAGTGGATGCGTGTTTTTACGGGCGGTGCTGTGTTGGACGATCGTCGTTGTAAGATGAGTTGTAGGGGTGACATGTTCCAGAGTGGGGGTGGGCGGGAGCCGTTTCCTACGATCTTGCGGGCTGTCTCTGGTAGAAAGAGTAGCAAGGGGATAAAGAATGCACCGGCTAGGATGGTTAGGAACCAGAATATGGACGGCCAGCCTAGAAATTGCGTTAGTAGTCCGCCGATGATAGGGCCGACGGAGAGGCCGACGACGCCCCCCGCCGAGGCGTATCCGATGTACACGCCCCGTTCGGCGGTGGTTACAACGTCTGCTACGATTGCGTTGGCCAAGGCAATGGTGCTGCTGCTTCCTGTGCTCTGGAGACAGCGCAGGACCATGAGGGCGGCGTAGTGGCGCTGGACAGCCAGTCCTATGTTGGCTGCAATGTAGGCGACAAAGCAGACGATGTATGCGGGTCGTCGACCGGCGCTGTCTGCAAAACCTGCAAAGATGGCTGGGGCTAGACCTTGAAAAAGCTATCTCAGTCGTCTGTTAGTTGATCGACTTAATGTTTCGTGCTTAATGCCCGCTCTGTGATTGTCAAGATATCATACCATGTACGTTGTGACCGTCAGATTGATCAGCGTGTTGCTTACATGCAATTGTTCGGCGACGGTGTTTAGTGCGGGGAGGTAGATGTTGGCAGACAGTGGAGAAAAAAGACTAACGACGGACGCAGCCACGACGATGAGAGTTCTGGATCTGCCACGATAGATCGAATATACCTCTTCCTCGTGGGGTGGGGATTTCAATTCGTCCTCGAGTTGCGGCGGCGAGGGCTCAGGTTGGGCTTGTTTTTCATCCGTCATTTTCATTGCGGGCACAATGCTGGTATGAGAAGGATGGATAGATGATGGACGCAGTAGAGTTAATATTGGGATGTCAGTCAGGTTAAGCCCTATACCAAGCGTGGTCAACGTTTTGGTCTAGCGGTTGAGAGTTAACGCAGGAATTACATGCCTTACCATGCACTATTAACCCTAGTGCGAATGGATTGATGGGCGATGAGTTTTTGGCTGCAAGGGATATCGAAAAATGTCAAACTCCACATCACGACTGGGTCCCGGTCAACACCAAGACCGTTATTAAATGTAAAACTCGGCCTCGGTGTAGCGGATAAGCGGATAAGCGGGGAAGATTGCTGATTAAGGAGCTTGTTCTGTCATCTAAAATGATTAGTTACGTTAGTTACTATGCGCGTCGCTCACTAATTGGTCACATCCAGCATACTGGCGATGGCATTAGTCTTGTCCTGGTAAGTGGATCCAGTTGTAGATACGCTGCCGTGTTACGCATACATAACACTCTGTAGCAGTGGCATTGATAGAAGGATAGGTAGTCAAGATATCGGTGAAATTGGCTATATTGGCTTGGAAAGCTTAGCACTGTTTCCCAAGAAGCCAGATGGCAATTGGGAGATGATACCAATAGATAAGTTTACCACAAATAGTTCTCTAGATCATAATTCCATGCGAAATATTTACAAAAAATCAGCCATAACGTACGCTCGGGATTGTATCGTCTAGTCATTACATACTAAAATAGTTGCATCTGATCCTGGTAGGAGAGCCCCGAAAGGGCTGACTCGTTATCATAGTCTATCTGTGACTCACACATTGGACTGCGATTGAGTATTATGTCCAAGTATTTCTTGTAGACCAGGATTGATCCATGTACAAAAGAAATAAGATGCGACTTGACAATGTATAGATCTGGATTTATAGAAGGACAATAATTTGCTGGAATTAGGGCTGACAGACTCAATCCACACCCACGTGGCCACCAATAATGCGCTGATGTCAGCACGGTCATCGTGTCTCCTAAAGTTGGAGGTTAAACTGGACACGTCTGTCTCAGAGAGGAAATATCAAAATATTTGAGTAAATGTCTTTGTCAAAGTTCGAGCTGTGAACATGTCCCATTCATCAGCTCCACGCTGTCTCCACTCGTCCATATGTTCCAGCACCTCCGCGCACGCGACAGCAGCCGGATATAAACAACCCACGCTGAAGGAGCGAGTAGCAGCCACAAACCATGGGTCAGCGTCGAAGTTTAAATCGATCATTGATACCGTTCCAAAATCATATGAAATCAATTTCCCAGCACCCCTGGTCCTCCCAGAGGACGATCTCGCCCTGGATCCAGACTATCCACCACAGAGCTTCCAGGAATGGCTGGACGAGGAAGATCGCAACAAGATCACGCGTTCAAAACGGACTGTTTATATAGTCGCACCACCGCAAATCGACGATAGCCTTGGACCATTGCGAGAATGGACGCGTCCGCAGAAGTCCTGCTCCCCGCGCTCCTTGATGCTCCCTAACGCAGAAGACATCAAAGACTACATAGCAGCATTTTACCACGGTCTACCCGTCAAACTACTCCCCAACCCTGCACTACGCTTCGTTCCCTGGGAGTCGGGCCCAAAGCGAGGAAAGGCGACCCCATCGCACATCGGACTAGAAACATCAAACGAATGTATCGGCATCCGCACGCGTCCCTGCCCAGATCGGACATACTCGCATCAACTCAACCTCGACGACCTCCTCGACGCGGCAATCAGCATACTGCCCAAGGACGCATACGCCCTATGCATGCTAGTCGACCACGACCTCTTCGAAGACGACGACGACGAATTCGTATGCGGGCGCGCATACGGAGGGAGCCGCGTAGCCGTGGTTTCCAGCGCACGGTACCGTCCAGACCTTGATCACATCCACTCCGTCGACCGCGAGCACGCCTGGCCAGCTTCCCATTGCCAGAAGTACATCCAGGAGTGCTGCTCCTCGCAGAAGCCGCCGCGGAAAAAGACCCCGCAGCTAAAGCAGTCCCCGTCGTGCGACGACCGACTGCTGAAAGAAATCGTGAATATATCCAGCTTGTCACCTGCGTCTCTGGAAGAAAGAACACCGCCCGGCCTGTGGCTCGCGCGGATGTGTCGAACTGTCAGCCACGAACTGGGCCATTGCTTTGGAATCGATCATTGCGTGTACTATGCGTGTGTTATGCAGGGCAGCGCCTCGCTGGCTGAAGATGCGCGTCAGCCTGCGTACTTGTGTCCCGTGGACTTGGCGAAGGTCTTGTGTGCGACTGGGTCTTCGTTCCAGGAACGAGAGCGTGCAATTGAGGAATACTGCAAGAGACCCGGCAAGCGAGGGGTGCCGTTTTTTGACGCATTGGCTGCGTGGTGTAGGGGATTTTCCCATGCAAGCTAACGAGAGGAAAACTACACAGTATTTTCTACCTTGTTATTTCTACTGGAGTTCAACATAGCTTTGATATACGTAACCGCATAGATACTGCTGAATCTGCATAAATCCAGAAGCTTACATAACCAAGCATAAGCGCATAAGCTGAAACGATATGCCGTCCGTCTCCACCACAATCAAACAAGACCCCATCAACACCGTTTCCCCTCAATCGTGTCAACAACTGTTGCGAGAATCGCACAAAATGGAGTCATCCAGCCCCTTCCCATCCATCCTGGTCTCTCCCTCCGAGCTCAATGCCGCAATCAAATCAACCCCGCGGCGCATCATCCCCGTAGCAGCGGGCGCCAGCACCCGCCGCGCGGAATTCACCGCGCAGCACATCCCAGGCTCCATGTACCCATCCCCCGCTTCCCCATATAACACCCCTGTCTTAATTGCATGCAACTAACAAAGAAATAGATTCTTCAACATGGACGAAATAAGAGACAAGTCCCACCCCATTACGCAAATGCTGCCCAGCGCAGCAGACTTCGCAGCAGCGATGACAGCCATGGGCGTCCAGCGCGACGATATCCTCGTCGTGTACGACACCGTCGACGTGGGCATGTACTCCGCGCCGCGGGTCGCCTGGACGTGTCGGTTTTTCGGACACCGGGATGTCCACGTCTTGAACAACTTCCGCGCCTACGCAAGGGAGGGTTTCCCCGTTGCCACGGGCGAGGTGGTCTCCTTCCCTGATCGGCCGGCTACGGTCACCGCGCCCCGGCCGTATCCTGTGTGTGAGCCTGTTGCGACGGATGTTATCGGGTATGATGAGCTGCGGGAGGCTGTGCGGGGGCCCGACGAGCTGTATCAGATTATTGATGCCCGGATACCGGGGCGGTTTGCGGGGACGCAGGCAGAGATGTCGCCTGAGTTGAGGTCTGGGCATATTCCTGGGGCTGTTAATGTGCCGCTGGCGGCGGTGTTGGATGAGGAGAAGGTGTTTCTCTCGGTGGAGGAGCTGAGGCGGGTGTTTGAGGATGCCGGGGTGAGGGCTGATCGCGCGGCAGTTTTGACGTGTAATTCGGGCGTCACGGCTGCTGCCCTTGATCTGGCGATGGGGTTGATTGGGTATGTGGCGCAGAGGAGGCTGTATGATGGGAGTTGGATGGAGTGGACGCGGAGAGCGGAGGGGGAGCTGGTTGTTGCTAGTTAGTTGCTTTGTTGTGTGTATGGGTGGCTATGTATATAGGTATGCTGTGTATAAATGGGTTATTGTGGACCGAACGAATAGAATATCTGATAGGAAAATAGCTATTATTGCTTACAAGATTGCCACATGATCCCACTGACCTGTGACTGCCCGATGGAGTCTCCCTGACGGCATTCGAATGCCCCAGGGTGTAGGACATGATAGACTGAGGGAGTTTGTACTTGTAGGATTTCATAGACTTGATATGTAGTTTGGAATTAGACGCTATTAGAAGAAATGGATAATACACATGCATGTAGCTCAGTACATGTCAAAAACCATGACAGACCCATACATCAAGCCACACATCGACATATCGTCTTATTTCCCCCGTGATTCTGTGGGATAAACATGCTACCATACCATTTGAGATAGGGGCGGCCATCGTAAACACCACCATAGACCAACTTGATCAGTTCAGGTTAAGCAGAAGCAATGCCCCATCTACCTGAAACATATCGCGCCCTTGCCAGTTAACACGTCCTGCAGCTGCTTCTGGACCCTTTCAAATCGTGTATAGCCACATGACTCGCTTTCCAGATGATTGAAAAACCCAGCCAAGCTTTTAAAACTTTTGTAGCAACCACCGTTGCGGTTTGGACAGTGGTATGTCTCTCGATTCCTACCCATCCCGGCCTGCAAACCGGATGAGGATAGCGACCGAGTTTTATAGGACGTGAGAAAAATGAACCAAATACTCCAAGTTGAGAAGATGCAATGCTAATTGTACTGTGAACGATATGTACAGGAATTATATACACATCTATGCCCAATTTTACTACCTATTTGCAGTCCGATCTATTGAATCCACCGTCCCATCCACCTCCGATTCAGCTCCTTCGCTTCGTCGATTAGTCCCACCTCCAACAGCAACTGCACCGATCCACGGACAGCAGAGTGTAGAGACGAGCTGACCCAAGCATGGGTCGGCGCGGTATGCTCGCCGATGAAAATGGTATTGTGTTCGGTGCGATGGTACGCTGGGATATACAGTTTATGCTGTTCGACATCTGGCCGGCACCATGCGGTAGCGGTATGCTCGTCCTGCAACCAGCACAATCGCTCATAGTCACCCGTATACAGGTCTCGGATATGCTCCCCGTGAAGCGATGCAATGGAATCCAAGACAGTCTGAACGTGCTCTTCGTCGGAGAAGCTAACAAATCGATCACTCCAGTCCCCACCACGGTAGTGCATGATGATTCCAGGGCGAGATTCGTTGAGGCCGTAGACGGGATAATACAAAGCTCCGATTGGGTCGCTCTCCGGTTTGCTATAGCCCCCGAAAATGGGATTGGGTCCTTTTTCCCAGAACCGCTCCGAGAACAGGACAGCGACTTTGCAGGCGGACTTGAAGCGAAGGCCGGCTTCGCTGGTCGCGCGGTCTAGGACGGACGAAAATTTCGGCAGGTCCATGAATCGTGTCATGGTAAACGGAAGGGCCAGGAACGTGTAGTCGTATTCCTTCGACTCGAAGGTCCGGTTGGAAACGCTGGGATACCAGGAGAGACGCGTTTTCGTCGTCCCAGACGGTCCTGGCACGCTTTCCACTTTCCTGACCTTGCGGTTGAGAGTGAGGCGGTCACGAACGTGAGGGAGGAACGCATCTGAGAGACGGCTGAACCCGCGGTCAATGCATGTCCACTCCGTCTCACCGACAGATTCAGGGCTTCCGTCCAGTTCGAGGTTCGAGTTATGGTGTAGTTCATCCCACAACACATCGTAGTCGCTAGCCGTCCAAATGGCATCGGTGACATTCACACTCGCATTAAACTTGTGGCGCATTATCGCCTGCTCGCTCCAATCGTCCAGACCCTGGTCCATAGCCTGGCGATGCATGCGCCAAATATCACGTTGCATACCCTTCAGTTTCTCCTTGCGCATGAGAATATTGTCCATCTCATCCGAAGTGCGCGTGTACGCAGCGCCATCAGGGGCGTTGGATATTTCCAGATCCGGGTTCGCCAGAACATCCTTTCGCCGGGCGATACTTCCATCGGATAACCGGCGAGTATCTCGTGCATAAAGTTCATTAGGGTGGTGCTGGATCCAGGGAATGAAGTCGATCTTCCACTCGCTCTGGTTATGGTTCATATCGTTCAGGATACCAGCCAGCTGAAACACCATGGCGTGATCCGAATACTCCACCGTTTCGCCATCCTTGTAGTGCGCCCTGACAGGAAGTCGCATGGGGCCCATCTCCGCCCACTCGTCCGAGTCTCCCACATATTTTGTGCGGAACCGTCCGCCGACGCGATCGCTCGCTTCGATAATCTCCCAGTTATGCACGCCCACGCTGTCGAGCATCAACGCCGTCGCAAGACCGGAGATACCGCCTCCAACAATTGCGATGGACGTGTTCTTTGCGCTGGGGTCCTTCGAACTGGTGGCGTTGATTGCGTTGACGCCGTCGAACCAGGCGCCTAGGGCGTCGAAGTCGTGCAGACGTGGCGCGGAATTTGCGCCCGCTGCGGACAGGAGGGCCAGTCCGAGGGTGAGATACCGGGCCATTGTTTCTTTTCTTGTGGGTAGTCATTTTTTGTATTCGCTTGCTGCGTGGTATACTATATACTACATCTCGGGGACCTTGGAGAAGGTACCTTGCGGGTGGTGAAGAGTTTGGCTATCCTATGGACCCTAAAGTGTCGATCATTATTTACTCTTTACCCGAAAGACATATGGTCACTGATCTATTGTAAGATTAGGCGGCCTGCAGATTTTGCAAGAGTGTGTCGTGCGTTGCAAGTAGAGTAAGTTCAATTGGTTGGCACTTTAACCAAGAAGAGCCTCTTCTAATTACTGCAGGTAGCCAGTTCTAAATTAAAGATATCCCTAATTATACAGTTAATATTACAGATTTAAATTATGCCATTGATGGTTTATAATGCTCTAAGAAGATTGAGTATTCTTGCTTCTAGCATTCACTAACAGGATATTATGAGAGCCTCACGCGATCCCACCCGATCCCACCCGATCCTCGTCTGGTTGCTTGCATGCAACAGGAACATAGACATTGTTTCTACTGTCTTCACAAATAGTGCTATCACAATCTGAGGTTACGTGTGAAATTTGACGTCGGCATTGATTCGAAGTAATTCAACATAATATGGTGAAAATATGCCAAAGCCGGCCTTCTATATATCGGAACATTCCTATCACAGTAACCATTAACATTATCCAAGAGTAGAGTAGACCATCTAAAGGCTTTAGCACAATCAATATCCGGACTTATGCTTTCTATCTGTCTTCCATCTGCTGAATCTGAACTGGCCTGGTCTCATGTACGTCGATGGTGCCCTTTCAAAGATGCTGTTGCTACTGCCATAGTCAGAGGAGGAGGAGAAGGAGGAGGAGGGGGGAATGTATTATTCTGTCTTTATTGGATATACATCCATCGTATAGATGATATGCTAATTCGTTAAACTATTCTTTAAAATGAGTCCAGTCATGCATGTGGCAGTAGACAGTAGCCTCACAACAGATCACATATGATATCCATGGTATATTCCCGTTGACAGTAGTACAGACAGTCAGCTTTTTCTCGGACCTGGCATATGGCCAGAGAAGACAGAATTCTTCTCTCCTTAACCATGTGTTTTCTCCTAGGTAGTATTTCTTTACTAGAGTCGAGGCTCACGCCTTATCCCGCCCAACATTTCACACGCGTCGACCGTCTTCATCTCTCGCCCTGCCTAGAAGCCTCAGGCTACACAACCAAACAAGGCGTTTGTGCAACAAACCGGTATCTAGAACCATCTCCAACCTACTATATAACACCATCCCATAGCCACACAATCAAACTCTTCCCCACAAGAATATAACCCAACAATGTCAGACCAATAATAATAATAACAACCCCATGAAATCAGCAATACTCCTCAGCAGTCTCCTCCTGCTACCCGCAGCGCTCTCAGCTGCTCTCCCAGACACAGCGGCATCCAACCAGCAGGTACGCATCTTGCGATAGACTTAACACAGCCAAAGACACTCTAACACAAATAGGACCTGCGGTGCCGTACACCCTGCTCGCGGCTTCGGAATAATTGCGGGTTTCCCTGCACGGCTTGTCATCCGGTTTGGATACATTTGTTTTCTTTTCGCTGGTCTTGGATTTGATGAGGACGTGCTGACGAGATGGGTTTAGACGAAAGGAGTGTGCTATAAAGCCGGAGGACGAGATGAGTGGGGCAGTGGATGATGGGGAGGAGTGGATGTGGTGGATGGGGAATGAGAGTGTGGTGATGGCGTTTGTGTGGAGGTGGTTTTTTGGAGGTTGACGGTGGATGAGCTTGCGGTGTGGGCTACCTATATTTGTGTTTACTATGGAATACGTAGCATAGATGGATGGATGGACGGACAGACTACAGAATGGATGACACGAGGTCAATGAATTAGCTGTGTTGAACACTAGCTACAGAAACAACAAGTTGCAGTTCACATGGTAAACGCGCGTCCTGCGTACAGAAACAAGAGTATCACGAGCCGAACCCACGAGGCAGGCGAGGGATGATACTTTTAAAAAAATAACTACTGCTCTTCCAGCATGAAATCACGAGGCCAGCGGCCAGGTCCGAGGCAGACACCAGCGGAGCAAACATCGGAGTGGCAGCAGCCGGCGTCATTCTGACAGGCACGGCGGCAACGGGGATCGCGTTTCTCGATGACGGACTGATCACGCTTCTCGACGACCGTCTCAGCGTCTTCGGCAAGAGGCCAGCGACCAGGTCCGAGGCAGACACCGGCGGAACAGACATCAGAGTGGCAGCACCCGGCATCGTTCTGACAGGCACGGCGGCAACGCGGATCACGCTTCTGGACGGCAGACCCAACGTCACTAGTCATGGGAAGTTTGCCCGGGCCGCTGCAGTAACCACGCCAGCACATGTCAGTGTGGCAGCAGCCTCGGTCGTCGTGGCGGCAACGGCGAGGGCACTGGGGGTCACGCTTTGGGTTGACGGGATCGTAATTGGGAGGAACCGTGTTGTCGACGGCGTCCTGGCCCAGGAGTTCGAAGACGGTGGTTTCGTCGAGGTCGGAGACGTCCTCACCATCGTGGGGCAGAACGGAAGTGTTGTCGGTGACTGGGGTTGTTAGATTGAGACTGAGGGAGGGAGAGGGGGAGAGAGAGGATACTGACCTCCAGGGTTGATCACATCTTTGCCGTCAGGCTGGGAAACACCGGCTGCAGTCACCAAGGTGACCAGCAAGGCCAGGAAAAAGAGGATTGGGAGTTTCATTGCTCGGTGGAGCCAGTCAAGGATGTATTGAGTGTAGGAGTTGATAGAGGGTAGGGTTGAGATGGAAGGAGGATAAAAAGGAAGATGAAGATGGAGAGAGAGATGGGTGAGGAAGAGGAAGAGGAGAGGAAGAAGAAGAAGAGAAGAGGGGGGAAGAAGAAGATTAAATAGACCAGGAAGAGAGAAGTCCAGTGACTTCGAGAGGGAAGAAAGTCTGGATGTAATCTCAGTCGCTGCAACAGGATTTCCTATTCGGGGAGAGATGAATCTGCTCAGCTCCAGCCAGAGTCTTCATAAGGGATTATTCACTCGATTTTACAGAATAGTGATTAGTACTCTATGGGTTTCTTCTGGCTTCTATGTACTGTTATCACTACTAGTTCTCTTAAAGTATTTCCTAGTGATATTACAGTCTGGACATGTTAAACCAGACACTATTGAGAGCTAGGAGTTATATTAGTATATCCATTCCCTTGACTTACAGATTTGTATTAATTAAAGAGTGATATCTCTGATCTAGATGACTTCCAAACTACATGCACCCTGAGAAAAGATATTGAAATAATATGATATCTATCACACTGGATATAAAGTTATAAAATAAGTTGTAAAGTTTCAAAGCATCATAGTATCTTTATAGCTACATGATTATTAGAGTAATTTCTATTAAGCACTATGTCTCCTTCATCTCATAACTAATGATAGATATTACTAGAATATAATATACATATCTCTTCTCTTTACATATTCACTGATATTTATACTAATTTAAACAAGCTTGAACAAACCTAGGGGCATAGCTCATGGACTCATGTCTAGTCAAGAAGCCCATATATTATCTGTATAACTACAGATACCCCACCAGGGCCTCGAAAGGTATTCTGTCAAAATCATACAGCCCTATTGGCGTTTGAGGAGAATCCTCCACTCCTCCAATTCCCACTGTCTAATAAGAATGTAGTAATGTGATTGGGATATGCGACCCACATTTCCCGTCTCACCAATGATAGTGATTATTCGAGCACATCACAATCCACCTGCCCCTTGCCATGCCTGCCTCCTTGTATAGTCCTCACGATGTAGAGGCATTGAGTGTAGAAGACGAGATAGGACCTGGATGTTATCTCAGAATGGTCAAGTTGAGGCACTCCCATCCTGCAGAGAATCGTACACTAGTAACCGTACTCCATGAACTCCCCCAGGCTGACTGTCTGCAGCAATGCTTCAAGCCTATTCCAGACTATTGTTTTCAGGAGATCCACAGTGGAATGAAGGGCAAATAACGAGCGGCCATAACAGCCCAAGCATCTATCAGCTAGCCTCTGTCAAGCAAATATGCAAAGGGATAGCCCTGATCCCCACATCTAGAAGCTTATAAGTCGCCTTAGCGCTGTCTGACGAGAATCCCATCCTGATATCCTTCACGTCTGTCGTTAAGTTCCCACCTCGATAAGGTATACGCTCGTTCACGATGCGCTCCAGCTCATTTCTCCTGAGCAGCTTCGCGCTGGCCACCAGCGCCGAATCGTTCAACCCCCTCCACCACCTCGCAGGTATCGCGCCCACCTGGAAACCCAACAACCCTCCCCTGGACACCAACCCCCCTGCCGGCTGCAATGCCACCAAAGCAGCGTACCTGGTGCGCCACGCCGCCATCTACGGCAACGACTTCGACTACAACACGTACATCGAGCCCTTCGTCGAGAAGCTCGCCCACAGCGCGCAAGACTGGAGCGCAGCCGGCGCTCTGAGCTTCCTCGCCGACTGGACGCCTCCCAACGAGGAGGAGCACATGGAGGAGATCACCCGCGTCGGCACCCACGAAGCCATGACGCTGGGTGTGGAGGTGCAGCAGCGCTATCCCGATCTGAAGCCTCCCGCCAAGATCTGGGCGTCGTCGGCCGATCGCACCGTCCGGTCCGCCGACGGCTTTATTCTCGGCTTCACCAACAACCACCGCAGCGAGGTCAACCTCGAGGTCATCGCCGAAGAAAGAAACGTGGGAGCCGACTCGTTAACCCCGTACAAGTCTTGTCCCGCGTACAGTCCTGCCTATGGAGCCGTCCAAGCCAGAGTATGTTCTCCTCTCCTCTTCCATGATCACCATATAGTGTTCACTGCAAGTGCCATCCCTAACATGATACACACAGGAATACCAAACCGTCTACACCAGACCCATCATCGAGCGGTTTAGCAAGCTCGCGCCCTCCTTCAACTTCACGCTGACCGACATCGTCGGCATGTTCCAGCTCTGCGGTTACGAGACCGTCATCCGCGGCGACTCGCCCTTCTGCTCGCTGGACCTGTTCACCTCCAACGAGTGGCTGTCTTTCGAGTACGGCAACGACATCATGTACTTCCACAACACAGGCTATGGCCGACCGCTCTCCCCGCGCCTCGGATACCCCTGGGTGCGGGCCGTGACGGACGCCCTCGCGGATAGGACCTCCTCGCAGGACCTGTACGTGTCGTTCACCCACCGCGAGGTGCCGCCCGTGATCGTCACCGCGCTGGGTCTGTACAATAACAATGAGTTCACCGGTACGAATAATCCTAACGTCACGATGCCCACCGACCGCATTAACTACCACCGCGCGTGGAGAAGCAGTGAGATCCTGCCCTTCTTGACTCACGTTGCCATCGAGAAGATGCAGTGTACGACCGAGGGCTACTCCCCCGGGGAGTACTACCGCGTGCTGGTCAACGAATCGCCGCAGCCGCTGACGGAGTGTCGGGATGGGCCGGGCGAGAGCTGCTCTGCTGGGGCGTTCTTGCGCTTTGTGGATGAGAAGGGCGTGCAGTATGGGGATTTTGGAGCCGCTTGTGGGGTTGATGATGCTCCTGAGAGATTGACTATTTATCAGTAGTTAATCGTGGGATAGGATCTAGGTTGACTACGCTGCTTTACTATATAATTCTCATTGTGTTTGACGTTGTGTTACATCAGATAATAAAATTGATATCCTGTCCTCAATGACTCCCTTGTAACCATGGCAGACTCCGAGCTTCTTCCGCATCCGCTTCGTCACAAGCATACTCCAGTTCGGGGTAACACATCGCCTCACCATAAGCAGGCTTCACTTGACCCAGGATATACATAGAATCAAAACCAGGATGACCTCTACCCAGCAAACAGAATAGCATACACTATACCCACAACACCATGCTATAGACACTAACATACTAATAACAATAACCACACTCCAGCATCCCAGACTAACCAAGAATAAGCACATTCCCAATAATAAATAACGCACCCTTGAATCCACCCAGCACAACACCACTCACTCACAACAGCACAGTAACACAAACATACTCAACCACAATCCAACCATCATCCATCCATCCCAACCCTTGAATCGCCTCTCCTCTCCATTCCTCCCCTTCCCTCCTTGTTAAACCCACCATTCCACCGGCCCCCAAAATGCAATGCGTGTTTGCTGATTCCCAAATGGCCCAGCTAGTCAGTCACGTAACACTATATTAATTACCTACGAGGTATACACCTAAATACAGAAAAGAATTTACAACATGCCCAGGCTGAGTCAGTCTATTCTTGCCGTACTACGTCCATTCCTACTTGGCGTTGCGCATTGTTCTTTCGAGGGGTCTGAGCTAGATAGATAGGTAGGTAGTCATGGGGTGGTGGAAGGGGGTCTTAGGGCTGGGGTGTAACGTGACTGGCTTTTTCTTTGGTTGTACTGGGTAGTTAGTTACATAATCTTGGGGACTATGACTTGGTTCCGATCGATAATAGTGCTGTGGGTAGAAGTCTTAAGCTAGTAAGATAAACGAATAGAATAATCAAGCTGCCAACAGACTATGATATATACTATGTAGACAGGTAGAGAGACAGACAGGTAGACAGCTAGACACAGACAGATAACAACGCTCAGCGCAAACA
Organism: Aspergillus neotritici; assembly: GCA_023619815.1. Taxonomy (NCBI): domain Eukaryota; kingdom Fungi; phylum Ascomycota; class Eurotiomycetes; order Eurotiales; family Aspergillaceae; genus Aspergillus; species Aspergillus neotritici. The sequence continues at coordinate 388,082 of JALZYL010000013.1, forward strand.
AGCCACAAGGCAACTAACTAACTACAACCAATAAGCAACCAGCTAAGCAGCCGGACGCTGACCATAAACAACATGCACCCTGGTATACAAATGAATCGATAAATCCTTGAGCTCGTTCTTCGCCCCAGCGACGAGGGCCTCAATGCGCGGACGCTCCCAGTTCAGCACGCGCGTGAACAGCGCATACGTGTAGGGGCCGATGGCCTCGAACATATTGACTTGGTGGTAGCGGCCGATGTCCTTCAGCTTGGGGTCTTTGGGCCAGGGGGATTGGGGGAGCTATTCATTTAGCATTGATATTAGCATTTACCTTACATTCATTCCATAACTAAAAGGCAAGGAAGAAGAAAAGGGGAGGCGGTGGGGTACCTTGTAAATATCCTCATGCACATTGACAAACCCAGCCTTCTCCATGCGGCTCTTCCAGGTTGACACGGTAGTCATGCTCTTCCCGAACTGGTTCGACGCAATGTGCATGTACTTGACGGCGTCCATCAGACACTTGGCCTTGGGGTGGGTGTTGTCGTCCGAGGTCGAGGTGACTTCGATAGAGGCGATCTCGAACCACCCGTTGGGCTTCAGGTTGGCCAGCGCTTGCGAGAACAGATGGTCGTAGTCGCGGACGAAGCCTTCCAGCTCGCGGCCGTGGATGTAGTCGAATGGTTGGCTGTAGGACCAGGGGGCTTCATAGTCGTCGACTTCGAAGCGGCAGTTGGGGGGGATCCTATCTTTCTTAGTATGGGCTTTATCGCTTGGACGGGGAGATAATACCAGGAAGGCTGGATCGGGGAGAGGTCATTTCCTGGGTGGGTTAGTGACAGTCGCTTTAAAAGAGTTATATCGCATACCGATGACCTCCGCTTCGGGGTGCTCGCTGTATATGATGTTAGTCCCTCCCCCCACAAGGCAGCTGAGCTGGTTTAGGTGAACCTACTCAGCAAAGTCAATCGCCCAGATACCCGTCCCCGTACCGATGTCCAGCACACGACCGGGTTTCTCGATGGGCGCACGACACAGCTCACCGTTCAGCAGCATACGGTAGATGTGGTGGCTCTGTAGGGGTCAATATCCGTCGCGGTCGCATTTCGCAGTCCGGTCAAACCCACCAGATCCAAGCGGTCCTGCTCCTGCTCGTCGTTGGGCTGGAAGGTGTCATGTCAGAACGAGTCGTCCTGGAGTGCGCGAAATCCTGCCTACCAGCATGTATTCTCCCTCATGGTACGAATGGTATCTGCGGCCGTTCTGCGCAAGGTTGAGTGTTAGATTCGGTGCGGTCGCGAAATCGATCGGTTCGAAGCAAATACCTCATATCTACACGGTCGGTCAGTATTGCGGAACACAGCGCCCGATCATGCTTAACCTACTGATAGTTGAACGCACTCGAGGTGATACTCGTGGTGTAACTGGCGTCGCCGATTCTGCAGGTCCCGGTTAGCGACAGACGGCGATAGCACGGCAGAAATAGGGCACTTGCGAGCCGGCAAATGTGGAATCGTTATCGCTGTGGTTGTCCTATTGCAGTCAGCATAGAGGTATGTCGACAGGATCCAAACGGAGACCGACATCAGGCTCGATGATGGCCGGGCTGCGCTGCTGGGGCTCCAGATGCTGGGGCTCGGGTTCCAAGCGCTGCGGTTGCGCCTGGCTCGGGGGCTGACTTTGGGCCTGGCTTGCGGGCTGACTTTGAGCCTGGGTTTGGGACTGGGTTTGGGGCTGGTTTTCGGCGGCCATTATGATGGTGGGTCGCACGGATTTCTGCTTCTCGTTTTCGTTCCAAGGTATATCTCGATTCGGACAGGATTATTACGATTATTATATCCCCCGCGTCCCGATATCACAAAACCACGGGAAAGTTCAAATGAACACCACGATCGGTCGGTTCAACAACGCGCGTTCAAAAGAAAGATAACCACCCAAGGGAGACAAAAGTGGGAAAGAATCAGAAAAGACAAACGAGGAGAAAAAAAAAAGGTCCTCCAGACACCGGACCAGGCTTGGACGAATCCCTTAATAACGGGCAATCAGACTGGGTTACTCGTGCGCTGTCAACATCCGTCAGGCCAACGATTCGCTACGGCGGACGCAGCTGCCCCAATGCCGCGCCGTCGATCATAGGCTAGTTGCCAAAAGGAACAGGGGCGGCCTGACCTCGAGTGGAGGATGTGGCACCTTTAGTGGTGGTTTTAGTTGCGATTAGTGACGGGTTGTGGACCCCGGATGGGTGCCTCGGCTGCCACTGGGGGCTTATGTTTGGCTGGATGGGCAGGGAAGGGAGCTGTCCGGTTTGACTCCACGGCAGCGACTCTTTGCTAGAGTCGAGGAAGTCGGGAAGGAGGCGACTGTCCTTGACTAACCTGACGACGACTAGTGTTGACATGATAACCCCGACCAGCTGGGGTAAGTGGTGGCGTGTCCAGTCGCGGGAGGCAAAGAGGCCAGTTGACAGGTCAAATCCTAGCAGCTGCATTTTGCCCCGGCTTTGAATGCAACCATGCATTAACTATTTCCTTCCCAACCATTAGATCTGGAATGCAGCGGATCAGGATTGTATAGTTATTGGACAATGGTCTGTCGTCGGTCGGAGCCAGACAATCCCACCCTGCCCCCTCCCTGATGTCGGGAATAACCCACTAGGGCATTTATTCCCCACCAACCTGCGGGCGGGTTCATCGGGGGCACCTCCCATCCGTCGGTTCAACCTTTTTTCTTGTTCTTTTGTCACCTCGACAAGCCAGGAAAGAGACTTCGAGAATGGTACATCGATCGGCCCTGCGTTACCCGTCATTCCCCAAGTGGCATGATCATCGCATGATCCAGCTTTCCAACCAGCGGCGCCGGCGACCTAACTAACGTCCTGGCAGACGGTCAGCCATGTGGCGGTGGGGGTGTTTCCGACCCCTCTTTCTCGTGGTTGACATTTTTATTTTCTATGATTGATATTATTATGCCGTCAACCTGACTCGTAGGATCCTTATTCTTTTTTTGTTCTTTTTCAGCTAGCGAACAGAAGGACTATTGGGGTTTATTCGGATCCCGTCAATAGTCGAATGGCTGAAAAAAGCCCGCGGAGCGGTTTTTCCCCATCCGGTATTGCGACGGATATCCTCCCCGGTCGGCCCTCGATACGGATAGTAAGACACTAGAGACGGAGAATCCCCATGGCGATTGCGTCGTGATCAGGATTAGACTGACGGCTCGAAAAGTACCGGTGGCTGCGACCGACTCTTTTGAGGAGGAGGGGTAGGTGACTACTTACTACAAAGGTAGTAGGTTGGACCTAGGGTTCTCGGGGATCACGTTGCCGCAGTCTGCATGTTCAACGGTTTCGCTTCCTCGGCTGTCACCGGTACTTTTGTTAGCTTATCGCGTGGGGAAGTGGGCGGGATTGGCGTCTGAGACCATGATTCAGGTGTTACATCATGCGGGATTTGGTTTCATTGTGGAAGGAGTGGGAGGGATAGTGGGATGTTAGTCGATCTAAATGGCAGAAGGTGGATAACTCGGCGACATTGATATGCGGCACAGTCGCCGCATTAACCGATTGACCGCTCAGTCAGAGTGGGGCGATGTAAGGATATCGATTTGGTATATGGAGTAAGCAGAAGTCCAGGAAAAAGAACTAGTTTGAAAAGTTTTCCTCTCTGAGGGTAATAATGCCCAAAATTCTGGAGTAGAAAGTGATACCTATAATTATGACTAGACAAGTCATATTATAAGTCACAATCAATCGACACATAATAATAACAATGCAGTCTCCATCCAATAAACCCGTGTCAACCGAATCAATTATAAACCAAAACAGCCAAGACAGCCAAGACGTCTAGCCACGAGAAACCTATTTTGATTACTCAGTATAAATAGTTCTTACGCCCCCATCCGGGAAGGCCCGCTGATCGATGGACCAGAAATGATCGGTTCGTGGGAGAGTTGACCTCCGAATCCTTGGTCATGAACTAACAGACACATGGGCTTAGGTAGCACCTCGCGGATTGCTTAGGATAGTACCTACTCCGTACAACTGACCATGTGAATGGAGTCCAAGTTTGGAATAGTGCTTGATTAGCCCCGGCTGGGGTAAGTCTTTGCGAGCAATATGGAAGATTGGACGGCAAAAATCACCGGGGTAGATCCACGCGGCGACACTTCTACGCGTTTCGAACCTGGGAGAGAATCATTCTAGACGGACCACTTGGTTCTAAAAGGAATGTCAATGAACACTATGGGTGTCCTCCATAGTTTCAGTGTTCTTGGTGTTGATCTTGAAGCTAAAGGCACTATTTGCCTGGGCAGCTGAGCCAGAGGACTTTCTATTACTAAACTGTCGTATATACGAATACGGCCTATTTATTTCTCTGATTCTGGTGCAATAGTACTGGTGTTTGATCCCATATTAGGTCTGTTCATGTGAAGAGGATCAATTAGTCGTGTTCATGGTTTACCATGCTTGACTTGCATCCTATGGCCTAATAATACCTAATATACTGTCTGCTTTGGACCTAGAAATCAACAATTATAAGCATTTAAGCATGGTCAGCGTGAGATAGACATGCAATATATAATAAATATAGTAGTAAGTGCTGGATATCAAGACGCCGTCACTTGCTAATTGGTGTTTTTAGCCGAATAGTCAAGATAAGACATGATACCAGAAGTGCCTGCTCTAGCAGATATTCAATTACAGCAATATGGAGAAGAGGACATAAAATACGTAAACTATATAAAAGTCTAAGAAGCATTAACTGATTAATTGACTAATAAACAAGTGTCTCTTTAATTTTACATATTTAGGAGGTGTCAATAATTATAAGAATCAATAGACCCACTGACTATAGTAGTTTTATGCTAGAGTTTATCAATATTATTAATATATGGTTATTCTTCCTAATTCCTCTAACATAGTAGTTACAAAGAACTGACGGAATAAGTGCTCGCCACAGTTTTTTCTCAATATCTACCATAGCTTAGTATGATAGTATTTGGGATTAAACATATGTGTTGTAGTCCAACAGAATATTAACATTAAAATAATTATAATATGTATCATTTACTCTAATCATGACCATGGTAAGATACTTAAAATGCAGTATGAAAATGATGTCCATGGCGGTAATCAAATGCTGAGATACCAGACATATGAAGCCCGACCAGAATGCTGTTCCGTACTTTGGTGCAGTGGTTGAGATGAGATCAACACAAGGTTCTGTAGCACCATCTTCATTGAAACGCAGGCCTGCCGGGATATAGACACAGCAAAAACTTTTAAGGTTCAGTACAGGACTTTAAAGCAACTCTCTAGTAACTGTAGTAAAATAATTATTTCTTGACATGAAGATCTCATCGCAGGCTTCCTAACAAGCTCAGAATATCTCTTTGTTATACATCTCTAGATGATCATGCAGTGGAGAATAAGCCAATCAGTATTCTCAGAGACGAACATAGCACTGGATCAGGAAATATACTTCATAGGGACAGAATGATTAAGGGAAAAATAATAACCATCGGTCAGCCTACAGCATCATAGGTAGCACCATCTTTGCATGAGACGAAGCTCATACATATATTTTATCCAGAAAACATGGAGTCGAGCATAATAAATCTAAATCAGGCAATTAAGAGAGAGCAAATCACTTGAGGAAGTATAAAGTATGCACCTACCTACTTTATGAATCATCGCCGCTGATCTTAAGTATCATACTGGAATATGTCTTAGACATTCCGACGTAGGATTATTAGAATGAAAACTATACTGGACTAAATAGTGATCTGTTTCCGAAACTTGCCAAACTAATCTTGTATTAACCGTGATACTAAATTTTTGTTTGATGATAGGTTATATCAGATAGACGCTGTCAATTATATTGTACTTATTCTCCACCTATCCCTCTGTTTCTGTGGCAAGATACCGATGAAATTGATTATATGAAAAGAGTTGCGAATGGTTACAGGATCGCAAGAAAGAAAAAAATGTCAAAATAGAAAGTTATGTGGAAAACACACCGAGTCAGCTAACATGCTTCTAGTTGTATGTCTCACCATTGAACATTATTTGCGTGGTTGTTGCCGCTGAAGTTAATTTGAGACAGCCAGGAGCATTGGTTATGCTAGGTAAAGTATAGTATTACATGCTTAATGACGATTGCCAAATAGTATTACAGACAAGGATCAAGAAGAACAGGTAGACAGGTAGAGCTTGCTGAAGTTAAAGCAGATGAAATCCACAGGAAAGGCGAAAAATTATAAGTCAAAAACTACCCGAAATCCAAAAATGCAGAAATAGACTTTACACGTGGTTGATTGCAATCACTGAACTTAATTCACAGACGTATACCAGGAATAGATCCCGATGTATATTATAATATAATATTTAGGGACTAGCAGGGATAGCACTGGGATTGGTGCGACAGCAGATAACGTCTCGATATTTTTAGCACAGACCCTGCGGACGTCAACCTTCTTACACACCATATTCTTTCTATTCTCGAAGATCGTTATCAATACCATTGAAACTTTCGTCTTTGACCATTTTATCTGACAGGTTATTATGCGATCCTGTACACACAATCCTCTTTTAAAAAGACAGCGATCAGCTATCCCCCTTGGAGACGAATGCGGATCAATAACGGTAGCTTGGGTGGTCATGTCGGCGTCAGATATGGCCATAGCCAAGGGAGGTTTCCCCCGTTGACGTGGACACATCTACCACAGGCAAAGTACTCAACCACCTAGAAGGCAAGAATACTGCAAAAGAAACCGGGGTAACGTGAAGACAGCCATGACAGAGACTCAAGATAAGGACGGATGTTGGATCTTGCCCAAACCGGTTACACTACGCTGTACACTGATCGCAAGCATGCCCTTGATATTTGAAGATTTCGTCGCCAATCTAAGGGAAGCCGAAGTACCCAATACCACAGCGGAACAACATCCCGCGAGTGCACAGCCTGATGATCAGGTACGGTACGGCATGCATATGCATCTGGCTGATACAATCCAGAACCCCGAAGCACAACCACATTGACATCACCCCCAGGTTGTTTATAGAAACCGAAACAAAGAATGGAAATCCAAACCCCCTTCCAGAATGATGTCACGGTGCCTCAGGAACAGCCAATCTGAAACAAGATCAACAGCTGAGTCATCATTCCACGCCCATGTGAAGGCCGCATCGGGACGACGACCACCACTCTCTCCCCTTTCGGGGTTGAGAGAATCGCATTCCGATCGTGTTGGCATTGCGTTGGGTTACATTGGGTGTCGTGTGGCCTGTGGCCCCAGGGTGATATCAGCCAATACGTACCATGCCACGCACGGTCACACACACACGCAGCTGTCAGGAGGACGGAAAGGCCCGTGTGTGGAGGGCAGAACAGACAACCCTGCCACCACTACCACCGCATTTTGACACTTGGCTGCTTGATGCGGTTGGTGCAAGGCTGCATCTGGGGTGGTAGCCTGAAATATAGGTAATTTGTCCGGGGAGAGGGGGGGGCGCTGAGCCGAGCCCAGGCCGATCTGGACCATATGCGGGTGACTGACTATCCCTCAGACACCCAGGAACAGGAAGGGCCTAGGAACAGGAAGGTGTCCAGATCCAGACCCAGACTCAGTCCAAAAAAAGGTGGTGCCTGATGCGGGCATCCGACCAAGATTGCCACTCGGTCTTTGTTTCACCTCCGTGGTGCGTGTCTGCGTCAGCTTGATTGGATACCGCACTGGCGCCAAGCTCTGGGTTTGCTGAGTTAGCAGAAGCTTGGCTTGATCGGGGCCAATGGAAGGCCCGAGATCCGGCTGATAGTGGGCTCGAACGTCATGGGTCCCATGGGGCGGCCGCGTCACAAAGCCGGGATGATGCACTGCCAGGAATGGGATTGCTTCTCATCATTGGTTGTGTTTGCGTGATTCGTGCTTCTAAAAAAAACCGACGGGAAAAGAAGGGACCTCTGGTCTGGGATTTAAGTCGGCCGTTCGTCTGGGGTCTTCCTTGATTCTACAGAATATTTCTCCGTCTGTATACCAACTTATATCAGGACATACATACATACATACATACAAAAACATCACATCAACCTATACCATTCTGGAATCAGAGTATCCACACAACATGCCCTCCTCCCGCACCTCCAGTGACCGCAGCGGATCCGTCGGATCCTACGACACCCCCAACGGCCACGCCTACAAGACCTCTCTCTCCAAGCAAGCGGACCCCAACGCGGCCCTGAACGAAGCCCAGCCCAGTTCGTACCCTCCAAGCCAACACTACCACCACTACTATTCAATTACTAACTAACGAAACCAGTGGCCAGCCTCAGCTCGGGAGAAACCATGAACAGCATGTCCCTGCGCTCCGTACAACATCGCGACAGAAACGGCAACGTCATCAGTAAGTGGATTGTATTGTATCCACTGCGAAATTGTGATCCCGTGCTAACGATTGATTTCCCCCAGCGGAACCCGATCTCGCCAACCCTACGAGGTATCGCTTTGAGCGTCCTCTGGATACCATCCGCGCTCATGAAGCGGCTATCGACCGGCGTCGTTGATTGACGCGGTGGGATGGTCGATTTGGTACGATGAGATGTATAATGGGTTTTAGCGATTGTATAATATCTTGATTTATTGGTAATGTGAATATTTAAATAGTCTTCATTCGATCTTGCATTAGTGGTGGGACAGCTGTCCATAGTGGCCGCTCTTGAACAAATCTACGAGTGGCATTTCCCTAGAGGCACTGGATAGCATCTTCGGCCCTGGTTGATGTCTATATTTTCTACCATTTCCACTGACTCTCGAGCCTCCCCTGGTAGCTCATGCCACCCTACCTTTATACCAAAGTATTGCGGTCATAATATATTGTCTTAATCAATGTCTCTTGAGAAAGAGAACCAAGTAATAAAGTACCAACGGTAGCGTCCTAGTAATGTAGACTCAAAAACTATCAACCAATTCAGACATCACCCCAATCCCGGTCAGACCGTGATCCCAGACCTACTACAATTAGCAACATCGTCCGAGCATCGATTCCAGCATACATACAATATTCGCGTAGAACCCCGTGATTGTATGCCCGACAGGAATTTCCAAAGCGTGTTTATTCTCCGGTGAATTCTCCATGAACCGTCCAAACTGGACACTCCGACCCCGGTTGGTGGTCATCTGTGCTGGATCAGATATGACTCGAATACATAGAAGATGGGTATAAGATAGATATATACTCACTTCAAGTCCACTCACGCGAGGGCCTCCCTCCGACCACCAGACCCTTTCGATGATTTCTCCACCAGGGCCGTCGACCGAGAAACTCATTGCTTGGGAATTGAGAGAGCCAAACGGCTCTATACCTAGAATACGGTCGCACGCATCAGGAACGCTCGTTTTGAAAAGCACCTGGATACTTCTAATCGTCCGGTCGACTGGATTAACCTTTACCGAGATCCCGCATACCCCCCGGAGGTGTATCCCAGCGGGCCCGCCAAAGTGGGCCCACCGTAGCGGTGCGTAGTCGGGCGGCGGCGTGCCGTTTCGGAAGTCGCTGAAGTGAAGTCCATGCGGTGGGACATCGGGGTACCATAGTGCGGTGTGAAGGAGGGATATTTGATGATTTGGATCGACCGGATCCGGCTGTCCTGCTTCTTGGACGGATAGACGGACCATTTTAAAATCCTGTGTTTGTTGGTTAATGCTAGTTGTGATGGAGATGGATGACACTTGCATCGAAGCCGGCGCTGAGGGCTGAGATCCCCTTTGAGCATACTAGCCGATGAGTATGTGGCGCGCGGTCGGCAGAGCCGAACCACCGCGACGCAGTTCCGTCACCATGTATCACCCGGATGCCTTCTATACCGCACTCTCCAATTGCTAGTTTGAACCCGTTGAGGCTTGTGACGGGCTCAGAGCACCAGGATTTGTTCGCACTGTAGCCGATAGATTGGGTGGTACCGTCGGCGGTGGTGACTCTCATGCCTGTGACGTACATTGTTCCGCTATGATCCAAGATCGAAAACGAAACTTGGGCGAGACGTTCTGAGATGTTGATGGTCCGTGTGCGAAGCTCCCAACAGCCTTCAGCGACACCGAACCCACTGCTTCCACGAGGTAGTCTGAGGCGGGCGGATGCTTCTCGCCAGGGTGCGGCAGGCATTTGAGTGACTGGAGAGGGATGAGTCGCCTCTTCGTTCCACCTGAGGTCGAGTATTTCTCGAATCCGCCAAACCAGACCACACACTTGCCGTCGGCTCATAACTGCAGGCAGAACACGTACAGGGTTGGTGCAACGATACAGCGATCTCCAGTTACGAAAACCCCGTGGCCGTAGGAAGTGAACCTCATACAACCACGACCTCTCCCCACCCCGCTGGAACCTCGAAAGCCAAAATTGCTGATTGGAAAAGATAGAGACAAAGGCTCTCGACGCCAGGCGGAGATGGCAAACATCAGCCGTCGAAAGGAGGGAAGCGATAGTATCGCGCATCTCTTGTGGAATGGTGCTGAACACATCACTGTTGCCGCTGGCGGGACACGATCGGAGCGTTCCTCCAGGCGGATAGCCAGGCGCATTCTGAACGAGACGTCTAATATGTAGGAAGTTGAAGGGACTCTCAGCACACTGGCTAATCCTGAGGTCTTGGCGAATGATCTCCAAAGTTTGGGCCCAGCCACCGAGGGCAATTGACTTGGGGAGTGGCAGTGAGCGACAGACCTCATACAACCGGGCGACAGGGACCCGCGCTGGATAGAAATCTATTTCCAGAAGCAACCAACAGGCTTCATGGAAGACAAATCCATAACGGCCGTTTACCGGCTGACCGTTCAGGACGCCTATCTCGTCATCTTGCGGAAAACTGTACCCTGAATCGTCCCATCGCACGGTGTATTCCAGAGGCACAAAGCACCGATTGGTAACGCCGTCGTCGTACAGACCGACGCCGGAGATGGAGATTCCAGCGGGGCTGGAGTAGACTGGGATGGTTAGGTCCCGTCGGTGTGGTGGATGCTGGGGATTTACTTACTGACGCGGAAGTTCTTGTGCCACGAAGCGGTGTAGCGGGATGGGGGTCGGACGTTGGGGTTGTTAAGAATGCATTGGCAGAGATTACAGTAAAGATATAAAGTCATGTCGGTGAACGGGGGAGAGGAGTTGGAGACGGGTTATTGGAACGGATACGTGGAGATTGCATTGGATAGGGGTTAGTGCGCATAGCTGCGTTGTAGACTCGTGGTAGGTCAGTCTTGTCAACGAGGAAGTGACAGATCAGACCACTCGCCAACTGTATTTGATGGTGGTTTGCGCTTTCCGTAACTCGGTAGACTGTGAATAGAATTTCCGATTTTATCAAGCCCCTCAGCTGGCATATACGACAGAGAGCGAGCTATAGCTCTATACGTGGAGGAGGAAAGAAGGTAGACGCTTGCCTCTCTAGATGCGGCCAGATAACTACGTCTGTCGGGAGACAAGACAAGGCAAGTGCGAGCCGTATAACCAATTCAACACATAAAAAACTCGGTGACTGGGCTCAAACCACTCCAGCCCGGAGTGCCAGTAATCATATTCCTCGAGTCATGCGGCATCACCCAATAATCCATGATATATCCCGCTGGGAGAACCAACTATATCTATAGGGGTCACTTGACAGGGTCACGGGACATGCGAGCCCTAGAACGGCCTCGACATACTTGCTGCCTCATTTCGACCTCTTCTCTCCCGTCGACAAAATTGAGCAGCATCGATCAAAGAGTACTGGTCCCAATTGAGAGGCAACTTCTTAAAGAATATGATGTTCTCGTAAAGTTAGCAATATCGACACAAAATTGTCTATATAAACACCTACAGATCTCAACGCGTCTTCGTCCATGTCTCCCGCACTGGATCCCCTTTGCTAGAATGGACCTCCCATTCTGTAGAATCAAAACATCCCGTACAGTCGTCTCTCCTGCCCAGGAGATTCTGCGGACGGTAGTCCCGATCGGCCTCCATCCTGCGAATAACAGACACATGTATAACAGCATCATCGGGAACGCCCCGGGCGGCGCCCCTGGGAGGCGGCCACCGCGCCACCTTCCATCTCCCCTGCGGCTGCAAGTCAATCCGCTTGATAGGGAAGTACTCCATTGCCCTCCAAGCAAGCACAGACGCACGAGACAGTCCATGTCCAAACGACAAGAGATCGTGGAGTTTCCCGCGGGTGCTCGACTCCTCTAGCGCCGCATGGAAGTCCAAACCCTCATCCACGCCCGGCCCGCCATCACCACTAGTCGCCACCTCAGCACAGCCAAACCTGCGCATCTTGGCCTCGTCAAACCTTAACCCAGCGCGACTCGCCTCCTGAACCATCCACACAAGTGGCGCATGGCTCAACTGGTGTCTCTCACTCTCGTCCGACCGCTGACATCCACCCCCGATATCCGCATGGCCCCCAGGAAACCACACCTCCTGCACATCCTGCTCCTCGGCCTTCCCCAACACAGCCGTATTCAGTCTCTCGGCAGCATCCCCACGACTCCGTCTCTTCCACACAGCCCGCAAGCTCGACGCCGTGCGCTCCGGCCCCGGACCCACACAAGGACACCTCGTCCCCATAGGCCTCAACAACACCGGACGAAACTTCACCCTCCTCTCATCAACACTAACAGCATGACGCGTAACCTGCGCCATTGACAGAATCTGCAAATCGACCCGGAAATCAGCAATACTGTTCACAGTGTCGAACACGCCCAGGAAGCGCACGGGCTGGCTCGTCGGCCGACACAGCGTCTCGCGCGTCTCAGTCATGAAGTGCAGTGCGCGGCGCTTGGCGTCCGCGTCGCACCCGCGTGTCTTCCACGTCATGAACGCCTTCCATATCAAAGGGAGCATCTCCTCGTTGTCGGGGCCGAGGAGCCCCACGAAGTCGACCATTTCGACGAGGAACCGCGCGGTGAATGCCCCCCGACTGAAGCCGAAGACGTAGATCTGTGTTCCCGCCCGGTAGTGGCGCATGAGAAAGCGGTACCCGCCTAGCACGTGCTGGTGGAATGTTCGTCCCAGGGCGAGGTCCACTGCGTGGGATGAATTTGTTAGATGTCCCGTGCGGCGGATGGTCGTGCTTGCTAGGGAGCCGGGGGTTATCTGGGTGCCGATGCCGGCTGGGGGGGGTTAGTGTGGTATGGATTTGGTAGAAAGGAGGAAGAAATACGTTGATAGTAGCATACTGTCGGGGGAATGAGGTCAGTATTAGCTGGTGGATGGACTGGACGGGGACATGCACTGCTCGTCGGTCCGCTCTAACATGCGGCATATTCGGAGGATATTGGTCTCGGTGCCGTCTGTGCGGAAGGTATTGCCTGTGCCGTCGAAACAGAGCACGATTTGTCTTTCGACTGGGGGCTGTTCTTCGCTTTTCATTTTGCGTTGTCTTCTTTGTCCGTCGGGGTTGATGCGGGAAATAGGTAGGGAGTGTGGAGATATTAGTATGCGGTGACAAGTAGCTCCTGCGCGGCTCGGACTATGCCCGTCGAAGCAGCAATATGATATGTCGGATAGTGGGTCGCATGCCTCGCATGATGGCCTCACTGTAGGCAGACAACTGTTTGAAGGGCTGTATCATTGAGCGGCAGCTGAATATGACGTCGTGACTGTATTCGATTTTGCCAACTATAGCAACATGGAAAGAGGTGGAACCAAAATGATAGTGGAACAAGTCCTCACTATGAACTGTCATGCATATTGAAGTCGCACAACATAGCGTGCACCGGTGATGACTAGTCAGACCTGAGTGGACTTGTAGCGCCACCTGGCACCAGGCAGCCACTTGCAGATGGAATCAAGTTCAGGGCCACGGTTCCATCCCTCGAGCCAAGTCCGCCTGCCATGCACCAAGTAAGGTTCAGCGCAGACCGCAGGCTGGGCTGTAGCTGCAGGAAGAACTGCCCAACGCGCTCGAATTCTACCTTCGCATGATCCTAGTGGTATAGACTGGCTGCAGCCATTACCAGAATAAATGGTGTCGACTAGGTGAGATAGACGCCGTGTGACTGCTTTGAGGAAGACTACTGATTGTGATAGTATACTTGTAGTGACTCAAAAGTATAGTTTAGACAGAGTTTAAACCAGATTCTAACCACAGTCGAATAAACCACCCTCGTGAACACATGACACACAAGCCCTAATCCAGTACTCCATACTTCTACCCACATATGCGTATAGTCCCGCCCGGTGATATATACCTAGTTGAGTGAGCGCTTCCGCAGAATAGCAGAATGCTCGTTCAGCTGCTCCCACTCATGTGCATCGTAACATGCCTGCCGACTCTGTCTCACAGCCCATTGCGCTCGCTCTCGCATCTCTCCCTCGTATACATCCAGAGCAGCTTTTGCGTCTTCGCCGCCATACACCTTGTCGATGGCCTCAGCCAGCCAGTATGCATCCAGGATGCCATGGTTGCCTCCCTCGCCGCGGTCTACATCCCCAGTCAGTGAGCACCATACCAAACAAAAAGAAGGAGAAGACAAGAAGAAAAGAAGAATCTTACACATGGTCATCGCATGCGCAGCATCCCCCGCCAACGTCATACGTCCCCCATTCTCCCAATCCAAACATTCCCAATCCACCAGCTTCACCTCCGTCACGGGCGTCCCCTCGGGAATCCCCTGCACAGCATCAAACAAACAAGGCGCGAACCCCTTCGCCCTCCTCTTCATCCCCGCCAGTCTCCCCTCATCCGTCCCCTCAACCTCATCCTCCACCGACCTCACCCTCCACGACAGACAGATCTGCGCGCGGAACCTCTCCCTCCCCGTCCCCAGACTCCCATTCCGCACAGGTGTCTCCAGCATCGAATACCACAAGAACGTCCCCGTCCCCGGATGACACCCCTGGAACAGCAGCGGGTCCAGCTTCCGCAGCGGCGCGATCTCCTCCGGCGTCATATCCACCGCAACGCCTACAAACCGCATCCCTTCCAGCGGCACATTGCGATATCCCCCCGGACACAGCGCCCGTCTTACCACCGAGCGAGCCCCCTCCGCCCCAACGACCATCTTCCCCGTTGCGCGCGTGCCGTCCTCAAACTCCACGGTGACTGTCTCCCGACATAACGACGACGAGGAGCCCAACCCCTCCACACCCACCAGCCGCTTTCCCCAGTGCACCCTCTCTTCTAACCCAACAAGCAAAGCCCGCCTCATCCCGTCCCTACTCACGCGCCACCGCTCACTCGGGGGAATCTTGAACTTGGCTTCCCCTGTCGACAGGTCCAGGAAGAGGAAATTGCCGTTGTCATTCTTGGCGACGTCGGGGTCGACTTGTTCTGCTTCGATGAGGGATAGGATTTCGGGTGGGACGGTCTTGCGTAGGTAGTGCAGGCCCCAGTGGAGGGTCATGGCCCAGCCTTGGGGGCGGGCTGTTGGGGAGGCGTCGCGCTCGTAGACTTCGAAGGGGATGTTTTTCTGTTGTACATTGTATTGACATTAGTTATGCAATGGGCTTTGGAGGTAAGGGCGGGACGGACCTGCTTTAAGGCTTGGGCTAGCGTGAGGCCTACTATGCCGGCGCCGATGATGAGGACGGGGTCCATTTTGTAGAGATTGATGGGATAATCACAGTCGCTGTATCTAATTGCCGACCAGTACTTCGAAGTAATTGATATACCCAGCGGAGGGTGACGAGATTGCAGAATCCAGGCATCTGTGCTTACTTCTGACTTTGACTTCCTTGCGTATAAAACACGCTATATAGAAGGCTGTGCGAAGCGGCAAACTCTAAATGAGACGTACTAGATTATACCAATTTCCCTAACGGTATACAAGTCCTGGATATCCCGACAGCCACAATTACAAGTGTGTATTTAATAAACGTAGCGAAACCCACCCTGATCATACCCATCAGGCTGTAACTTCCCCTCGATGCGACCCATCGCGGGCATCCCCATCCTGCTGGCCCGCGCGTTGCGCACCCCATACAGCACGCGTAGGGCAGTGGCGATGACGATACCGCCGGCGTTGACGGCCACGAGGGTGAGTTTCGCAGGGAGGTACCTGTTATATCAGACTTAACGTACGTGTCAGTAAGGTCGTATTGGCAGACATACTCTGGTGCGTCGGCCGCTTGGAACGTCTGCGGACCGATGATATTGGCGATACTAAACGCAGCAGATATCATTGAGCATCCAGAAACCTGATAATGTTAGCTAGCAAGCAGTAATCAACACCGCAACCAGGGAGAAATACCCGCATCGTGTAATCCTTATAATTCGCGCCCGTCCACGCAAAAATCAACGCCAACGGCGCCACCGTCGAATTCACCAGATAAATCCCCACCAGACACCCCCCCTGGTTCGACGCGGGCAAGAAACTCATCAGACACGACCCCACGAGCGTCGGCACCAGCAGCAAATCAATCGCCAACCAGCGCGAATACCGCCGCGCAATCGCCCACGTCGACACCATCGTCGCCGCGATACTCACCACCCCACTCGGCATATTCAGCAGCGCGCTCTCCTCACTCGTATACCCAAACCCCTTGATCAACACCGCCGAGAACGTCGTAATCACCCCGCTGGGAATACAAACCAGCACAGTCAACAGCACCAGCAGCCACGTTTGCGCGTCGCACACAGCCCCAGCGAGCGATCTCCACCCACTTTCCCCCTCTTTGCCCCCCACTCTCCCAGCCTCGTCGTCCCGCAGCCGCTGCGCGATCCGCGCCCGCTCCGCCACGCTCAGAAACCCCGCTGTCGCCGGCGAGGACGGGAGCACGAACAGGACGAGCCCGGCGATGGCGATGTTCACCACCCCGATCGCGACGAACATCGCCCGCCACCCGTGCAGTCCTGTTCCCGGTGGTGTGGCGCGCTGCGCGGCGTACGAGATCAGCCCGCCGATGATTTGGCCGGCGCCGAGTCCGCAGTACCAGAAGCCGTAGCGCGGGGTGGACTCTGCTCGGGTGTACCACATTGCGGTGTAGATTGTGAGGGCGGGTGCTGTTACCGTTATTTTCATACATTATAATGAAGAGGAGGAGGAGGAGAAGAAGAAGAAGAAGAGAGAAAGGTACCGATGACAGCCTCCATCACCCCCAGCAACACACGCAAAGCCATCATGCCGGCAAAATTAGTCGCCGCAGCAGAGCAGCAGAGAATCACGCCCCAGCAGAAGATGTTCGCTCCGAGGACTTTCGTCACGGGGTAGCGCTGGAGGAGGATTCCTACATATTACTATTAGCAAACTATATGCAATGTAGTAGAGAGCGTTGCACCTTGAGGAATCTCCGCCACGGCGTAGGCAATGAAAAACGCCGTCGCCAGCCAGGAGAATTCATTCCCGTGCATGTGGAGGTCCGCTTGCAGGCCCATTACGTTTGCGTACTGTTTTGTTAGCAGTGTATGATAAGAATATATTGAAAAAGCATACGTTGAGCGAGACTTTGTCAAGGAATTGCAGAAAATACGTCAGGAACATGATGGGGAGAATGCGCCAGTCGATCTTGCGGAGTAATGCGGTGTCGTTGAGTTCATGGTCGGGGATGGCGATGGGAGGGCTTTCTTGGAGTGTTTTGGGCGATGGGTCTGCCATGATGTATTCTTTCTGTTCTGTCGTTACTGCGGTGGATGTGCCTTGGATATTTGACAGTAGAAATAACAGCAGTCTAGAGAAAGAAAGGAGTAAATATGGACGGAGAGTTTCTCTTCTCCCTGACAAAACCACAAGGTTTGTGCGTTATGCAAGGATGCGACAGAAAGACAGGGACGCATAACAAGCGCAATACCAGCATGTAACACCCCAATGCAAGACGACCTGAAATTATATAAAACAAGAATACTGATAGGCTACAAGGCTTTCGTCAAGAAACTTTCACGGCACGCCACGTCTGCGCAATATACGCGTTTTTGCTCAGCCCCCGAGCATTCCTCCCATACGCCACGTCTTTCCCTCGAACGTTCCCCAGCGAAACCTCCCCACATTGACGTCCGATTTCCTCAAACCGGAACCCCACTGTCTCTGCCAGCGCGATAATCTCGTCGAGAGACAGCTGCAGCAGCGGCGCACTGCCGTATAGCAGTGGGCCGAGGTTCAACCACACGCCGCCGGGCTGCAGCAGCCGGTGGATCGTCTCGAGGTAGCTGAGGAGGTTGCGCGCCGTGTCGAGGAAGAACAGCGTGACGATGACGTCGTAGGTGCCGTCTTGACCGTTGAACACGCTGGTAAAGTCCCCTTCGACCAGCACCACCTGCGAGGGGTCGACCGCCTCGTCGGGGAATGCGACCGCCCGCTGCAGGTCGGCCGTCGTGGCGTGGTGCGACCACCAGTCGATGTAGGGGTGGAAGGATATGCTGTGGGGGGTGGGCTGCGCGGTGGTCATGTATCGATAGATGAGGTTCATGTACATGGACCATTCGTTCATGGTTACTTCGAAGCCTGCGATTGTCAGTGTCGATCCTGTCTGCTAGGCTGTGCTGCACACTGATAGGAAGTAAGTAAGTACCATCTAGTCGCGCAATCTCATGCGCCAACCGCCCAGCTCCACCCCCAGGAACAAGCACCTGCAGTCGCTGATCCGCCCGTCGCATGCGCTTCAACTCGTCCATCAGACACGGGAACGCCTCGTCGCGCTCAACAGCGCCTTCCTCCGCCCAGTCGCGCACAAAGTGCTTCATCGCCTGGGTGGCGCTGGTCTTGTCGGGGGTCTTCTTCAGCTTGTCTTGCTCAGCGATGAAGCTGGCCAGTTCCGCCGTCGAGATGTGATAGAACTGCAGGCCTTTTCGCACAATGTCTTTGGCAAGGTTGTCGTTGTCATCGAGTAGATGCTCGGCTGTGTTGAGCTTGCGCGTGTATTTGATTGTGGATTCGATTATCTGCTTTCGTTAGTGCTTGTCTTAGAGGGTGTTGCTGAGATTAGGTCGCGTACAGAACGCTGTTTCTTCGACACACCCTTGTACAAGTCTCGCCATCGCGTGATCTCCGCCTGATGGCGTTCTTTGTATCGAGAGAAGGCCCATAACGCAGATAGCAGCCGATGGCGCGGGTGGGAGGCATCCCAGGCGCGGCTACCCCTGTCGAGACGCGCCTGCAGTCTGGCGAATTCTTCTTCGTGGCGCTGCAGCGGGTTGACGATGGTGATGTTGCTCACAATGACTTGTGTGATGTCGTGGTGTTGTGCTTGGTAGAATGGCTGGTCCTGGTCTTGCTGGACGGGTATAGGTTGCGGTCCCGGGTTGATAATTTCGCCGCTGGTCCATGCCGTGCAGGCGAGGAACAGGAAGAGTATTCGTCGCATGGTGTTGAGATGTGTTCAGTAAGAGACTTTTCATGATTGATATTGGTGTGGTTTGTTCAGATAATCTGGTCCCAAGGTCCTTTCTACCAGGGTCCTCGCCAAGATATTGGCATTGTATAGTAGCTTACTCGTGATATACCTTGGCGAATATTTTTGAAAATTCTACTTCCAATGTCTTGGATAATAAGTCTATTGGTGAAGCATTCATGCTAGACCAGCTATAATCATACGAACACACCCTAGTGATACCACTGGTGGCCACCAAGAGTGCGGACGTTCTCCGGCTCTAGATGCCCGCCGTCAGGGCCTTAAGTGAGAATGACCACGCTTCAAACTTGTTCATCGGGTCGGCTAGACTACGAACTTGAGACAAACCACATGACGCCGGAACTAGGTCTATAAACCTAAGAAGCCAGCACTAGCCTATAACCTAAGTTATCGGAATCCCAGTCTGGAGCGAAGCGGTACCCTTGGCACCGATAAAGTCCTCAAGACTGAGCCAAGAAAACACCAGGTCGTCCGATTCGCTCTTCTCACGCGTACTATCATCCTGGATCGGGGTTTTGTTCTTGCAGAACACCCTCAGCTCTTTGCATGCCACATCGCCATTCTTCCTGAGGTATTCCCGCATCACGTCGCCAGCGCTCGTGACAATCCGACTGACCAGCTGGGCCCCGCTAGGTGCGAGTCCCATAGCGCGTGCGTTTTGGGCCGAACCGCGCGCGACGTGATGGATGAGGATGACGATGTTGGAGATGAAGGAATCGTCGGGCATGTATGCCGACGTGAAGTATTGGACGAATTTATGGTGCTCTTTGTCTCGGATCTGTCGGAGGAGCTCGACGGAGCGCTTGTGCATGCCGAAGTAGTTGTATAGGATGATGGGCTCCTCTTCGAAGAGCTTGGACTTCACGAAGGCGAGAAGGTGCAGGATGTCGATGTTGTGGGTGTTGGACCACCGTCGGGCGAGGTTATATTCCGGATTGGATTTCTGAAGCTCCTTTCTGGACGGTTCAAGCTTCGACTTTTGTGAAAGCTCGTCTAGGACCCTGTCGATGTTTGCAATTCCGCCATCCCCCTCCACATCAGCAACGTAGTGGGCGAAAAACAAGTTCGCGACTGCAGTGGTGGGCTTGAGTACGCGGGCGCTCTTGCCGTCAGGCTTCTGAAATTCATATCTTTTGCTCCGGGAATCGCGTGCAAAATTGGTAGCGGACGAGATGCCCGTGGCCAACTCAAGGCGGTTCAGCGATTCCGCGGCGTTCTTCGGCCGCGAACCGATGAAGATATGGGACTCGCCGTGGATCTTGATGAAAGCATCCATGTCAGGCCATCTCAGGTCTTTGTGCCCTGGAGAAGTCATGACGAGGTTGTGCAGGAAGGCCAGCTGTTGGACGTCGTACCATTGGGTGACGAGCTGCTGGCCAACGGATTGCATTCGAGTATTGAGATTGAACAGGATCAAGCCGCAGAGGATGGCATGCTGCGACAAGAGTGCATGCTTCTCGGGCGGGGAACCAATGCCGTCGAGCCCAGAGTGGGCTCGAATATCTTGGAACAGATCTTGTATGATCCATGACTGGACGGTTGACCGTATACTTCGAATCTCCTCGTCACCCTCCTTTGGCCAGAATTTGGGCGGAGGGTGTGTTTTGGACAGTTCCAGATAGTCGTCGATGGTCTTCTGGATGCGAAGTCCAGACATTCGGAGGTCGCCAAATGCACCCAAGGTACTGTGTCGCATGATATGATGGACGTCGAGGAAGACTTGTGAGGCGAAGCAAAGCCACAGACTAACCTTTTTCGTCTTGGCAAACTCAGCAAGGCCACGAGTGAGGGCGTCCTCGGCAGGCATTTGGAGTTTGAATTTATCAACCATGCAAAACTCTGGCAAAATCGACAGAAGGATGATTTTGTCTTCGTTGAATTTCTGACCCACAGACATCCGCTCTCTGTCCGCTTTCGGATTATAGGTACCAAAGTAGCCCTTCTTAAACACTGGCATATGATTGACCTGAAGGACATCTGCAAAGGACTTAAGCAGGACCTTGGTTGGCACATAGCACAAGTCGGCGATATCAGCCATGTTCTTGTTGTATGGCAGGCCGACCTCAGTGGATGGAGCCGCAGAAATGCCGCGGGTGAAAACGGCGATGTTGTAGACGATTTTCTGGACATTATTATCCCTCTTCTCCGGAAGGCAATCGCGCCACTCAGCCTCCACCTCCTGCACAAGCTGTCGGGCCAGTTGCAAAGCACTGTCGGTCACGACGGCGGCGTTCATCAGGTCGATTTTCTTATCTCGATACTCCGACCAGGTGATGGACAGAAATGTTCGCATATTGTTCAAGTCTTGAAGTAAGCAGAGCGTTCTGAAGAACAGCTGACCAAGATATGCGTCTTCTGCCTCATCGTCGTCCTCTTCGTCAACGGTCACCTTGACGATCTTCTTCGATTCCGCGGGGGTCGGTTGAGTTTGCGCGGGAGTATCCTGGGGCTCCTCCACCGTGAGAACGGCAAATCTGTTGAGAAAGCTGTCATCAACGGCATCGTCACTCGGAGCCTCCGCCGTCGGTTGTGGCTGCTGCTTCGCGTCTGGCTTCGAGGGTTGGCTGGTCTCCCATTCCAGCGTCTCGCAGATTTGCTCCAGAGTCGTGACGAAATGAGCGTGGCGCTTGTTGTTCGCGGAGTCACCCTGGCCCAAGAACCAGGACGTGACCGATTTTCTCAATTTGATGGCACGTCTGGCGATGGTGAGAACTGACTGAGGGACCGCGAGAGCGGAACCAGCCACCACCTCGGCGAGCTTTTGCAGATCTTTGGTTGTCGCACTATAGTGGACTGGATCTGCATCTGAGCCATGGCTTTTGTCATTGCGTTTACCCTTTCTCGCAGTAGGAAGGGTGGCGGAGAGGGCCGGTGGTTGATAGCCACATTGGTTGGCGGTCTCCACTAACCATGTTGCAAACTGATTGGTATCTGCTTTGTAGCGGGCGTAACTACTCTGCAAGAATCCGGGTAGCATATTGCTTATAAGACCAAGGGGACAGAGGAGATGGCGCGAGAATCGATGAGACAGGGACGCGACAGGGTTGATATATGAAGCTCAAAAGTGGAGTTCATCTATTAGTCATCATGTCCCCAGCCTATGACGTCCTGCTATTCCTCCCAGCCACACACACTATGAATGTATCAGAACCCCACAGGTACAAACAGAACAGAACAACATATAACTTGTTGAGAAGAATCCCACTCGTGGACAAAAGATACCTGGGAAAATTTGCGCTGTGTGGGTACCCTTTCACGACGTCTTTTCCATTGCGACATAACTAAAGAAGATAAAGAAGAAAAAGAAGAAAAATGACCGATCTCTCCACCCGCATCTCTATCCGTTGGCCCCCTTCCCCACCCTCCGAACCAACGGATACCATTGTTCTCTCTGTCAATGGGTGGTATGTCGACTTGCGCGTAGACAAAGCTACGGGTGGTTTGGATTGGGCGATCGCTGGGGAGAGATTGGTTGATCAGGATGATTCTAGTAAGTAGTATTTGTTCCTACACAATATATATAGTATCTACATATATTCCCGAGTCTATATATATACTGGTGGGGTAAATTAATTGAGGCAAAAATGGAACAACGCTCATCCAAAATATAGATGTGGTGCGATTCACACACGAACTCGACTCCCACGGTGTCTTCTCCACGGCAGACTGTGGGACGTTCTCAACACTACCAAACGGAGACGACCTTGAAGTCGGGGAGATGCCGCGTGCGGATATTCCTGGGGCGCCCGTCTGCGCCTACGAGGAGGTGTGGCGCTCGCTGGTGCCGCCTGTTGGCGCGGAAGGAGAGGGGCATTGCGTGTCGTGGGTATTGGAGGGGAGGAAGAACGGAGGGGAAGGAGAGGTGGTGAGGACGTTTCTAGGGAGGGCGGGCGGCGTGTATATTGCTTTGAGACAGGTGCAGACTATTCAGGGCGACGTGAAGCAGGGAGGAGAAGTCAGTGCGCGGCGAGAGGAGTGGGGAGTCTCGTCTGGGTGGCGGGATAAGTATATCTTTGGGCTGGATTGTGGGAGCCTACCGTTGATGACGGATGTGGGTGAGGATCAGAGGGAGTGGAAACAGGGGCAGATGGTTGTTGTTTGTGGGGAGGAGTATGTGGTTCGTGGATTGGATGTTGCTTAGTTTTATCATGTACACATTTTAGACTTATATAGACGATGTGGAAGTATTTAACATCAGAGCCCCTACCCATGATAGTAAGACAGCACCATAGATCTCTCACTAGTCCCGAATCATGATCAAGCATACACAAAAGCGACACCAACCGCCATCGCAGCAACAGCAGAAAGACTAACGCCAATCGCGCCTGCACCGCCCTCCTCACCTGCAGATCCAGTCGCCGAGGCAGCAGCAGAGCTTGTCTCAGCGGGTCCATCACAATGCCAGTGGTCCCCATGCGGCTCGCAGCCCACCGACTGGCTAGGGCTAGGCACCGTAGGCGACGCAGAGCTGGTGGCGTCGTCCGAGGCGCTAGATGTAGCGGCTGCTTCGGTCGACGCGGGCCCATCGCAGTGCCAGTGGTCGCCGTGGGGTTCGCAGCCGGCAGATTCGCTAGGGCTTGGGACGGCGGGAGTAACGTTGCTGTGTTCTCCTTCTTCGGTGGAGGTGGAGGTGGGAGTTTCAGCCGGGCCGTCGCAGTGCCTGTCTGAGTTAGCTTTGTGGTGAGAGATCGATGGGATGAACACACCAGTGATCGCCGTGTGGTTCGCAGCCAACGGAGGCCGTGGGCGATGGGCCTGGGTCTTCTTTTGCCAGGGCGATGGAGGCCAGGCCCATGATGAGGAGGGTGGAGTACTTCATGGTGCTGTTTGGGGGAGAGCGCGAGAGATAGACAGAGAATATGGTCTTAGGATTATCAGCTTGGACGGAGAGGGACTTACCAGCTTTATACTGGCATGCCTCGTCCCGTCTACTCATTTAAGTTCTCTCCATGCGCAAAAGCCTGTTGATGCCAAGCAGAGCGGAAGACTTGGCATCCTCAAGGTTCTCACGACGCTTCGAGCGCCTCTTTTGAATTTCCCGAACAGGGCAAATTTCATATCTATTTTGATTGCGATTTGCATGTATGAAACTGAGACATTAGTTATATTTCGCGGTCTCAGTCTGTTGAGCCAATTGCGCTGTTGCTAATTGTGTAGTAATATCAGTCAATATCTATCGTCATGGACGTCAACACCAAATCTCTGCCGCTCGCCAAGGATGATTGAGAACCTTGCGGACTGGCGTGAGGTATTCCTTCTTGTCTAAACCATGGGATGGCAGTATTGGATATAAAGATCCGATCACTCGCTAATTGCGTTTTTGGTCGAATGGTCCTGGTGATGATGGTGATTTTGATTTTACCTCCCTTGGGCGTACGGACATGTCTTCCACTGTGAATTTATATACATTATGTAAGACAAAGAATGGCCACTCTGTGGCATATATGTCGGGTATTTGACCAGTTGACTGCACAATTCCACCGTTTGAGACAGGGCAAGGTAGTGTTATGGGCCATAGACGGCTGATTTCGAGTGACTCTATGGCAAAATGGTCACGGTAAAAGACGTATTAACAGATAGAATCCGTGTACAAAGGCAGGCAGCACAGTAATTGGTTATATCCTTGACGATAGGACGTTTGATATGCCGTTCAATCACGAAAAATATATCTCTGAATAGAACATTTGGTAGGGATATCAGTCAGTTCATGCCCTCCCAAACTGCCGTTCGGCTTTTGTAAGCAGTGGCTGAAAGGTTATGAGACCCTTTGAAGAAATCATCAGTTCAATCCTCACCCTGAGCAGCTATATGATCCCTGTAATATCACCTTAGTCAGAGCTAGTCTAGAAGAGGCCAGAGTCAGAACTAGACCTAGAAAACAGGTTATCCAAAACTTAGACTAGACAAAAGAGTCAGCCTAAAAGGGCTGGAGCTAGTATTAGATAATGGAAGCCCGAGCCTAACACTTTAATTCCGTAGTAAGGCTTGAAAGGGGCGTGTTAGGAATATCAGTCAATCCAAGCCCTCCCAAACTGCCGTCCGGCTTTTTGCTGCAGTAGCTAAGAGCCTCTGACAAGTTGACAACACAAGTAGCTTCAAGGACTTCTGTTAACTGACAGACAGAAACAATTAACCGGAGTACGTGAGACGGGAGGTAAACTCCTGAAGGAGCAAAACACTCTAGCAGAGGGGTTACATCTGCTAAACACAAGTGCTTAGCATCCATATTTAGCACTTGCAGACACGATCTCATCTGACATAATATCTCGCGTGAATGCATTATAGCGGGATCGAGATCGTATTTTATTGCGGTTGATTGAACAGCTGTCAATTGGATGCCAAGAAACGGTCAATCAGAGCATTGGCTATCCGGAGAGGAGTACTGATATGATGGTATTTATGGACTTGCTGATGTACTAAGACTGTTAAGTCAGTTCTCCGCATTGTGTACATTTGATGGACACGAGAAGTGATTGAAGATCGCTGATGCAACCTACCGATAGGGAAAGACAATAGATCTGAAGCCGAGGTTTTCCAATGAATAAATAGATACTACTATGCTCCTTCTAGTTTAGCTGCATCTTCACAACATCGGAAGATATTGTTGATCTCGAGGTTGCCTGAACACGGCAATATATTCCTCCCGACAATCTATAATCATTATTGAGTGGTCTGATGTAAACCGCCCCTAAGCTAATTCTTCAGCATCGTCAGGGGTAGCAACCAATTGACCACTGAAATATTGAAACGTGAGCTATTGTCCCCGTGCGGGGCAGACGCCCGGTCTGTAAGGACGAGGCGGAGCCTGAGGGATCGTGTTAGAAGCGGGCTGTGCGTGTTTTAGCTGCAGAGGATACAGCCGTACCCGAAGGCCACTAGGCGATCAGGCGCACGCGCCAATCAAGGCTGCCCTGTTGATGGCCCCCATTTCTATAATTGCGCCCGTCCGCTCGTAGGGCAGACTGCCAACGGGTTTATCTTGGGTATGGCTCCCCGAACGCAGAAAATGGACGGAAAACATTTTATATCTTTTGCGCAATGGAGTTCAGACACTTGAGCCCGGGCGAGCGGCCTAAACATAACAGCCATGGCTCGGATATGTCGCTCCGACGCTCGGAGACAGATAGTTTACTCTCACTGAGAAGCACGGCCCCAGGTCTGCTGCCGACAATCAGACAACATCCCAAGGTTGCATGGGCCACCCTCGGGCTAGCATCGGTGTCCTTGCTGGGCGGATATGACAGCGTCATTGTCACGACCGTCCCGTCGGTGCCGCAGTTTCAGAGGGATTTCGGCGAACGCTATGACGAGCGATATATCATCCCTTCGATGTGGCTGTCTCTCTGGTCGGCCCTGCCATGCGTTGGGAACATCGCCGGGGCGCTCGTAGCCGGATGGGCGCAGGATCGATTCGGTCGCCGATGGCCGTTTGCCATTGGCAGCGTACTCTCCGCCGTCGCGGTCGCCATCGCTTGTCTCTCGCCGCTTTCTGCCGACATCGTCACCCGACGCAGCGTGTTCCTGCTCGCCGAGATTGTACAAGGGGTCGCGCTGTCCCTCGCACAAACAACTGCTCAGACATACATGTCTGAGTCGGTCCCCACCGCCATGCGCGGGCCAGCCATGGCGCTGATCCCGACCCTCGCTCTAATCGGACAGCTGGTGGGCGCCGTGGTGGTGTTCTTGGGCTCTGCGGGAACGTCCAGCAGCGCATACGTCGTGGCGTTTCACTCCATGTGGCCGTTTTCCGCCGTGCCCATCATCGTGGCGTTGCTTATCCCCGAGAGTCCCGTGCATCTCCTGCGCCAGCAAGATCTAATCGGCACGCTGTGCGCCCTCCGGAAACTGTACACGAAATCAACCGACTGCGACCAGCTGTTCAAGCACATGCAGCACCATATTGCGCAGGAGGACCGGGACGAACGGGCCTCCTATGGGGACTGTTTCCGTGAAAGCAACCGACGGCGCACGCTGATCGTCATGTTTGCGTCGATAGTGCCCACCCTCTTTGGGCTGAGCTTGCTATCGGATTGTAGCTACTTCCTTCAGATGGTGGGGATGAAAGCTAGCCAGAGTCTTATCATGCTTGTGCTGGGTATTGCGCTCGCGTTGGTCGCCAACGCTGTCGGCGTATGGGT
This sequence comes from Aspergillus neotritici, assembly GCA_023619815.1. Taxonomy (NCBI): domain Eukaryota; kingdom Fungi; phylum Ascomycota; class Eurotiomycetes; order Eurotiales; family Aspergillaceae; genus Aspergillus; species Aspergillus neotritici. Next base: position 415,514 of record JALZYL010000013.1, read on the forward strand.
GAGCAGCCGGGTGGGGCGTCGGACTCTTATTCTCACCTCCGTCGCCATTACGACCGTGTTGTGGCTGGCAGTCGGCATTGTAGGTTGCTGGTCAGGCAAATTTGTCCCATGGTATGTTGTCTATATTCCTCGCATGCCTGCTGTGTTCTAACATCAATAGGTACACTGCGGTCAGCCTGATGGTCATCGTCGTCGTCTGCAGCGTCGGTGCCTGGCCCGCTTCCTACACGGTCGTCAGCGAGGTGTCATCCCTGCGTCTTCGGGCCAAAACCACGGGGATGTCCATCGTCACGCGCAGCGTCGTTGGTATCGTGTTCAGCCTGGTGTTGCCCTATCTGTATAATCGCGATGCGGCGGACCTGGGAGCGAAGCTGGGCTTTGTGTATTTTGGACTCTGCTTACTGGCCTTGGCGGGAACATGGTGGGGAGTTCCAGAAATGAAAGGACGAACCAGTGTTGAGATTGACTATCTGTTCAAGCTGGGGGTGCCCGCGAGGAAGTTTGGTTTATTAGTGAAAGGAAAGCAGACTGCATAGGTTGTTTGTTGCATTTGATACTGCGTTCTAGCGATAATTCCAGTTGATTGTATTTCGCCCATAGAGAGTAGCGACATCAGCATGGACACATTTGAGAGAAGCTATCAAGTTCAAAATGACGATGAGGTTGAAATGAACTTGACGCCGAAGCCGAGATGGTGTTGATACTTGATGCCTTAATACCTGGGGCATCATGCATAAAAGCCCGATGGGGCTAGACCCACCGTCCCGTGATGCCCGCATAGCATAGCTGACATAAGAGGGAAATCCACTCCCATTGGTGGAGACAATGACAGACCGCCTCCGGAACAACAATGATCCCCCTCTCCGCCATCAACATTTTTTTTCTGCGCCGATCAAAAAATCAACGCTGAACAAGCCGGTTACTAGTCATCTCGATCCAAATCGATTACCATGGCTTCCGCAAAAGATCAGAAGCGCAAGCGGTCGCACAAGACTGCCGACAAGGTTAAGCCTGCACCCGCCCCGGTCGAAGACGTCGAAGCCCCGGCAGACACCAAGAAGACGAAGAAGCAGAGGACCGAGCGGACTGTCTCCGACGATGAGCCCGCGGTTGTTCCCCAGGAGCCTGCCTCTGAGCAGTCGGAGGGCAGCGATCATGAGGAGGAAGAGGAGTCGGAATCGAAGTCGGAGCCTGCCCTCCCCTCCGCCAACGGAGTTTCCCTCCCGACCGATGCCAACCCCGTGAAATTCACCGAGCTGAACCTGTCCGAGCCGACGATGAAGGCGATCGCGGATATGGGATTCGAAACGATGACGGAGATCCAACAGCGCACGATTCCCCCCACCATGGCTGGTCGCGATATCCTTGGTGCGGCCAAGACCGGGTCCGGAAAGACTCTGGCGTTCTTGATCCCCGCGGTCGAGATGCTGAGCGCGCTGCGTTTCAAGCCGCGCAACGGCACGGGCGTCATCATCATCTCCCCGACGCGCGAGCTGGCGCTGCAGATTTTCGGTGTCGCGCGTGAGCTCCTGCAGCATCACTCGCAGACGTACGGCATCGTCATCGGGGGCGCCAACCGCCGCGCGGAAGCGGAGAAGCTAAATAAGGGTGTCAACCTGCTGATTGCGACGCCCGGTCGCTTGCTGGATCATCTGCAGAACACGCAGGGATTCATCTTCAAGAACTGCAAGACGCTGGTGCTGGACGAAGCGGACCGGTGTCTGGATGTTGGTTTCGAGGAGGAACTGCGGCAGATTGTGCGCATCTTGCCGTCTGAGGAGCGACAGACTTTGCTGTTTTCTGCGACTCAAACTACTAAGGTATTTTACCCCACTTTCCTTTTCCCTAACTTAGTCGCTAACAATACCAGGTCGAAGATCTTGCGCGCATCTCGCTGAAGCCCGGGCCGCTGTACATCAACGTGGACCACCGCAAGGAGCACAGCACGGTGGAAGGCGTCGAGCAAGGCTACATCCTCTGCGAAGCCGACAAGCGATTCCTGCTGCTGTTCACCTTCCTGAAGAAGAACCTCAAGAAGAAGCTCATCGTCTTCTTCTCCAGCTGCAACTCGGTCAAGTACTACTCGGAGCTGCTGAACTACATCGACCTGCCCGTGCTGGCCCTGCACGGCAAGATGAAACAGCAGAAGCGCACCAACACCTTCTTCGAATTCTGCAACTCCTCCCAGGGTATCCTGATCTGCACGGACGTCGCCGCGCGTGGTTTGGATATTCCCGCCGTCGACTACATCGTGCAGTTTGACCCGCCGGATGATCCTAAGTCTTACATTCACCGTGTCGGTCGGACGGCGCGTGGCACCAAGGGCAAGGTCGGCCGCACGCTGATGTTCCTGCAGCCGTCGGAAGTTGGATTCCTGAAGACGCTGAAGGAGGCTCGAGTGGTATGTCTATACCTCTACCCTCATTAATCCCGCCCACGTACTAACGGTACTGCCACAGCCCGTCGTGGAATTCGAATTCCCCGCCAAGAAAATCATCAACATCCAGTCCCAACTGGAGAAGCTGATCGGCCAGAACTACTATCTCCACCAGGTACTTATCTTTCCCCTATCTCTTCCAACCTATCCATCACTCCCACTAACGGCATGCAGTCCGCCAAAGAAGGCTACCGCGCCTACCTCCACGCCTACGCCTCCCACTCCCTCCGCTCCATCTTCGACGTCAACAAGCTCGACCTCGTCAAAGTCGCCAAGGGCTTCGGATTCCCCACGCCCCCCCGCGTAGACATCACCGTCAACGCCAGCGGGCGGTCAGAGAAGACGATGGGACGCCGCAACTACGGCAGTCAGGCGAAGCAGGGGCCGCGGTTTAAGCGGAAGAGGGACGATTAGCGTGCTGGCGGCTGCATTTATGAGGAGTGAGGCGTTGGTAAAAAATATCTTTATCTTTATCTTACTTTATCTTGAGATTACCTTTTTGTTGTTGATATTAGGTAGCATGAATATAGACTCTAATTGTGTATTGTCTATTCACTGGTTGCAGTACTGTCTCGTATAGGGGTTAACAACAATAAAGTATGAGGTAGGGTTTGCTAAAGCAATGTACGTTGAAACAGGCTCCGAAGACTACACTGATCCTTCAAACACAGCCATACCATTCTATACTTTAAACTACTAAATTAACCCAAAAACGAAGCAAATTATAAAAAGTACCTGAACCCCTTATTATCAATCTCCGTTTGGTCCTGCAAACGTTAGCAGCTTTCCATATAAGAGTCCACCAATGCATCAATAAAATAAGATAACGTACCAGCATCCCATTCTCGATCCCCTCTTCCGCGGTATTCAGCCCCTCCATGGCGGCTCGATCGCGTCGCTTGTTCTCAAAGTACATGTATAGGTATAGGGCGATAATGGAGACTAGTTTGACGGAGTATCCGACCAGCATGCTGTTCTTGTTAGTTATATTTTCATTCCAGGGCTACCAACACCAAAGGGAGTAAATGAAAGTGCAAGAAGAAAAAGAAAGGTACTCACGCAATATAAGCACTATGATACCCCGGCGCCTCACTATCCTTGAACGTCTGAGGCCCAATAATATTCCCCACGCAGTAACCCGTGAAGACAACCGCCCCGGTGATCTGTTTCTTGGTGTACCCCGCGACATTCGAGCTCACCATCGTCAAACTCATGCTGAACCCTAGGCCCTGGAAATAGCACAGCCAGAGCGCGACGAGACGCCCCCATTTGTTGCTGTTAGGGAGGCCGACCAGCAATCCTGACCCCAGGATGCAGATCGTGTTGGCGACGATCATGCACGCGCTGCGCGAGTGGAACCGGCCGTCGAATTTGGTCGCGATGAAGCCGCCGATTATCAACGCGAGGAATTGCACTGCGCCGCCGGGGATCTGCATGTATTGCGTGCCGAGGGTGTCGAAGCCGAAGGAGCCGACGATGATGGAGGCGAACTGTGCGTATGGGGTTAGGCGGGGTGATATATGGAGAAGAAGGAGGTGTAGCGTACGCTTGTCAGTGCTGAGTTAGGCACCTGCGCTCCGACCGCCATGATGAAAAGAAGCCATGTCTTGGGATCGGCTGCAGCCTGCCACACCTGGTACCACTTGAAGTGGTGGTTTTTGACGCCCTGGCGGTTTACTGCCACGCGGTCGACTGCGATGGCGCGCTCCCTCTCGGTGAGGAATTTCGCGGTGGATGGCAGGTCTGGGAGGAGGACGAGGGCAATAATCCCGGTGGTGATCGAGAATGCCCCGAAGATGAGAAAGACGTACATCCACCGCGGAAGGCCCGTGGTGATGTGGCCCACGGCGTAGCCGATCAATCTGTACTATTAGTGTGGAGTCGCAAAGTGACAACCGGTAGACTTACCCTCCGAACATCGTCGCGATCCCGTTCGTGCAGTACCACGCTTCCAGGCGCAGGGGCTGCTCCCTCGTTGTGTACCACATGCTCATCATGAGGACGAAGCCCGGGTTGACGGCCGCTTCGACGAAGCCAAGGAGAAAACGGTTGGCGGCGATGCCGGCGAAATTATGGCATGCCGGGGTGGTCATCAGCAGGGCTCCCCATACTACTTATATTAGCGACGAAACGACATAATGCGGAGAACGACGTACTGATGGTGGTGATGGAGAGGAACTTCCCCATTGGCAATTTCTGCAGCGCAAACCCCGCCGGCCACTGTGCGATCAGGTACCCGAAGTAGAAGATCGAGCCTAGGCATGTTAGTACTGCGAGCGTGCCATGATTGAAAACATACCAAGCCACGAGTAGTCCTGTCCATGCAGATTCGTGCCCTTTTTCAGCCCATATACCGACGCAAAGTTGATGCTGTTCTTGTCCAGATACTGCAGCATGTAGATGACGAACAGCAACGGAACCAGTCGGACGTCGATCTTCCTGAGGACCTTCTTCCCCTCCTCACTCGTATACTCCAGCCCATGATGCTCCTTGTAGATGGCATAGTTGTCATCGCGGTCGGACAGCCCCGCGCTGGACGGCACGGGCGACGCGGCGACTTGGTCGTTTCCCTTGGTATCCCCCGACATGATCGAAACGCAGCGGGCTTGCTCCACCGCACAATCCCGTCTTGGGGGGCTCCATCTTTATAGGTCGTGTCCAGACCGGTAGAACCGCTCCGCGTGGATGGTCGCGCGGCACCGCGGTGACAGAAGACGAATAGCTTAGCGGCATTGAGCTCGACGGTAGTCGGCAACTTGCGACATGATTCGATCCCAGGGCAGATAGTGAGCTCTGGTCAGATTAGCGAAAGACTAGGATGCAGCTAGCAGCGAGATCGCTCGTGCAGACTTCCTGATGTGTCTTCCAGTTGGTTGAAACAAGGCCTGAAATGAGGTGCGATATGGTGGGTGATCACGACATCAACGCGGCGATTGCGTGTTGGCGGGGAATACCGCTGTCCGTTGGGGTAGGGCGTACTCTCTTTCGGACCGACTTGGAGGTGTTTATTGGGACATATTTGTTAATATAAATTTCTCATCTTGGTATGTGCAAACTGATGTTAATTGTTTGGATGTTGGGTGGTATTTGTTGTAGGGCAACCTACAACCTACGCTATATCCAGTCCTATCTCACTATATTACTAAGCTATTTGTAGTTATCCAAGTTGTGCAACACAGCTCTCCATCCTTATCATCGCTATACATAGCCCTGATCTTCTGAAAACAACGACTGAGGATCGTAGAGAATTGGAAGTATTGGTTACACTGGCACGTAGACGGTGTTGAATATGGTGTACTTCTACTCGTCATGAAATCAGTAGCCCTATGATTCTCCATCTTTTATACTTCTCTTTCGATACTAGAGCTACCAGAAGAGTCCGGCTTTTAATAGAAAATCTATTAATCAAGTAAATACTCGGGTAGAGTAAGCTCCTTGATAACTATCACAGTCTGTAGAATTAATAAATATCTTATTGGTCTTATAGTAAGATGAAATTCCTAGAGCTTAAAAGGTTATTTTAGAAGTATCTGCAGATGGAATAGTCTTCGATAGAAAGCTTATAAAGAAATAAAAGAAAAGCAGTATCCGACGCATCTTGCCTATACACCAGAGTGACCAGATCTGCTACGATTATATCCAAGTCAGCACTGTAAAATATGCTAGGAGAAACAGTGATCTGTTAGAATTCCTGATATGAATTTAGACCTTACATAGGTCATGGATGTTATGACACCAGGAACTTGGATATTGTCCACCCTATCACGCACAACAAGAATAATTAGAAATTTATATCAACCGTGTGTAAAGATAGGGCTGTGGGTAGACCGGCCAAAGCCACCTGTCGGTTCATGAATCCAGCCAGCTACGGCAGGTCTGGGACCATGCGGCATACCTTCGTCGCCAGTGGGCCTTTGCGGGGTATATAGATATAGGTACTGGGTAGCAGACCATAGCACGGATGAAGGGAGTTCTATCGTTAATGCTCTGCTTCCTTGCACTATCTCTCTCAGTAGCAACAAAGAGCGGCCATGGACACCCATTTTCCCTAGCCCCAGCTCAAAGCCATCAATCGTGTCAAACTTTCTACTGTTTGATTGGATCTCCCACAAGGCAGAGACTTATATGGGCTTTTACTACTTACAACTATAAGGGGGTCTAAGAAGAGTCGTGTTGTTGTCTTACTATAGATAGGCTCTCTCCCATATACTTGCTCTTCTGGTGTTATATTATCAGAATGAACTTCTTGCCTTAATTAGCTTGACGACACATTCACAGACTAAATGAGTTACATCCAGTGTCCAATGTACGATCATATCACATATATTCCACTCTCACGTCGCCAGCTAATATGAATGTGTGTGTACTTGTGATGCGGAGCTAGACCCACACATCTGATATAACCTGAAGCACAGCCCAGAGAGAGAACAACACGAAAAAATAGCTTGAAAAGATTGTAGTCATCATTATGAATATGTTGAATATGTCCCACATGATGGTCTACTATCCATCCAAGAAGCAAGAATCCCACAATGGAAAGAACAATCCAAAACCAACCATAGCAACTACGTGTGCCACTTCCCTGTATCTATTCTTTTGCCGTCCGGAGACTAGTTTGGTGCCATCGGGGTAGTGGTTTCGTCCATGGCCTGCTCGTCACGCGTCCATTTCCAGCCGACGTAGCGATCAAAGCGGTCCACATCCTGGACCTGCTCGTCCGCATTCTGGCCCTGCTCGTCACGCGTCCATTTCCAGCCGACGTAGCGATCAAAGCGGTCCACATCCTGGACATGCTCGTCCGCATTCTGGTCCTGCTCGTCACGCTTCCAGTGGCGGCTCTTATCAAAGGCGTCCACGTTCTCGTCACGCTTGAAACGAATTAGTCCAATTTTCATATGATGGAAATAATATTTGACCTGGCATACATCGGATAGCATTTGTCTGTCCACCTTCTGGTTGAAATGTTACTGTTTGTTTTCAGAACCTATCAGTGGGAGTGGGTTGCTCACGAGTTCGGCTGGCAGGCAGGCTGCCAGAACGGGAAACAAAACTAGCGTTGCGAGGCGCATTTTCACACAAACCAGGCTATTGAAAATGGAAATGGCTAAGAATTGCTGACAGGTCTTGTGTGGCTCGATTGGAAGACTGATGTGGTCAATCCTCCAAAGTCATAAAAACAATATTGCGCCTGCACAGATACTGGGCTGAATCCCTCTGCCTTTATGTGACCATGCCAGATATAGACTACTCCGGCTAACCCAGAAAGTAACAGTGCGCGTGATTTTCTTGTATGTCTCCTTTCTCTGATCAGGATGCAAGGGGAAAATTATGCGTCCGCTTTAATTTCTTACGTTATGGGGAATATACGGTGTAGCTACCTTACAAATACTCACATATGCGTTTCAACCATTCTCACTGACTCAAATCACTGCAAGCTGAATCATTCGCGTTGAACAGCCTGCTAGGGGAAAATCCCAGATCACCGTCACTCCTTACATTGTCTGGAAGGGACGAGATATCACCCTTGCATACATCAATCCCAGCGGTGAACAAGCCGGACTGGCTGAAAACATGGTGGACTACGTGAGCCCTTGCTTGGAGTAACTTACCTGCTAGGGAGAAGAGACCTACATATACACCTCTACCAGTAGTTGGCGAGTCCACTGGCTCCAATCACCACGAAGCACGCGAGCCCTATGTCTCCTCCGCTCCCCAAGTTGCTAGACGACGTTACCGCACTGGCCGGAATCCCCTGCAGTTATCTTGCATGGACGAGGCCACTACCTTGCATAAAAGATTTCCAAGGTCAGCAGGTGGAAACTCAAAATAAACCCGATGTTCTGGTAGGATGACCCAACGACCCAACTCAACGGTGTGGTAGTCCGTTATAATGTAGCAATCAGGTGCCCGTCCGCGATGATGACTCTGGCCTCCTGCTTTTCCGCCCCTCCATCCGTCTGCCAGGCCAGTTGGACTTTCTCCCTTAGCTTCAATTCGCAAAACGGGCAATATGAATGACTATGCGCACCGAAGCACCGACGAAATCTCGGAGCAGGAATATCTTGTCCATTCCGACAAAGACCTACCAACATCACGCCTCGAAGCCCGATGTCGGAACCAGCGGTGGATCATCTTGCTACAGTGGACATTGCTACTGTTGGTGGCCATCGGCTGGATCAGCTTCGGGGCCTTGTATCCCAGGAAGGTATACGATGAGTCTCTTCGACCGACTTATGTCTATTGTAAGCTGCTATCCAGTTAATGATCTATGGATGCTGACAGAAAAGTGCAGCGCCTGCGGACGATGCCGTTCGCTATAAGCATTCCGTTTTTTCACCAAGCGTCGCACCCCTTCTGACCGAGTATCAGGGGCCGCCGACCCCCGAGAAAAACCAGGCCTGGTCGGATCTATATAACTGTAAGTTCCTCTTCAAAACTAAGGTGTAGCGTGCCGTGAAATTTGACCAAGAGCCCACCGACCCAAGATGGCATGAGTAGGATCCCCACGGAAGTCGCGTCCCAACTGCCCAACAAGACTGGTCCAATACCAGGAGACCCAGGAATGCACCTTGCCCAGTTAGAAGTTTTCCACCAACTTCATTGCCTAAATACCATCCGTATGAAGGTCTGGTCTATAGAGCTCTCAGAAGAGCTCCAATCAGATCTGGAGTCGGAACTACTGGAGATTGACCACGTTGACCACTGCGTGGACTATCTCCGCCAAAGTCTGATGTGTTCAGCTGATACTACCGTCCTTACATGGCTGTGGAGCGAGGAGGCGAAGAGTGTCAAAGGACACCTCGATGTGCTTCGCAGTTGCAGGGACTTCGATGCCATCAAGCAATGGGCGCTTGAACGCCGGATTAAAGCTCCTATTGATTTACATACGCATGTATAAAACCCTCCCAGGGGAGAATAATTCCCAACGGCCAACTGTACCAGTGATGCCGAACGTGATAAGATCTGTCGAATGATCACCGATCATATCATCATCTGTAATATGACAGGACACTATTTGTACAATCTATCATTTGCCCTGCTCTGGTAGACCAAGCAACACACAAAGGTAAAGGAACAATCCGCATTTCTATTACCACCGATGGCTTCTGCATGCAGCGTCTGTCGGCGTGTGGCAGCTAGGCGCAGGTGCTCTCCGGAGAAGCCACAATCCGGGGCGTAGTAAGCTCGTTACAGCAATGCTAATGCTAGTTAGAAAAAAAAAAAAAAAAAAAAAAAAAAAAAAAAAAAAAAAACCCCCAGGCCCAGACGGGTGAAAAAAACCAGGCCACATTCGTGGCACG
>JALZYL010000013.1:425261-554834 GCA_023619815.1 Aspergillus neotritici
GCTATTTAAGACCTACAATCCAACAATATTGAATTTAAAAAAAAAAAAAAAAAAAAAAAAAAAAAAAAAAAAAAAAAAAAACCGCCTGGCACTGACGGTTGAAAATCGCCAGTCGACATTCGTGGCTCGACCTGATATCCACTAGGGTCTCTACGCGCGGATATAGCAAGCCATAACATAGTACCCGTAGCCAGGACAGTGACCGGCGGTGTCTAGACGTTCAGCTTAACCATTGACTTTTATCATGGCATTTGGAGTACCATACCCAGCAGATAGAACACGCCATCGCTGGAAAAGTCCACCGATTGTCAGTCCCGTACCGTCAAAGTCGACTTCGATGACCTCGCGGTCTGCAAAGGCTTCCGCTGAGAGAACGAGAACAGAGTTTGGGTTTTTAGGATATGTAGGCAGTAGGGCTGGGGATTTGGTGACCCCCGGTACGGACATAGTTCTGTATATATAGTCCAGAGTGGACACGTCACGCACCCCGCCCAGCCGTCATTTAAGTCTATTGTTTACAATTATTGCAGGGCATTTGTCAGCTGCAGAGTATGGAGTGCGTTATCTGATCTATACTCAACTCGGAAGGCCGGTGATATCGGCTGGACGATCTTATAGTTTAGTGAAATGGGGATATGCTGTCACACCATATGCCCTATTCTCAGCAAGACATATGTTCAATTAGTGGCTATTGGCGCACAATCGGAGAATTAGTAACTGATCTCTCCAATCTACGATCCTATTTTATTATTTTATTACCGGAGCTAATTTTCCCATTTCCTGTTTGATTGCTTCCAAAAGTCGGATATCTAACGGCTTTGTAGCTTGAATATAAGCACGGGACACGATAGCCCTAACTACCCACGCACCTGTATTCTTCTGCATCGTCAAAGTATGGCCCTCTTGATACCCTCCTATCCCTTCAAGATAACACCATCAACTAAACCGCCCATTGGTAGATCCATAATTCCCCGGCAAGGCCCACGCAAGGGGTCGCACGGCATCGCGAAAGCGTTCGCCCGGAATGCAACGGACGGCAACACAGGCACCGGTTCCACCGGAACAAACACTGCAGCTGGCCGGGTCCAATGTCCGAATTCTTTAAATGCAGACCAGCCCAATAACCACCCCGTTGGGTCTTTCGCCTCCCTTATCATGACGGCAATACTCCATGGCCCTGACCACTATCCCCCTCTGGCGCATGGTCTTCGACCAAGGCGCCGTCACCCACGACGTCCTTCACCACCAATACCCCGGCTCCGGTACCGATGACGATCCCTACCGGATCTCCTGGATCCCTCACGACCCACGTAACCCCCTGGACTTTCGGGCCGGACCGCGCTGGGCCATCTGCGCCCTGGCCGCCATCGCCACGATGACCCTCACGCTGGGCTCGTCGACCTACTCCGGCGGCATTGGACAGATCCGCGAGGAATTCCACACCAGCGACGAGGTCGCTTTACTCGGCATCTCGATGTGGGTGCTTGGGTTCGCTCTCGGACCGATGGTGTGGGCGCCGCTGTCGGAGGTGTACGGTCGTCGTCCCATCTCCATCCTCAGCTCGCTCGGTCTGATGGTCTTCACGGCTGGTTCGGTTGGCGCAAAGAACATCCAGACGCTGGTCGTTTTGCGCTTTCTCGCGGGCAGTCTGGGTTCGTCACCTATGGCGGTCTCGGGGAGTATCATTGCGGATACCTTTCCGCCTGTTATTCGAGGTATGCTCCCCGCAAGACCGACTCACAATACGATATAAACCGAACCACCAGGCCTTGGAAGCAACATCTACGCTGTCGCAGCCTTCATCGGCCCTAGTCTGGGCCCTATCATAGGGACCTACCTCGCCTCAGCAGCCGGCTGGCGCTGGGACCAGGGGTTCCTGGCCCTTGTGGCGGGGATCCTGCTCCTCACCAACATCGTCTTTCTCCCCGAGACATACGCCCCCGTTCTCCTCCACGCCCGCGCAGCGCGTCTCTCGGCCCTAACCGGTCAACACTATATCTACCCTCACAGTTCCCCAAATAACAACAATACAACCCTCCAAAGCAAACTCCAAACAGCCCTCGCCCGCCCCTTCTCCCTCCTCATCCACGAGCCCATCGTGCTCTTCCTCTCCCTCTACTGCGCCATCATCTACGGCATCCTCTACCTCTTCTTCGCAGCCTACCCAATCGTCTTCCACGCCAACCCTCTCCCCTTCCTCGCCATCCTGCTAGGAAACCTCCTCTCCATAGCCCTCACCATCCCAACCTTCTACTCCTACCGTCGCAAAACCCTCGCCTCCACCACGCCCCTCCCGCCCGAATCCCGACTTCCCCCCTCCTTCCCGGGCTCCATCCTCCTCCCCATCTCCCTCTTCTGGTTCGCCTTCACCGCCAAAAACGCAGACACCAACACCATCACAACAGCAGCAGCTGGCCTCTTCTTCGGCTTCGCCATCGTCTCAGTCTACATGCCTCTTCTGGCCTACCTGATGGATACGTACGGCCCCCGCTACGCTGCGTCAGCGATAGCTGTTAATGCCCTCCTGCGCTCGCTGTTTGGAGCTGTCTTTCCGCTCTTCACTCCGGCTATGTATGCCCGGCTGGGCGTGACGTGGGCGTCTGCTGTGCCGGCCTTTCTGGGCCTTGCGTGCTTGCCGCTGCCGTTTGTGTTTTGGGTGTTTGGGGAGAGAGTGAGGAGGAGGTGTCCGTTTGCGGCGGGGAGGAAGGAGGGATAGTTCATTCTTTGGTTGTTTTATCTATTTACTGGGTGGCTCAGGGTTTGGTCTGTTTGGTGTGGGATGTTGTGAGTGTGGGGATGGTACTATGGAGGGACAGTGTAGGCAGGAGATACCCTTATTGGAATGACATCAGTGAATTATTCCTAAGCTGAACTAAACCAAACTAACTAACTAGCTACATCAATCTGTACCAGTACCATTCTGTTAAAGCAATAAAATCTCATCCATGTGTGTCAGTCTGTCAAAAGAAACCAATAGTTCATCCGTCTGTGTCATTCCGTAAAAAAACCATATTCAACCCATCAAGCAGCACCAGTAGGCTCAGTCTCAGCACAATCATCAGCCGTAGGCGTCTCCTTCGAGATAGGCGACTTGCCATGACCGGTTGCGTCCTCGCTGGCCGTCACCTGCTTGCCCGTTTTAGGAGTGCAGTGCTTACCCGTAGGCACAGGCCCAGGCCCAGGATGGGTCTCGGACGGTCCTGAAACAGGTGGCAAGCGGTTTGTGTCGGAGGCAGTGCCGCGAGGGTCTCCTTCTGACAGCGTGATCAGCGTGTCAGTCCAGGTGGTGACGTCCGTTGGCGAGATGACCATATTATCCGGCTCAGTCGGGAGCGGAGTGCTGGGAAGAATACTGCTGAAGGATGATCCGCTGGTGGAAATTGTCGAATTGGGCCACCGGCCTGGAGTAGTAGTGGCGTTTCCGGTAGGCACAGGAATGGTTCCATTCGAGGCAACGCCCACGCAGACCTCACTCCCAACAATCAAGTTATCGCAGTGCCGCGTTCTAGAGACATCGGGGTTCCACTCGTAGAAGACGCCCTCGGCGATATCGGCCCGGAGGGCAATGTCCCTGCACGTTTCGTCGAGTCCAACCAGCCACCATTTGTTGCAGTTGGGCGCCACCCCGGGCTGGCGGTATCCCGCCGTCGGGCCCGGGTTGTAGGGTGCGGTGCGCGTAGTTGGGGTGTTGGCATCTGCGACGCAGTACCAGGTTTTCTTCTATTAGATATGTGGTTAGACTTGTGTTTGTCTTCTTATGGGAGGGGGGACGAACCGGGAGGCTGTTGCAGTGGCCTGCCGCGGATGGATTCCACGCGATGAACTGCTCTTCGGTGAAGGTGCCGAACATGCTGGCGATGGTTTGACATCTCTCGCCGATGACGGTTTGGTACCATGCCGTGCAGTTCTTGGCCGTGTCAGGGGGCAGGTTGGCAGGCGCGGTGGTCACTGTCGGGGGCGGCGGGGGATAATCATCCGGGTAGGCCATGACGCAGTAGTAGTAGTCCGGTAAGAGGCCGGAGCAGTCTGGACCTGGTCCGAGAGCTGGGTTTAGTTCGTGGAATGTTTTGTCGTCGACCACTCCCTTGTAGTGGTCAAGGACCTTCGAGCATGTGTCTCCCTAGTCTATGTCAGTGATGTACTTGCTGGAACTGCAGCGGGGAATGCCTTGCCTTTGTAGCATGGTAGAACTCCTGACAGTCGGTTGCGAGACCGGACTGGGTCGGGGAAGGCGTAAATTCAGTCGTAGTGATCGGTGGCAGCGACGGAGGCGTGTACTTGGTGGGAGGCGGCGCCGTATTGTTCGTCGGGTAGATGTAGGTGAAAGTCTCTGTCGACTTGACCCCGATACACACCCACCATCCGATAAACGGGTTGTTGCAGTTGTCTCGGAGTGAGGGATTCCACTCCAATCTGTTATTTCAGGATTAGGTTAGTACTATTCAGGCTGATCAGGACTATAAGAGGTACTCACAGCATCTCCTTGCTCACCCATGAGCCAGCACGAACCAGGATTCGGTCACAGTTATCTCCCGCACGGACCTCGTACCAATTGTTGCAGTCTGCCGGCTGTCCGGGCTGCGTCTTCTTCGGTGGCCACGCGGTGGCCGTGGTGTTAGGCCGAGGAGGTGGGGTCCACGTCGTTATGGGATTGATGATGGAGTAAGTCTCGCTGGTGGACGGGCCACTCGTAACGGGTGGTGTGCTAGGGGGAGCAGGCTCAGTGCCCGGAGGAGGTGTCTCAGAGGGGGGAGCCTTAGGAGGTTCATCACTCGGAGGGGGAGGAGGGGGATCCTTAGGAGGTGCGTTTGTGGGAGGAGGAGGATCCTTAGGAGGCTCATCGCTTGGAGGAGGAGGAGTCGGTTCAGTAGGTCCCTCACGAGGTCCAACACCCACACAGTACGCATAGCCAAGCCAGAAGTTCGTGATGCAATCGTCAGAGACCGCGGAGTTCCAGCGGATAAAGTCCTCGTGGCTGATCTTAAAGGCAGTCTCCACAGTGTAGCAGTTGTCGCCTTTCTTGATGGTGTACCAACGGTTACAGTCAGGGGCAGTTCCGGAAGGCAGAGTCGAGGCAGAGGGGGAATTATCCCAGGTGGTGGTGGCATCTCTCAACACATGATGCTGAGCAGAGACCAACAAGGCAAAGAGGAGCTGAAAGAAGAGAAGAAGAAACGCCATGGTGGCAGGAGGGTCGTGTTCGGTAAGGGTGAGAGGATGGGAAGAGGATGGGAGAAAAAACCATGTTCAAGGGAGGAGAAGGGGGTATTTATAGACAAAGAATGGGTAGTTCTGCTTAAAGATGTATCAGAATGATGAATGGATGGTGAGTGAAGTTATTCAGTGAAGATATCTAGGTACTTCATGCTGCTATGAAGATTGATATCAGTGGGCCTCGACCACAACTATAGAACTTGATATCACGGTTGAGTGATACTCTGTTAGACTCCTGTTCACTTGCTTCCTGCACTGCAGAGAAACTCACACCTGGAATTCTGTGATAGTGACTAGTGATATATGAAAAATGAATAAGTATGATCAGCCACGTAGTGCTGTGAAGTTGTGAAAATTCTGTGGCAGTGAATACTAGATTGAACAGGTCTATTTCAGAATCTCTAGGAATCTAGACTCTCCTGACTTCCCAGTTAAAGAGAGTTAGTAATTAGCAGGGTATGGCTTACTGAGAAACTGTTGTCCATGCCTGTCATGTGTACAGATAATGTAACTAAATATAGAACTACAGACAAAAGCTAAAGTACCCTCATATCTCTTGTGGCCGAGTGACGATTCCTACAACAGATAATGATTTGATATACGCCACGTAGTGGATGTCTGAACTGTATACAGAAACATGTTTAATTCCATGTCTTAACTCATGCTACTACACTTTACCACATCAAAGTAAAAACACTTCCATTCCAAGTATCTTGCAGATCGGACTAGCAACTAAAATCCCTGAATCACTTTGACTATTCAAGCCCTGACTATCAAAGAATCGATAGTGTGTCTCCAGAGTTATCAACAACCCGGAGCCGAGCGTTGAAAGATTCCATAGGCACTCGACATAGGATCGTTGTGCAGCCTGGGCCGCGGGGTCAAGTATGGCTCCTCGTACAAGGTCTTCAAGCCCTCAACATCAGCCACGGTGGGAGCATAGGTAGGCGGAATGTAGCGTTTTCCAAGGCTCCGACGTACGGTGGGGCGCGAGCTGTCTTCAGCAGGATTCCTCCCGGTTCCAATGTAGCTTGGAGTTATCATGATGGACAGCCAATCTACGTCAGCGTCGGTGGTCAATCCACTGACGGAAGTGATGAGGTTGTAATCCTGGCAGGGCAGCACTTCGGCAGCACGGAACTTGTGCCGGCGCGCTGTGCAGCCGTCCTTGCACAATCCGTGTTCCCCCCAGATCATCCCATAGCTGAACCTCTCTCCCAACTGGTCGAAACCCTCGAAATTCTCGCAGTAGACTTCGAAATTGTTCCAGGCGTTGCCCCCGCTCTCCCAGAAGTGGGGGTTGTGGCTCTCATGATACAGCCCGAACGCATGGCCGATCTCATGGGCGAGGTTCGCTCCCGTCTCCAGCATCCCCACCGTCTCATCCGTGGTCCATCGCGCAACGAGATTGTTGTAATCCTGGGGAATCTGCTTGCCAATGGGAGTAGACAGCTCCTTGAAAGATCGGGTGATCATAAGGCAGTTCTTGCCGTCTCTCTGGCACTCGCGACGGTCGACTTCCTGCATGTGAAAATCTTCTGGAAGACCATTGGCGTGCCAGATATCCATTGCAGTGCGAAGCCACAGCTCCAAGTTATCTCTTGAGACTGGGTCCGAGTAGGAATACTTGATGGTTTTTTTACCCCAGCGCATGTTCTGACCAGTATGCTCCAGACCGACCGATTTTTTAACGATGAATCTCGCCTTCTCCCAATCTGCGTTGCCGGCATCGACCACGCAAGGAAGAGACAGAGTGAGGAGCAGAAGCAAGACTATCTTCCAGACAATCTGGGCAGCCATCTTGAATGAATTGAACGTAGCAGTAAATGGATGATGTAATGTAAGAAGAAGTAAATGGTTTGAGGTAAACAGTTAAGAGAGGTGAGGAGCAGACTGACTGAGTAGGGGGCAGGGGGACACCCCTTTATATAGGACAATCTGGCCTGTCCAGCCATCTCTAGATCAGCTGCAACGGGATATTTCATGTTGATGTCATGGCATATTTCACGTCACTGACTAAATATCATTGTTAATTATCCCCTGGACTTAAGCCCGTCACGTAAACTTATTCTCAAGTGTTCTATGGCGTGAATTCCCTGCATATTAGAGTAGGAGATAGGGTAATCTGATTCATATGCTGATCACTCCCAGGTTCCCTAAGTATGAGTATGTCACGGTCACTATAGACTTGTAGTGGGTGAAGTTAGGGGACAAAGACTGTGGCTCTCCTACTTCCTCTTGTTCAGTGATATACAGCTGTATACTGACAGTCTCATACTCCTTATCTACCTGTACTCAAGCAGAAGCTGACATGAGGAGACATGGATTTGTTAACACATCTAGTTCAGTCTATCACTTCACAGTGATGGAACTAATGTAGACTCTAACTCATCAAATCACCCACTTTGGTCTGTGTGTTGGTCTGCATGATTCAGTGATAAGCCTCATGCAGTGGATCATTTCAGGTCTGATTTCTTGAGATATCCTGAATATAAATACCCCCTCCTGCCTACTCTTCCACTTCCCACCACCCACCATCTCCAACTCCGTGTCCCATCTACTACCGGCTTCTTACACATTGGTCACGAAGTTTCATCAATTCCTCACCCACCATGGCCAAGTCACACCTTGTGGCTATAGCCTACGCCTTTCTTCTTCTACTCATCCCGGCAGTTGTCGGATTGCAGGACTCCGACATCCCCGTCTACCTCCTGGCAGCTGACAATGACTACACCTGCGCTGCCGATAAACCATGCAAGATCGGATGCTGTGGCCCCTTGTGAGTGTTCTTTATCGCCTATACCACTATCCACAACTAACATGCGCAGGGATAAAACCACCGGCAAAGGAAACTGTGGATTCGGCCCTGAGTTCTGTGGCAAAGGCTGTGTCTCTGACTGTGATCGCAAGAGCGAATGTGATCCCGGATGGGGCGCAGACTGGGCACTTGCTGCGAAATGTCCGTTGAATGTCTGCTGCAGCAAGTATGGCTTTTGTGGTAAGTTTAGTTCAATATATATCTTTAGAAAAGCAACCCTCTGACATAGATAGGTACCACGGCCGACTTCTGCGGAAGTGCCAAAGTCATATCTCCTGAATGCCCTGGCGGTTCAAGCGCAAAGGCCAAGACTATTGGTTACTACGAGGCGTGGAACCTGGAGAGACCTTGTGGAAGTAAGTTCCTACTTTCTACATGAGTATTCCTTCCGTTCCATGAAGGCCAAGCTGACATGAACAGCCATGGCGCCCAAGAGCATCCCCCTGGGGTACTACACCCACATCAACTTCGCGTTCGCCCTCATCGACCCAAAGTCCTTCCATATTGCTCCCATGACCGAACAGACTGGCACAATGTACAAGGCGGTCACCGAGCTTAAGTCCCGTCAGCGCGATCTCCAGGTATGGATTGCTATTGGGGGCTGGGCTATGAACGACCCCGGTCCCACCCGGACTACCTTCTCGGACTTGGCTGCGTCCACCGAACGCCAAGATGTCTTCTTCGAGTCTTTGGTTACATTCCTTGTCAATAATAATTTCGACGGCGTGGACCTCGACTGGGAGTACCCGGTAGCTGATGACCGCGGGGGAAAGCCAGAAGATTACCAAAACATGGTCACTTTGCTGAAGAGGCTTAGGGAGAGGCTGAACCAGACTGGTCGTCACTATGGCATCTCCATTACTTTGGTATGGATCATCCTCCCTTTAAGTCACTATGTCCTGCTTGACTAACATGGCCCAGCCCGCTAGCTACTGGTATCTTCGAGGTTTCGACCTGATCAACATCGAGCCGCACGTGGACTGGTTCAACGTCATGACCTACGATATCCGTGAGTCTTGCATGCCCCCTTCATTGACCATAACTAATGTCCAACTCAGACGGTCTGTGGGACAGAAATGTCACCTCCATCGGCGCCTACGCCTTAGCCCACACCAATCTGACCGAAATCAACGTGGGGCTGGAACTACTTTGGCGCAATAATGTCAACCCGGCTCGCGTCATCATGGGTCTAGGATTCTACGGCCGGTCGTACACCATGGCCGATCCCGGCTGCATGACCTCCGGATGTCCGTTCAAAGACCCGGCTCGTGCAGGCCGCTGTACTGGCCAAGAGGGTATCCTCGCTGGGTACGAGATCAACGACGTCATCAAGAAAGGCGGAAAGGTGACGTACGACAAGGAGGCCGCTGTGAAGATTGTGACTTGGGACAAGGACCAGTGGGTTAGCTGGGACGACGCTGAGTCGCTCAAGGTGAAGTTGGACTTTGCCAATAAGCGCTGTCTTGGTGGGACCATGGTTTGGGCTGTCGATCTGGACGACGGTACCTTGATTGGTTCTCTGGGCGAGGCGATGGGGAAGGAAAAGCAGGATGTTCCAGATGATATTCCTCCTTATCCTTGGCAGGGAGATCTCGGTACTCATCTTGATGATAAGCCTGCCTAAAGTTGTCGGGGAGGGTTAACAATTTGTAGCCTCGTGCTTGCGATGGTGATGGTATCTCATTTCGATAGGGATTAGTTGTTGTTCTATCAGTTGTCGTTTAGTCAAATGGATTTCAGATTGTACTCCCTGCTACTTCCACAATTATCCACGTTGAACCAAAATAGTCTCTCGTAGATATACCCCTTCATCACCCTTGATGAGTTGCCGCTTCGCTCCCTCCTGCCGCGCGGCCGAGATGAAGCTTTTTGATACCTTTGTCTTCGACCGCTTAATGTCGCTGACCTACTCCACATCTCATGGTTCTATACATGTATCTGCAGCCACTGGGATGTCTGAACCCCCCCGCCCCTCCCAGTGCCCATCTTTAGCAGGTATTGTAGGAGGGAGCATGGAGACTTCATATTATGTACACTACTTTCCTTTTTTCGTTTCCTTGTTTAATCCCTTGCCTTCTACTCATAGACCCTTATTTCCCCCACCCCGAACACCCCTGGCAACTTCTAGTGATTGAAGTCTGGGGCCAAATATCCTCACTCATTCTCTCCACTTCCCACCACTAACTTTCTATGATGCACGTGGCAACAAGTCATATTTTTGAAAAATGCCCTATCCCTGTCTTGATCTGTAGAGGACAGACGTATAACTGGTGTGACAGTCAGCTTCGTATCCAACGATTTGCGTCTTATGAGCCTACACTGTATATAATCTCAACAGCTACACCAAAGCCAAACGGCATTTAATATGGCGCTTGACCTGGCTCATATACCCAACATATAATTCCATAACAAGGTCACGCCCTTATAGCTCACGGAAGGTCTCAGGGCCGCGAGTGCATGTCTGTAGAACCCACCAGGACGTTCAATAACCGTACTGCTATTAGTGGCTTTTATCACCCTGTTGCTAAACAGACATCTTGAAGTATATATTACACTATATAATATACTATATGAACCCATCCCAACTCATTAAGCACGTTCCGCTTTTTAAAAAAAGAGTGGCCTTCTATAGATGTATTCAGTACATAACTCCCTACACTAACATGTCTTTATACACCAAGGGAGCTCTGTGAAGCCATCAACTCCGCTGGGATAGCGAAGGGATGAAGGTAATGGTTTCACTGAATCAGTAAATCTTAACCACTACGCCAAAATGCTGAACAGTACTTTGGGGGGCTTCAACTGACTGATAGCCCAGTAGTGAATATAACTACCGCCCATATTCCACTGTGGATTATAAGTTAAGACATGTGGCCGTTTTGTTTCTCTTGCTTGGGGCGAAGATGGGAGATGAATAGACCATCTTACTGTTCAGGTCTGGAACAAATGATATCAGGGGGGTAGACAACAAGTAATAATCAGACTGTCACCATTGTGTGTGAGCATGTACTATCACTAATAACATGGAAGAAGTCACCTGAGCATGTTACTAAGAACTAATCTCTTCTATGGAGATACTTTATATTTCTATAGGTTACTGTGACTGATCACTGAAGTTTGTATTCATAGATTTAGTACTCCTATACTCGTGATATCTCAACTGTTATAAGGAAAGTCACCACAAAAGTAACCTATATTCTGATGAATATCTACTTTGAACAAAGTCACGGGAATGTGAGGCTTTGGTCTATATAAACCCCCTTCTGCCCTGTAGATATCTAGTCTCCTCCACCACCTTCATCCCTCTCTTCATACCCACACCTACCTCTATCTGCCACCATGGCGACTCCCACTCTTTTCGTTCTACTCTTTGCCTTTCTGGTGAACCCTCTGATGGTCTTCGCCATAAACCAATCCGACCCTATTCTTGACGACACCACCTCAACCCTCATCCAATCCAGGGCCCAGAGTGTCACCGATCTCAGCTGGATCAGGAACTGGGCTGCGGTTGGCGATAGTTACACCGCGGGCATCGGCGCCGGAAACGTGTACGGTGGCACCAGCGACGATCGTGCATGTTCTCGTTACGACCAGTCATACCCCGTCCTTCTTAACCGCATGATTGGCCCTGGAGTCAAGTCTTTTGCATTCAAAGCATGCTCCGGTGCGCAGACCATCGACATTAGACAGCAGATCCACAACCTCGATGAGGACCTGGACCTGGTTGTCATGACCGCCGGTGGCAATGACCTGTGCCTATCCACCATCATTTCACGCTGCATCATGCTCCCGCTGACTATGAATCGATGCCACGAGAGTATCTCCAAGGCGCGCGACGGCATCACCAGCGTCCTCGTGCCTAATTACCGCGAGCTCCTTCTGGCCCTGAAGCCCAAGATGAGAAAGAACGGGGTCGTCATTCTCGTGCTGTACGCTCAGTTCTTCAGCGACGAAAACGAGGATTGCGCCAAATACCAAGACTGGACGTTTATGGGGCAGAGAAGGCCTGGTTTCACACTGTCCGCCAACCGCCGCAAGGAGTTCAACGAACTCGTCGTCGACGTGAACAATGCACTGCTCGAGCTGGCGGATGACTTCAGGAAAGAAGATCACCCCTTCTATGTCCGCACCGCCCACTGGGACCAATTCGTTGGTGACTATAAGGGACGCTTCTGCGAGCCGGGCAGCTCGGGCGAATACCCCGACCCCTTCCAGCCCAACTTGCAGTTCTTCAAGCATTTCACCAAGAGAGACCTCGACAAGGACATCGGAAACAAGAGGGATTTCCAGAATGAGATTGACCCTCCTCCACTGTCACGCAACGCGACCATCTCTCTGCCCGAGGATAGCCTGGTCCCCCGCAGTCCCGTCAAGCCCGGCTGTCCCGGTGAAGATTCCAAAATCGGCTGGGGACTACCCGATCGATTCGGCAAATACTTCCACCCCAACGAGCAAGGCCACATCACCATCGCCTCCTACGTCCTCGAGGCCATCTACGCGGCGCGCTCCGTCATTCTGGACCTTCCCCAGCCCGTCTGCCACATCGTGGATAACTTCCAGTGCAACGAGCCCAACGAGCGCCAGGACCTCGACGCCAGCAGACGATACGCCCGCAAAGACCTCCTCAGCGAGAACGCTATGCAGTTTTGTAACGAGATCGATCCGACGGGCGTGGACTGGACGGCGCAGAAGACCTCAACAGGGGCACCCCCGAGGAGCACACCTTCCTCATCACGACCCGCAACGGCGTTTCCACCTTCGACAGGCAAGCCTGCTATGACTCCTTCGACAAGATCGTGAACAGCTGCAAGACCTATGACGATATGTGGCTGTATGGCGGCTACCATGACGAAAAGAACCAACGATACCAGATCAGCATCAGCAACTCCGGCTACCGGCGCCCACCCCGCGGTCCCGTCAAGAATAAGTGCGAAGCTGCCAGAAGTGGTGCTTACACTTTCTACAGGCTGCAAGGGTACGGCAGGGCTACGGCCGACTGGGGCCGCAGGGCACTGCTCCCGGCTATCAAGTCTTGCGTCGGCTCGTGGAGGTCGGGCGGAAAGACCCACGATATTATTGACTGGTACTTCTACTACTGGTATGAAAAAGAGACCAGCCGAGACCATCTTCCCATGGATGAGGGTTACGAATGGGAAGTCACCTTCTGGGCTCACGCTGGCAATTTCCAAAAATGCTTCGGGGATAACTACGTGCAAAAAATGGTTGGCATGGTATGTATTCTCTTCCGTCTCTGTTACTATCTTGCTAACTTGGCGGTCTCTTAGGAACTCTCTGGCTGTGAGGGTGAGGCAGGGGCAGTTTTGTAACTGTTCTCCTATCTGGTGGTTTTCCATCTCATGCTTCCTTTTCAGATTGTGTACACGATTGGGATAGTCCAAGTTTAGGATCATCTAGTCTGGTAGTTTATTCTGAATGGTATTATCTTGTAGTATCAACTGCCTTTCAGTTTTAGTCTTTTAATCTAATAGTAGAGTAGTTCTTCAACTACACGTGGTCGTCTGGACAGCATACATCTCAACCTCTCGTCCATGTATTTTCTGGTTACACTTTCTTTAATTCTGTTCATTTCTGCCAAGTCATCTTGTTCTTTCTATCTCATGTAAAACTATCCATCCTCTATACCAGTCAGCTTACTTTCCTTGTTGTTTCAGCTACAGCTTGAATATAACTGTTATATAATCATGCCAATTGTAGATCGTAGGGCTCTGCATAAGTCTGAAGCCACACGTGCAAACAGTTGCATGTACTCGACTCGAGACACCTCACCAGGAATTACTAATGAGTCACACACTAGAGTACTTGAGCCTGTCATTACTATCCACGTTTCGTTTCGATGGGAAGACCGAAGCAAATCCCAAGATCTAGGCATCCAGACAGCTATGTCTTCATGTGAGATTCTGTCATACTCGGCACGAACAGCCGGACCGGGTAATAATAGATATTGACAATGATAGCTATCTGTGATCTAGAAAAAGTACAGATAAACTGAATCTGTTAGTGTCACTACACTAACCAGCTTCAGAAAGTAGAAACTTCATAATCTAGTCCCATGTCTATTTCACCTGGTATAGGTGACAGCAGGTATAGCTTTATTTGGGATTGATGGTCAAAGGAATCTTTAAGTCTAGTTATTAGCATGTTACCTGAATATGTGTTATTATAATATAGTGATATGCTATTAGTCACAGCACTAATAAGTTAACCAGAATTTAGGGAGCTTGACCTGATTATAATCCATAGCATATACCTATATACAGGATATAGGTACGTCACTCCTGCCTGTGATAGATGATAGTTTTAATCCATCATGTTGTCACAGCTATGTATGTGATGTATACTATTATGATAATGATATTAACTATATTAAGCCTGGCCAAAATTCTGGTTCAGTATTTGGTACGGTAGCTGAGATATACTAATATCTACCAGTCTAGACTTGACAAGATAACAGACAGAGTGGGTATCAGCATAAAATGACTTAATATCCATACCTACGTGTCTGGCTAGAACTGGCTATGTAGTGGATATTCCCCAGGGACTTCACTTTCACACGACCCTTGCTGATTACACTACAGTATTACTCAGGGGAGGTTATATTATTAATGATAAGCCACTTTATAGAGTTTATATTTATAGAGTACAGAGCTATCACCAAAGCTAGTATAGTATTCATACTATCTAATATGATATAAGTATAGATGGTTAACCTTTACTTTTATCTATATATCTCTATCCATATAGTCTGTATATACAGTTTTTCACTTTTTCTCTGCTCTGATACTCCCAGCTATTTAGTAACGCACATCTCACATATTATAAGTATAGTTCTGTATCCTTCCCCATCACCTAACTTGAAAGATAACCGGATAGATTATATCTAGTATTATGGATCATTTAACATATACTTGTATGAGGTACCCTTTTCACAAGAGATTATAGGATCTATCTACAGATTTCTGTTCTCCTAGTTTTATATATGTCCAGTCTGCTCTGCTTTGATACTGGTAGTTACCTAGTAAGTAATGAATATCTCATCTACAAGAAGTATAGTCCTCTATACTTCTCCTTATTACCTAACATGAAATATAACAGGATAGATCATGCTAGTATTATAGATCACCCTAACTCATACTTTCAATAGGGATAGTATCCGTCTTTCATCAACATATTTTTGCTTGTGACATGAACTTAACCTTCTCTGCCCTACTATCTAATAACTACTAGCGAGTAGCGAAGCCTTCATACACCACACATATAATTCAATATACTTTTCATCACCTTATATGAAATGATAACCTATATCAAATGACTACAACCCATCATAGTCAGTACCCATCGCCACCTCCCGTGCAGCCTCCAAATCACCGGAAACACTCTTCAGCTTTCCCTCCACCCGACCCACGCAATCCGGCCCCAGTGGTAACCTCAGAATCTTCCCCTTCAAACCCCCCGCCAGCCCCTCCCCAGTGACAACTTCGAACACCCTCGCCACACCCTTAAGCGGATCCCCCCTCTGCAATCCCCTCAACGATTCAAACTTTCCCAGCACGGTATCCACAATGCCCCCACGGTACGGATCGGACAAACCCACGTCCGTCTTCCTAGCTGCCTCCAGGAAGTTCGTCTTGAACGCCCCTGGCTCAACGATCAACACGCTGAGCCCGAACTCAGAGACTTCTCGAGACAACGACTCTGACAGTCCCTCCAGCGCGAACTTGCTCGCCGCGTACAGCCCGCACGTCGGCTGTGCATCTTGCCCTGCCACGCTGGACACGTTGACGATAGTGCCTGTGCGCCGAGCGCGCATCGACGGCAGCGCCGCCTGGATGAGCCGTAGGGGGCCGAAGAAGTTGGTTTCGAACTGGAGGGCGGCTTCCTCGGGTCTGCAGTGATCTCGGTCAGTCCTGTTGTTGGAATGATAGGTAGTTGTGTGCATCTTAAAAACTCACGATATGTCTTCCACTGCCCCTAGGACGGAGTATCCTGCATTGTTGACCAGTACATCGATGTGTCCGTGGATGCTCTCCGCGTGGCTGACCACCTCGCGGATCGTTTCCGCCTTCGTCACGTCTAGCTCGATGACCGTCCCGCCTTTAGACTGTATGTCTTGGACGGTTTGTGCGGATTTCGTGAGACTCCGTGCTGTCGCGATGACATGGTGGCCTGCTGCTAGAGCGTGCAGGGCGAGAAGGTATCCGAAGCCGGATGAGCCGCCTGTGATAAGCCATACCAGGGGTGCCATTTTGCTGAACTTCGATGTTATGATGTGGTGATGTGGGTCCCTTTCCGGTCTTATGTACTGACGTAGGCGGAGGTAAGATGGAGATAGCGCGGCGTTAATATCGGGGCTATTGCTATCTCCCGTGGTGGGGGACCTGGCTAGGGCTTATGCTATATATTCAATTTGTTGTCTGGGTGCAGCAGTATGATTTTCTCGTGTTGAGTGTATATAATGCACTTATTCGTGTTTTCTCAGTTATCGACACGGAGTGCGCGGGATACTCCGTTCTCTTTCCACGAATATGTATAGCCAACGCGCGATGGGATGTTCTTTGGAAGATCGCTAGCATCCAGAGTCGACTCACGGGATAAATTGAAGGCTTCCATATAACTTAACATCCAAAGGGACCTTCTGTATCGCGAACTCAACCTTCCACAGGACTGTGCGACAGAGTCCCCAATTCCAATAAATTCTGTCAAGAGATTACGGACCGGGTTATACGAACCGGAGTATACTACGAAATGGATTTAACGAACTCTGACCCCACTAAGGCCACCGCGGGTACGCAACCCATGTCAGACATGACGGGTGGCGTACGTATTAATAATGTTGGTTGGCTCATCTTCAGTTTTCCTATACCCTTCCTTAGCTATCCAGGAAGCCACTGTCTGTGCCCGAAGTCTCCACAGTCAGTTATATTTTCTGGACAATCCATTGATATATTCATCCGGGTACAGGCGAAGGCAGGTGCAAACTATTCAAATTGCAAGGCCAGTTTTCCCCATGAATACCATTTGGAGCCTTCTCGCTGCGAAATCGCGTTTCGCTAGCGTTAGCGACACAGGTTGGTGTCTTCAAACGAAGTATGCCTTTCATTGGTCGCTCAAATCATGCTGGCATCCGGTTCAAAAATTGTCTCTGAATAACTATTGGCACTTCTCATTCCCAATTAATCTTTCTCCTGTGACCCTTCATGCATAGGTAGTCCCTTCAATCTCGATCCCGACTGGTTCAGACGAATAAGACACAACCCTGAATCGATTTCACGATCGACCGCATGATTAGCTCTCCTGCAGGACAATTGCAGTTGGGATTGCAGGTACGGCAGATCCAACAGGTGCTAGTGTGGGGATGGAGGAGACTATTGAATTTCGATGGTTCTGTCATTGTGCTGTGTACAGCTGTGATGCTGCGCTGTGTGGCTTGAAATGTTCAGCTGAACCTGGACTCCCTCCGTAGCTAGACAATGCAGGTATGTAGCCTATCGATAGTTCGGAGCAGATCTTCGGGGCTGAAATGGGTATCTCGATATGGAAGTGGCTCAGCTATAACCATTCCTTACTATATAAAGGGTATAATACCTGGATATCTGACATACAAACATACTCTCCAAACCTCTCCAGCCCATACTCCTGAATACGCCAAGAATCCAAAATGAAACTATCCATCCTCTCCCTGCTCCTAGCAGCAACAACAACCTACGCCAAAACAGACTACACCACCAACGTAAATACCCACCCCCCATCCCCCCCACGCTCTACTAATTAAGTCTGTTACCAGTTCGACAACCTCAAACCCGGCAAACTAACGCCCAACCCCCTCCGCGAACTCACCTACAGCGATGAATTCCAAATCGGCACCTACGCAGTGCAAGCCTCCAACGCGAACGCCAAAAGCAAGAAGCTGCTCTTCTCGGGCCCGCGCGCTGTCGGCGAATCCACCGGACAGATCAAGATAGCCCCCACGTCCAAGGCCGAGAGCTTCACGCTGAAGAGCGTGCAGCTGGGTTGCAGTGGGACGAAAAAGGGCGGGAAGAAGAGGACTGTGCCGTGTGAGTTGGAGGTTTTGGCGATGAGGACGTCGCGGAATTTTGTGTCGAGAAAAGTTAAGTATTCTGATACTAAGGGTTTGATGACGCTGGGTGGGCTGGATGAGGATCTTTGGGGACTGTATTCCGTTTCTGTTAAGGTTGTTAGTGCAGGGCCGAAGGGGGAGCTCAAGGAGGATGTCACTCTGCTTGTGGATAGTTTGGAGTATTTTGTTGGGGATGAGTAGGTTCGTTGTTAGGTTGTTGACTTATGGGCGCTCACTTTGCGGGAGTTGTATAGTTTATTGTTTCTGAATCTATCCTCGCGCTCTCCTTGAAATGCAGAGTCTCCTTGATTTGGTGTGTAGATATGATCGCACTTGGTAAAGCAAAAATACATGGATCGCTTGTGTATAGTCACTCACCTAATATTTTTACACGGCGTATCCAGACTAGACTTGAATAAGTTCATAGCAATGACACCAAAGTATATCAGCATACCCCATACCAAAGTAACTGCCGAGAGCAAATCCGGGGATTACCGAAATGCGGGGTACGAGAAATCCCCACATCAAACACGCCAAACAAAGTACAGGTGGCATGAAAATAAAATAAAATGAGATTCAAAGAATACCAGTAATTAAACATACGCGGGCTGCGGCATCCCCGGCGTCGCCTTATACGAGATCCTCCCAGCCGGCAAAAAGAACAACGCCACGAGCGCACCCCCCCTTACCTCCGGATAATGGTGCGTCCCGGGGCCCGGCGACGTCCAGCCCGCGCCCATCCACCCCGCCATGCCCATAATCTCGGCTGTCTCATCCAGCGGGATCACGACGTTGATCTCGCCGTAGGGGTGCGCGTGGTACTGCCCGCGGTAGACCTCCTGGCTGTTCATGTAGACGGCAGTGATGCTGAAATAGCGCGTCTCTTCGGACGGTGCGAACACGCGGCTGCGGCGGTATTTGGGCCCGTCCAGCTCGATGTTCGCGGCCCAGCCTTCTTTGAGGCCTTGGCGTACGCGCTGGCTGATGTCGTCGTAGTAGGGTGTGCCTGGGCCGTAGTTCTTGTTTAGGTGTTTTTCGAGGTCTTGCCCCGGGGTTCTGGCGTCGTTTGTTAGTTAGAGGTGAGTGGGTGAGTGTTTGGGAGAACGTGCAGGTCTTCGACTTCGGCGAAGAATTCTTGTGCTCTGCTGAGCAGTTTCAAGGCGTTGGGGTGTGATTCGGACATGGTGGATAATATGTAATGTAGATACTTGATCTGAATGGAAAATGTATAACGGCAATTGGGGAGTTGATTGGAAGTTATGTATTGATTTGCGGTCGGAGTTATATAGCCTGGTTCATCGTCGGAATTCGGTATTTAGCGGTCATATATTCCGAACATGGATATCTAGTATATTCCCCGCTTCTCTCACAAAACTCATGTCGAGCTGTAGAACGAGCCACAATTGGCTCTTTTCATCCCTCTCATAGCTGACGATGGTAGGCAGATCCTTCGGAATGTTGCTATGGCCACTCAAGGCCAGCCACGAGGTTCGCGTCGTACCCGGTATGAAGCTCTATGTATATTGAATAAATCAGCGTCGCGTCTGGTTTGACATTTATTTGATCGGAAATCTTCCCTTGCCCAACAACATGGTCGAAAATCAACCCAGGGAAGTCGACCTGTTAATCGTGGGAGCAGGTACGCAAGGGATAACCCCCCACCGTCAAATTCCCCGCGCACAACTTTAACTAGATTAGGGCTCCACGGCCTCACAATGGCCAAGACATACCTGCAAGCCGACCCATCCGCCAATATCCTCGTAATGGATGAAGCTGTCTCTGTCGGAGGCACATGGGCCCGCGAGAGACTCTACCCAGGGCTCGTCACGAACAATGTCTTTGGCTCGTACGAGCTTAGCGACTTCCCCTTGGTACCGGGGAAATATGGCGTCGCCGGCGTTGGACACATCCCTGGAACTGTCGTCCACAGATACTTCTGCGACGTAGCTGACCATTTTGGAATTACTCCCTTCTTGATGTTGCAGCGGCGGGTAGTGCGCACGACTGTTGATGGATGTCGGTGGAGTGTCCGTGTTGAGTGCGTCGATGGGTCCAAGGACGTGGAAGAGATTGTCGCGAGGAGGTTGATCATCGCTACAGGTCTGACATCTACACCGAGTATCCCTCGACTGCCAGGGTCGGACCGCTTCGCCGGCTTGATAGTGCATTCGAAGCAGCTGAAAAAGCAAGCGTCTGCCCTGGCGCAGTGTAAAACCGTCGTCGTGCTCGGCGCGAACAAGTCCGCGTGGGACGTATGCTACGCAGCTGCGCGGTCCGGCGCGCAGGTCCACATGGTTATTCGACCCTCCGGCGGGGGCCCGAGTTATCTCTGGCCGAAGTCGTTCTTCATCGGGCCATGGGAGGTCTCGTTGGGGAAGATGTCCGCTACGCGAGGATTTTCCCTGTTTGATCCTACGCTGTTTGGAGAGAAGGGGGCGTTTTCGTGGATTCGCGGGTTTCTGCATCGGACGTTCCTGGGGAGTTGGCTGTGTCGGGTGTTTTGGAGCGCTCTTGATAGGCACATCAAGGCGATTAATGGGTATGGGGGGCATTCTGAGCTCCGGAAGCTGGAGCCGTGGACGACGCCTTTCTGGATGGGGAATTCTCTGAGTATTCATAATTATGAGACGAGCTGGTTTGATCTCGTGCGCGAGGGAAAGATTCGTGTCCACATTGCCCGAGTTACGGACGTCTCGGAGAACAGCGTCCAGATTGCTGGAGAGGCCGAAGAGACACTGAATGCAGATGCGATTGTGTGCTGCACGGGGTGGAAGGCTGAAGTCCCGGTGGATATCCATTCCACTACCTCTGAAAATCAACATGCAAAGGCGCATGACGACATATCCCGGAGGATCCCGTATCTCCCGTCCTCTCGAAGAACTTGCAATGCTCCCCCAGCTGGGGAAAGGGAGTCTCCATTGGAGACCGTCGTACCTGCTCCAGAGCTCTACCGACATATTGTCCCGTCGGACACCGACTCTCTTCGAAATCGAAACGTGGCGTTCATCGGGATGCACTCATGTCTGCATGCGTTTATCGTGGCGCAGGCCCAGGCGCTGTGGATCACCGCTTTCTTCAAGGGCCAAGTAGATCATCTTAAGGATGGTGTGGATCATGCAGCTGTCGAGTACAACACCGCTCTTCACAGCGCATATACGAGGCTACGACGGCCGAAAGAGTTGGGCGGATCGGGCGGAAGGTATCCTGACTTGGTGTTTGACAGCTTGCCGTATGTTGATGTTCTGTTGGGCGACGTTGCGGTCGAGTCGAGGCGAAAGGGGAACTGGTGGAGGGAGCTCACGGAGCCCTATCTTCCTGGTGATTATGCTGGATTGGTGGAGGAGTGGCTGGTCAAGAGGACGCGTAGCTAAATTGGTGGCATCCTGCTGGAAATAGTGTTATACATCTACATCTTTAATGATAGCTTCTGATTGCATTGCATTTCACGGTCTATCCCAATTGTCCACCTCCTTGGTACTTGAAATTCGAACCCAGCAAATGATATCAGTCAGCGCTCAAGGAGTCATGATCATCACTGCCACTCTCCGACGCTTCTTGGTCGGTGTTCCCCTGGTCCAACTCGTTGAGAACATCCTCCATCTGATTCAATATACACCGTCCCTTGCGCAAGCCGTCCAACTCCACCAACTTCGGCCACAGCCCCTCCGGACTCTCATCGCTCCGAATCGCCGCCTTCTCCTCGGCACTCATAGACGCCAGAATCTCCAACATCCCACCCTCCAAAAAACAACGCCACTGGAACTCCTCCTGCACCTCATGCGCAAGAACGTCTCCCGACGAAACCGCCAAGGTCTTCCCAATCTTCCTCAAAACCGAGAGCCCATTCCACCGCGTCTGTGGGTTCACGTGCGCCCCACAGTGTCGAACAACGCTGTCCACCACGCGTTCAATCTCCCTCACCACACTCCCCGCCATCTCACACTGCCTTCCCCCGCTCAACCCCCGATACGACACGTTGATCGTCTTCCAAATGTCGCGAGAGTAGCCGTCGAAGTTCAGCACGCGCTGCTGCTCCCGCTCGCGCTGTCTTTCCACTCTTTCCCGCACTAGCTCCGCCACGTCTGGGTGGCGCTGTGCTGCTCTGGTGAGGATCGCGAATAGCTGCTCTGGGCGGAGCTCCTCCATGTATTCCTCGATTTGGGTGGGGCTGAGACGTGTTTCTTTCCGAGTCTGGTCTGCTGGAATGTGCACGTCGCCGGCAGAGTTTGTGCGCGCGTGTTTGGCGGGTGGGATTTCCATGGTGTTGTTTTGCTCTGGGATATGTGACGTGGTTCTGGTGGATTTCTGGCTCAGCTGTGTCCTTAACCCACTACACGTCCAAGAGTTCAGGACGCGATATGGGTGACTGGGAAATATACAGCAAACGCGATATGGCTAAAATTCAGATGATATAGTGGGCACGGGAGAAGTGTGGAGCGCATGGACTCGTTACGTCGCTTGACCTTCAAGATTTGAGATTAGAATTTTCTGAACCACGCTCAACAAGTTTCTGAACCACGCTCAACTGTTTCCCGAGCCATTTTTTAACTCCCTTGCCGACTCTCTCTCCACGAGGAATTCTGACACCCCTTCCCGTCGGCCCACTGTGGGTCCGGATGACTACCACGGATCAGAGGGCGTTCCTTTCGCTTGGATCAGGGACGATCTTGTAATCTTCAGAGTTCAGACGTTATAGATATGGGTTATTCTTAATGTACCCGAGATTTGGTGATGTATGGCAGATTTGGTGAATCTAGATTGTCTAGTTTGGGCTGATGTGGGTTCCTGACATGGCTATCCTAGAACTAGCATCTATTAGAGGACCCGGTTGTTCGAATGAGATCTATGCTGATACTAGCCTAGAATGATTGCTGCATGGTTAGTGATATTTAATCGCAGGGTGTACTCGTGTATAATCTCAAGGAATGGTTGTGGATATATCTCCAACATCTTTAGATATATATACAACAGCTCGGGATCCGCTTCGGACCGACCCTCGATCCATTTTCTCTTCAACTTCCCTTCACTCACTTATATTTCCCTTCATTTTCATTTTAATTAACAGTCTGGTTGAACAGAATCCAGCCCCAAACATCCTACCTCCCTGATTGGCCCAGCCGTAGTTATCGTGCAGTTCAGCCGAGACACTTCCAGACAAGTGGGTCACAGCTTGTTATTATCCAATTCGCTTCCATCCTGGCGTGGACACCAACCGCCCAACAGCCTATGACAAGCACGTCAACCGACGATCGCTGGTCTTCATGAAGCTCGGGCTCAAGTCCGAGGTTTCCCACTAACCCAGAATGCAGGGGGCTGCGTCCAGACCCAAATCACGCAGACATTTTGCTCCCTCCACTATTTATCTCCATGACACGCCACAGGTCTGAAGAAAATGACCCAGGTCACTTC
Source organism: Aspergillus neotritici (assembly GCA_023619815.1). Classification (NCBI taxonomy): domain Eukaryota; kingdom Fungi; phylum Ascomycota; class Eurotiomycetes; order Eurotiales; family Aspergillaceae; genus Aspergillus; species Aspergillus neotritici. The sequence goes on from JALZYL010000013.1 coordinate 448,799, forward strand.
GATGGAGCCCCCCGATAATCACTATAATCACTAACCCCCCCCCCCCCCCCCTCCAATCGTCATGTCTCCTACCTGTTTCGCCATGCATGATGGCGCTATCACCGTCATCGACAGCGATCTCCCGTGCGGCGTCACCAACGCCTCCCACCCCCACGTCAACTGCTGTGTCCGGGGGGACTACTGCATGAGCAACTCGATCTGCAAGCATGTTGTCCCCGACGGCACAGACGTCTACTACAACGCCGACTGCACCGAGCAAGCCATGGAGGACCCCCGCTGCGGCGTTCGATGCGGTAGCTATCCCTCCCATCCATTCATCCATCTTTACCGTCACCAACAAAACACTAATAACCCTCCAACCAGGCGGCAAACACCGCGCCGACCTCACCTACAACACCACCAAAGGCTTCTGGGCCTGCTGCGGCGTCAACCCCGACGGCACCGCCAACTGCCACGACCAAACAGACGAGATCTTCCCCGCCCCGCCACCCACATGGCTCACCACCATCCAGTACCTCCCCCCAGAAGGGACCCCCACCTACGCGACCTCCCCGCCGACATCCACTCCACACAGTAGCAGCAGCACCAGCGCAGTCAGCGCCGGCACAGCAGCCGGGATCGGCATCGGCGCTGGCCTCGGCGTGGTCTTCCTCGCCGGCGCCATCGCCTTCTTCTTCCTCCGCGACAAGAAAAAACCTCTTCCCGCCAACCAGTCCACCTACTACTACCCCGTGCAGGACCAGACCCCGCTCAATGCGCCCCCGTCGCTGTCGCACCGCTCGTGGCAGTCGTCGCTCGTGGAGCCCCAGTCGTCGGCTGTGTACGAGCTGGGGAAGACTCGCGAGCCGAGCGAGATTGATACCGCTTATCAGCCTCACGGGCGATAGTATCGCTCGGGGTGCGACGCTGAGTGATTGTGGAGATTCTTGTTGTGTCTTCTACTGCCGCGATAGAGGTAGATATTGTATATAATAATATAATCCTGGGTTGACAAGCGCAGCTGGACTGCACGCTTGCAACAGATAATTAATCCATCCAAAAAGTATATATGTTAAACCATATTCTACGAATTGAGTGACCATGGCGATTGATTTATAAGCAGGAATACAACAGCTACAGCTAGTTAGTTCCAACCTGACTTGGGTTCCCAATCACCATCACCAACCAATAAAGGATAAAAATCCATTCAAATCATATCCACAAGGTATATACAAATACATCAAGTCCAAGCATCCCAACTCAACCCATCCCTGAACTCCAGACCGACCTGCGGCCCCTCAGAACCAACAATATACCCGCCCTCGCAAGCACTATACGACACCTTCGGCTGGTCATGATAGAACTTATCATACTGCGGCGCCAGCGCGTCCTTCAACGACGCGACGCCTCCACCCGGGTGCAGCACGTTCCACGGCTTGATGCACGTGGGGCCCTGGCAGGATTTGAGCACCAGCAGGAGGGCATCGAGTCGGTCGATCACTTTTCGCAGCGGTCGGCCCAGGAGGTGCGTTGCTGTTGCGTTGGGGGCGTAGATGTTTGTCATTTGGTAGGGGTCCGTCTGGTATATATTAGATTGTGTGTTTGTATACCTATGTGGCCAGGTAGGGGAACGCACCGATAGATCGTACAGCTCGTGCTCGTTCGAGCACCACACCGCGTAGTACAGGTTGTATCCGTCGCCGAGGATGCGCGCGGACTTGTACGTGTTGTTCTTCAAGCTGGTGGCGCCGTTGGGGCCTGGTTTCGTTAGCGCTGTCTTCACTCAGTCCTACTACCAGTGGGTAGTAATGGGGTGACCCACCAATCCGAGAATAATCTCCCTCGAGAACCGCCTTCCCCCAAAACTCCACAGTAACATGCTCGTGCGCAATCCCCGCCGAGGTCCTCGCGATTGGCATCGGCGTGCCGTCAAAGTCCTTCCGCAGGTCCACACCCGCCAGCTCGAAGAACGTCGGCGCGAGGTCAATGTGCGTCGTGACGGCGTCGCTCGTCTGTCCTGCTGCGATGCCCGGCCCGCGGATGAAGAACGGCACCCGGATGTCTTCCTCGTACCCTGTGGTCTTCCCCGGCGTCATGCGGTGCTGCCCGATGTGGAACCCGTTGTCCGACGAGAAGATGATGTACGTGTTGTCGATTTCGCCGCTCTCTTCGAGTCGCGTGACGAGCTTGTCGACGAGCTCGTCGACGCTTTGCAGCGAGCGGAGCCGTTGTCGGTAGTAGTGGTCTTGGTAGTCGACGACCGTCTGGTTCTGCAGCTCGAGCTTGTGAACCCAGCTCACGCCGGTGCTGTTCTTCGGGTTGAAGTTCGCCGTGCGCGGCACTTTGACGTCCTTGAAGAGGTGACGGTGTCGGGGGGCGGGGATCGGCTCGCGCATCATTGTCGGTCCCGCGCTGCTCAGGCTGGACGGGCTGATGTCCGAGTGGGGTGCGATGGGCGCAACAGTCAGGAAGAACGGCCGATCTGCTTGCAGCGCGTCCTCCAGAAAGCCCAGCGACTTCTCGCTGATCACGTCTCCCGTGTACTGGCCTTCATAGCTGCGCGGGGGCTCGTGGTTGCGCTGGTAGGTGGAGTTGTAGTAAGAGTACGTGTGGGGGTCGAGCAGGAAGTCCGAGCCGTTGAAGCCTTTGACAAAAGGCTTGTTGTAGGTCGTCACGCTCTGCGCGTTCATCAGCTTGCCCGTGTAGAACGTGTTGTAGCCTGCGTTTTGCATCCACACGGGGAACCAGTCTTCGTTGAACCCGCGCTCCACGAACTTGGGGTATCCGCCCCAGGGGGGCTTCACGTCTGTCACGTTTGTGTTGTGTGCCTGGCGGCCGGTCCAGAGGCTCACGCGCGACGGACAGCATAGCGAGGTCGTCACGAAGTGGTTGGTGAAGTCGATGCCTTTGTCTTTGATGTGTCGGAGGATGTGCGGCGTGTAGGCTGTGGAATTGAGCTGCAGGTCTTGATCGTCTGTCAGGACGAAGAGGAAGTTGGGCTTTTTGGGCGTCTCGCGGCTGAAGAGCGTGCTCTGCTGGTTTGGGAGCGCGTTGCAAGCGGCCAGTAGACCGCTCGCGGCGAAGAGCGAGGAGACTTTCATAGTCGAAACAATGGGTGTGGTGTGGATGGGAAGCTCGGTGTCGACCTGCAGCTGTTTAAGATACCCACGACACGCCCGATGCTCGACAGCTCCGCACTATGGCGTGTGGTATGGGAAGGATGATGACATGGTCCATCGATGTGACGATAGCGAATTAATATATTTGCCTGCGACCATGTCCAATGAGACAAAACAGAGCAGAAAAGGCCCACGCAGGGGACCAGCTCCCAAGACGCGTTCTCCAATTAGGGCTTGGTGGGCACGGGGCCGCAAGGGGTCCTCCAAATCGGGATGATCGATTGGCCGCCATTGGAACTATCTCTTTGGATTTCGCCTGTGGAGACGGCTAGCTGAGCTTCTTTTGTTATGCCGTGTTGCGCTAGGATGGACCAGTCGTGCGCTAATGACCCTGTGGCTGATTGCAGGCATATTCAATCGCGTCGTCCTGGAATGACAGCCACGGTCAATATCGTGGCACTCCATTGAGTTTCAACAAAACGATATACTCGTTCGAATTCTCAGCATTGTTCTTTCCCCCGGTTTCCAATGTCATCAGTCAACTGCATGAAGACAAACTGTCGGAACAGGGGAAGCTAGTCTCCACGCGGTGGAGTCGTCTCCACCGCGGATTACGTGCTCGGCTCTAAGATGAGCTCATATTGGGGAAAGCAGGTCCGCACGAGAAGCTAATTCTGGTTTTCTCATTGCCAAAGGATTTGATTGGATTCGTTCATACTGAGGGGAAAGCTTACTGGTCAGATATGCCATGTCGGTTAATGTCTGGGTGCAATGCAGTCAGGCCACGATATATCAACATCACGCTAATTTCATTGATATGCTCTATATCACAGACCTATCCAATCTTTTTCAGGCGTAACCGGGAAATTCACCCGCCCTTCTTACCGCTATTTCACTCTATGGATCTCATTGACAGCTAGACCAATACCGACGAAAAGGGAAAGAGAACAAGCGGGTCAAGCGTAGAGCATGAGTCAGTACACCGGTGGGTGAGAATCCACAGTGATCGATGGGTAGCTTGGATACCAATAGTATCTCATAGCGGTGACGTCGGGCTCTAACTGGGGGTGAAGATCCATCCAAGGTATATCCTACTTCCGCAATGTAAGAGTCGGGAACAAGGATCATTTTGAAAACGTCAACTCTTGATATGGCTAATTACATATGCTTGCCTCAGTTAGCACCCCCATTCGGGCATAAGACTACCCCCAGGGCAAAGGAATCCATTCTGGTTGATATGAAACATGCATATAGTCCAGCATTCAATGATGCCTGCAGTCCCACATATGCAGGTCCACAACTAGCGCCAGATATCGGCCTGCACCGCGCACGTTGTCCCACACGCCGCAGGTACAGTATAGCTGCGGTTTGGGTCGCTCTCCCACTGCACGGTTCCATCGGTCTTCACCCGGATATACTTGTACTCGAGCGATTGGCCGGCTGGTAGATTGACCGTGGTCGACCAGAGGGGATCGCTGCTGGAGTATTTGTCTGCATTTAGGGCGACTCCCTTATCTGGGACCCAGTTGCCCAGTTGCGTGGTCGAGCCCACTAGTTTGATATTTTCCCCCCAAGCTGTCGTCGCGCGCAGGTCGAACCTCACAGTGACTGCGGTTGGAGTCGTGCACGGTGTGGTGGTGGTTGTCGTCGGGGCCCCAGGTCCCGTGCTGATCGCTGGCCATGTCGAAATAATAACGCCGCTGTATATCCCGGTGGCTGAGGTTGCACTACATGTAGACGGCACGCTCGTTGCCGATTGCTCGCCCCAGGCGGCTGGCATCACCGCATTCCGACGGTTGTTTGCGGTCAACAGCGCGGCGTAGGACCAGGTGAGGTCGCGAGCAGATATCTGCGAGCCATCCGACTTGGAGAATTGCTCGCCCATGGAGCCATTGGGATGGGTGTAAGTTTGCTGCACCGTTAGACTGTTTATTACGGACTGTGATAAGGCAGATGGGAAGGAATGCCATACTACAATGCTCATAAAACCGTCCGCGTACGTCTTCACGGCACTGAGAATATTGGAATAGGCTGCGCTCGAAGAGGGAAATGTTCCCGTAGCCGCGGAACTATAAATGCTCTTGAAGAACGGCAATGATACATCACTGACAGTCAAACACCCCTGTTGGTTCCACTGATATAGCGCATCGTAAAGCTGCTCTGCCGCAGCGAGGGTGCATAAGAACCACGGGTTACCGTTGTAGTAGCTGTCTTCGGGGTATCGACCGACGGCCACGGCTGCACCACTGTCAATCCCCGAGTTTATGCCGTATAGAGACCGGAAAGCATCTACCACCGCCTTATGGTTCGCCAGAGCGCGTGGTGAACACGGTTGGAATGTCGAGTCGACACAGCCCGCGTGGGGATCGAATGTGTGGATACTTCCGAGCAGTGTGTTCGTGTCTTTTCCGGCGCGTCCTCCTCCAAAATTAGCCAGGATATGACTCCCTGTCCAAAACTCTTGCAAAAAGCAGAGAATCTGGGGTGCCTGAGAGTCACAGTAAGGGCAACTCGCGCCAACGCTCTGTGCAAATGCACTCCCCTCCACCAGCGCACGGTGCTGCACGGAGAGGGTGAAAAACGAAGACCCCGAAACTTCTTCTCATAGATCTGCATGTTAGTATGTATGAGTGACTGCCATGTCATGGAATGTGATAGAGGAAACGGATACCATATCCCGTCTGATTCCAGTATTGCGTCACATAAGACAGATCGTTCCGCACCACCGGCCACACCAGACTCGATGCCACGCTGATATACCCCCATTCCTGCAACTGTCAATCCCAATTGGTAGACATACTAGGGAGAGGTGTCAAACATACAATCAGCCACTGCCCAAACGCAATCATCCCCGTAGCTCGCAAAGCTGGTCCATCGTGCTGCGGCCGACCCCACGATCCTGTGTACGCCGTCTCGTCGACGTTGAACTTCGGCTCGCCCAGTCCCCCGCTGGAAAAATTGCCAGAAGGATTTGGGACGCCCTGAATGCGTGCCTGCGAGGAGATCCACTCTTCGATGGTCGGCAGCAGATCGGTGTCCCCGTTGCGGAACAGATCTATCAGGGTTTTCAGCACCAGACTTGAATCACGCGTCCACGTGTAGAAGTCTACACCAGTTAGTCTGTACAGTAGGTATGTAGAGTGTGATTCTTACAGTCGGGATTGTCGGTGCTGGGACTGGCCACCACCACGCCTGTCTTCGCTCCTGGCACCCAGACCCCGCTGGATCCTATGTTGTTCAAGATCGGCTGACGTGCATACTTGGATTCGCTGTTTAACCATGTGTCCAAAGATGACTGTCGAGGCTGTACAGATATGGATGCTGTTAGGCCTAGGATACAGAACCCTAGGACGTGAATAATAGGCGTTATCATGGCATATGCTTTTCTGTTGGACTGTGGACAGAGTTAATATCGAGGAATCATCAGTCGATCTTATAACACCAAGGCTACCGTATTGCAGAGACTTTCTACTTCGCATGACTAGAAGCAGTGGGTCGGACAGTGCTACCCTACAGGCGAACCTACATTGTATGATGTTGTCGTACCAACAAAACTCTATGCTGTTGCTCCTTCCTTCCGGCTGTCTCTTGTGTATCCCTCCCTCTCCTCGTGTCCTTGAATATCCGCGTCCATCATACCACCCTCAATAATGGTTCCAGCCCCCCAGTGTGTATGTTCCGGCTGAATGTGGCTATGTTGCGCACGGGATGGCACTCAGGCTGCTATTCACACCATTGGTGAGCGCGCTTTTACATATTTTTGAGGCACATACTTGAGAGGTGCTCTTTCACCCTGCTCTACTTGCTATCTTGTACCTGCCTGGACCATTTGAACCCATGGATGACTGCGCATGATTTCTTATATGTCGCGTCTCTCCCGTGTTAGCCGGGGCGCTACTCGTGTGTTCTGAGATACTTCTGTTCTGGTAGAGTGAGCCAGCAACAAACATATGTATTGTTAATGGAGCTCCTAGGATAGAAGCTATCGTGCTTAACCATGGTGATAGCAGGGGAATCTACATCAAGGGATTCAAGTCTGTAGACAAGACCAGTAATAGTCTGAATGGATATTAAGATGTGTAGATCCAAGGATATCCTTTCTATCGTCAACTGGCTACTAACTTGATGCGGTCTGAAACGGCGACGAGGACAACTACCATTTTACGCAAAGATCTTTATGTAACCGCATCGTCCCGTGAAGCACAAAACAAAAGACTGAGGGGAGGTCCGTTGACATGTTTCATGGAAGATATTCAATCAGAATATTCCACCGATGGTGCAGTCTGGGAGAACGTGAGGATGATATCTTGTGGTAAAACTCTATTCTGAAACCCCCACTATGGTGTGTCGAATGTTGTGAGCCTAGAAGGAGACGAAGGCGAGATCTAAAGACAGCATTAGTATATGCTGTATGATGCTTCTTGGTTATTCCAATCCTTCGTGTCGTGGATCAACTTCGTGGTGCAAAAAGAATCACCACTCGGCTACAAAGATATCAAGACACGCGTGACCTCTGTAGATCACCACATATCAATTCCTGTGCCTGGTTTTAATTCATCTTGTACTTTCCTGTGAAATATCGGCAGTTCATACGGCCCAGGTTGTCGAGTTAAGGTTTGACCACCTGCCGTGTATATCCACAAGTCTGGAGTCAAATTGAAACCACAAGGTGAAACTCGTGGAACTTGAGAAACTCAGATCCCACGATCATCCTGATCACTTATCATCGGCATGTAGCTCTCAGCCCGTCCCGACTTGTCCTTTCTGGCTGAATTGGTCCGCGGTGGTTCCCCGCATGGGAATGATCTGCAGCGTCAATTACGGGCGAAATTTCCCCGCCAACGTGGGGATAGGATAGGGGTCAAAGGGGTCAATCCCATGGTCAACCCGGCATTCTGCGTCGGTCGCCCTTCATGAAACGATCTGCCTCGGTTCACATGGGCATTGGCCAATTGTTGGCGTCGTCGAGATGCAGGGAATCTGCAACGCGGTTGTCCCTATTAATATGACCGGCACTTGGGATCGTGGATAGCAACCGACGTCAATTGCGTCGTGCACTGACAGATCGGTCTAGGAGACGGCAGATCTACAATCCCAGGATGCGCTGTGGGTGACACTACTGGATGATAAATGGTCGCCATATCCTTTCCAGCTCGCTCTTTCCTTTGACAACACCCTGCCCACGACCTCCGGCACCATGATCTTCTCTCGTGCCCTTCTGCCACTGTGCGCGCTGGCGTCGTCCGTCGTCGCGACGCCAACGGTGACCATTGCAGAGCCCTCGGCGACCATCATCGGCAGCGACGGCGCCAGCCAGGTGGAAAAGTTCAACAACATCCCCTTCGCGCAGCAGCCCACCGGATCGCTTCGTCTGAGACCCCCTCGTCCGCTGGATGAGCCGCTGGGGACAGTCGAAGCAACCGGGATCTCCAAATCGTGCCCGCAATTCTTCTTCTCGACGGACAATACCGAGTTTCCGGGGTCGCTGGTCGGCCAGTTGGCAAACCATCCGCTGCTGCAGAAGGTGATCGGCGAGGGCGAGGACTGTTTGGGCCTCAACATTCGACGCCCCGCGGGGACTACGCCCGACTCGAAGCTGCCTGTGCTGGTGTGGTTCTTCGGTGGGGGCTTCGAGCTAGGCTCGTCGCTGATGTACGATGGGACGCCCTTGGTCAGTAGCTCGGTGGAGCTGGACATGCCGGTCATTTTTGTCGGCATCAACTACCGCGTTGCTGGGTTTGGATTCATGCCTGGAAAAGAGGTCCTGGAGGACGGCGCGGCCAATCTGGGTCTGCTGGACCAACGGGCAGGGCTGCAGTGGGTTGCCGACAACATTGCGGCGTTTGGAGGCGATCCGGACCGCGTCACGATCTGGGGCGAGTCGGCCGGCTCCATCTCCGTCTTTGACCAGATGATTCTGTTCGACGGCGACAACACCTACAAGGGAAAGCCTCTGTTCCGGGGCGGTATCATGAGCTCCGGCTCGGCCACTCCAGCGGAGCCCATGGACAGCAAGCGGGCCCAGGCCGTTTACGACAAGGTGGTCTCCGTCGCCAAATGCGATACAGCCCCCAGCTCTTTGCAGTGTCTTCGAGAACTCGAGTACGACGATCTCCTCAACGCCACGAACTCCGTGCCAGGATTGCTCAGCTACTACTCCCCCGCGCTGTCATACCTCCCTCGTCCGGATGGAAAGGTCCTGACGGACAGCCCCGAGCGGCTGGGCAAGGCGGGCAAGTACGCGCGGGTCCCGTTCATCATTGGCGATCAAGAAGACGAGGGCACCTTGTTCGCGCTGTTTCAGAGCAACATCACCACCACGGACGACATCGTCGACTATCTCAGCGGATACCTCTGGGACGAGGCGACGCGCGAGCAGCTGGAGGAGCTGGTGGCCTCATACCAGGACATCGAGGAGGACGGCTCGCCGTTCCGTACCGGCAAGCTCAACAACTGGTATCCCCAGTTCAAGCGTTTGGCTGCCATTCTCGGCGACGTGCTCTTCAATCTCTCGCGACGGCTGCTGCTGAACAACGTGGCTGAGGTCTCGCCGGACGTACCCAGCTGGTCCTATCTGTCGTCGTACGACTACGGCACGCCGATCCTGGGCACCGTGCACGGCACCGACATCCTGCAGGTGTTCTACGGGATCCTCCCCAACTACGCCTCGCGTGCTATCCACACTTACTTTTTCAGCTTCGTCTACGACCTGGACCCGAACTCGCGCCGCGGCGATCTGATGGAGTGGCCGCAGTGGAAGGACAAGAAGCAGCTCATGCAGTTCTTTAACGATCATGCGGAGCTACTGGCTGATGATTATCGTTCGGATTCGTATGAAGTGCTTGCTAAGATTGGGGATTCGCTGCATATTTGATGCTGTTGGTAGTTTGGCTGTTCTTGTTTGATGTTATTCTGGAATGATCTATGATGTCGTATGTTGTGACTCGTTTGAATTTGATATACCAAGTACCTCGGGTGATTCATCCAGCATCCCGTGTGAGTCATGTCTGATGGATGGCATCCGGAAAGCTACGAAGAGCCCGTCATGCGGATTGGACCGGATGACGCTTTAGTAGGTACGTATTTTTACAATGGCACACGGAGACGCTACGAGAAGACACGCCTTGAGAGTCGTTCTAGATGATAGGACCTGAAAGCAGTAGACTAGCAAGACCGACAATCCCCTTCATCATGCCTACATGACTACACACCTTGCAAACAGCACTATATCCCCCCCGCGTCCCCGGCCCCTGCAACGTATTCACCACCCTCCGCAACCAGCGTACTAACTATACAAGTCTACAGAACAACACCCAGACACACACCCGTACAATCCCCCATAAGACAGACGTATAGCTGTAGTATCAATACACGGTATTGCCCCACACAGACCAGCCAAGCTTTATTTGACTCCGGCATTAGCGTCCCCAGAATTCCCCACGCCGCCGTTGGTCCGGAATTCCATATCAAACCCTAACTGGAGTCAGAACTATACCCTCCACCGTCAGGAACTCGCTACATCCACACATCCACGCTCTGTTCTGGAAGATGCCATCGATTCCGGAATCAGTCACAGTAAACTCTGAATGTGTGTCACTGTCCGCTGGGGTATAAATACAGCGAGAGGCCCCTCTCCTGGGGGCATTTCTTCTTCCCTTCTACAACTATCCGTCTCTCGCTCAGCCAACTGTCGTTACAAATCAGCCTCGAATATCAACTATATATTCGTACGTCATTCGCTTTTAGTTATACAAGCTGCTTTGGGCTTGTGTTTTATATTATTATTACCCACTCGCTTACCTCCTGAAGATCGTCTATATCTTGACGCCCTCCTCCAGTCCAATCCAAAAGGACTACACTCGCTATAACAACAACCTGCGTATCACGTCTCGCAGTTATTATATCACACACGCCAACACCTCGTTGGTACGTCCAGACATACATACATCGACATATAGCTCCTCGTCTAACAACACCCAGACAACACCATGTCGACCTGGCAAGACCTGTTCGACACCAACCCTCAAGGCGCCCGGGAATTCGTCGACCCGCGTACCACCCACCTGAGCACCATTTACGACTTCACCCTGTTCCCAACTGACGACATGGCCGAGCCAAGCCAATGCGCCCCTGCTATATACGACGACTTCGCCCTGTTCCCAGCTGACGACACGACCGAGCCAAGCCAATGTGAATCTGCCACATACGACTTCGCCCTGTTCCCAACGGACGACATGACCGAATCATGCCAATGCGCTCCTGCCCCCGCCCACACAGAACCCTCACAGGGGTCCACCGAACCGGAACTATCCACAACGACAACCACCACCGACCCCACCGACAGCCGACCCTCGACGCCCTCCATCGCCTCCCTCCGCCGCTTCAGCTCACGGTCCCGACCTTACCAATCCATTCGCGCCAACCACTGGCGTTGCCTCCAGATCCCCGTCCATTCGGTGCCACCTCCGCACAACGCGGAGACGCACCCGGTGCCGCCGCTCCGGCCGGCACCTTATCTGGAGGCGGTGGTCGAGAAGGCGTGGGCTGATCCGACGCTCGTTATCGATATCGACAACGCTGCGACATTGTTAGGCGCCCGTGTCGTCTCGGTGATTTTTGAAGTTAAACCTGTGGCTGAGGGGTATCGTGTTGATGGGGAGTGTCCTGGCTTTGGGCTTTCGCAGCGGCGACGGGTGCCCGTGGCTCGTATCATGCTCGGCTCGCGACTGTCGTCGTTGGGTCGGCGATTGCTGCAGTTGCGGGTGGCGTTGTTGTTGAAGAAGAGGGGGCTGGATAGGGGGGGGTTTGATGTTACTGTCAGTACGCCTGGTGTGTTTGAGTGGTGATGTTCTTTTGTCTTGGTTATGTTTATGTTTGTGTTTGTGTTTGTGTTTGTGTTTGTGTTTGTGTTATGACTTTCTTTTCTGGTGTTATGGCGTTTACTGGATGGAATTAGAGTTTGTCGTCTTTGGGAATTGTTGATATCTATGTATGATAGCTATAGGACAGGCCTTGGTTGGGTGGCTGGGATGGGCCTGGGACAAGTGATCAATACACTTGTTATATAATTCTCTTCCTCTTCTACTCAGTATGTAGGCAATTCCTATTTGCAAAAATAATAGAGGGTATTCAATCATGGTGTTATGTTGCTGTAGAAGGTAGATAAAGAATCAGGTGACCGATGTGCCCTACTCCACCCACCCCAGTCTCGCTTCAACTCTCCATTATGCTGGGTCTGATATTTCCGTTAGTCATGCCAACAGATTGGTACGATCAAGTCCGGTCTTCCAAGCTCTTGGATTCATCTATTCTGATAACCAGGGGAATCGACGGGGTCTGCTGCTCTGCTGCCCCGTGGGAACTCATGATAGGGTGGGACGACCACACGGCCATTCTCCCTCGAGAAGAAACATCGCATCAATGTCGACCAATCTGAGCAATGCCGACCAGTCCTGCCAAGGGTTAAGGTTGCATTGGAAAAGCCTGGCCAAGAGTGACGCCCAGACTCCGCCAAGTCAGAGCGTTGGTTCGTCCCTCTCGTTTCCTCCCGCTTCCGACTTCTGGCCCCGCATGGTTTCCATGTCTCGCCAAGGCGCCTCGTCTGTCCCTCGAAACTCTACACGGGTTTAGGCTTCGCTCGCTTCTCTCCTGTTATCTGCACCCTATTGTCGCTGCTGCAATCCTGTTGGGTTATTCCGGATTCAGACCCCAACGCCTCCTGTCACACGGACCGTAGTCTGCGAGATATATCGAACAACATGGCAAATGGCAACCCCCCGGTTACTCGCGGTGGGCTTGGCTTCTCGTACAACCTGAGAGTCAATGGACGCATTCCCTGCTAGACCGAGTGAATGGAACATTTCCTCCGATCACGCGTGACAGGGACAGATAGTGGTTCCCCGATAGGAGGACACCGAGTACACCCCAGATGAGTTTGGGTTGCCTCCTTGTGGCAGGTGAAAGGCAATTCTGGCGGTCTATAAGACATGCCCTGCAGGTCCCTGGGTTTCTTTAACTTTCCCTTTTCTCCCTCTCTCTTTTTTTTCTTTTCCTTTTCTTTTCTTTCCCCACCTCTTCTCATCATTATTTCCCGTCCATCATTGCCATCATGACGTCCGATCCGGTCGAGGTGGCCGAGGTCGCCAAACCCCACACCGCAGCCGACAGCAAGGAGATCTCCGTCCAGCGTCAGCGATCGTCCAGCCACAGCATCGAGGAGATCCCTGCCTCCAAGGAGATCGCCGTGGGCCAGACGACCCCGATGGAGGACGATCTTGACTCGGAGAAAATCTATCCCACGGACGAGGATCTGCAGACGCTGCGTCGCGTGGCCGGCAAGATCCCCTGGACGACCTACACCGTGGCCTTTGTCGAGCTGTGCGAGCGTTTCTCCTACTACGGCACCACGGCCGTCTTCGTCAACTTCATCCAGCGTCCGCTGCCCGATGGTTCCTCCACCGGCGCGGGTGGTGATGCCGGCGTTCCCGGTGCCCTGGGCATGGGTCAACAGGCCTCGACCGGCTTGACCTTGTGTATGTCACCCTTTGACACTCGTTTCTACGTGCTAGTTCCTCGCTGATCGCCACAGTCAACGCCTTCTGGTCGTACATCATGCCCATGGCGGGCGCCTTCATGGCCGACCAGTACTGGGGCCGCTTCCGCACCATCATGTTCTCCATCGTCGCCGCGCTCATCGGCCATACCATCCTGATCGTCTCCGCCATTCCCAGCGTCATCGCGCACCCCGGTGGCTCCGTCGCGTGCTTCTCCATCGGTCTCGTCATCATGGGCATCGGCACGGGCGGGTTCAAGGCTAACATCTCCCCCCTGATCGCCGAGCAGTACCGCGAGGATAAGCCCTACATTCGGACCCTGGAGTCCGGGGAGCGCGTCATTATCGATCCCGCTGCTACGATCGCTCGCATCTACCTGTACTTCTACATGATGGTCAATATTGGCTCCATCACCGGCCAGGTCAGCATGGTCTACGCGGAGCGCTACGTCGGCTTCTGGCTGTCGTATCTGCTGCCCACCATGATGTTCCTCTGCTGCCCGACGGTGCTCTTCTTCTGTCGGAACAGGTACTACCTGGTTAAACCGACGGGTTCGGTCTACCTGCAGGCAATCCGGTTGTGGAAGATGGCGATGAAGGGTCGCTGGTCGCTGAATCCTGCCCGACTGTATGCTCTTTTCTCTTCTCGATCGTCTGACGACGTACTGACCAACGTAGGTTCAAGAAGAATGACCGTCCGTTCTGGGACTCGGTCAAGCCCTCTGCACTCGGCGCCAACCGTCCCCAGTGGATGGTATTCGACGACGAATGGGTGGACGAGGTCGCCCGCGGTCTCAAAGCCTGCAAGGTCTTCCTGTGGTATCCGCTATACTGTACGTACCTCCTAGACGCCTAGTTGACAGATCTAACCAAACCAATCCAGGGCTGGCCTACAACCAAATGCTGAACAACCTGACCTCCCAAGCGGGTACGCCTTCCTACACCTATCCCTACGCCTTCCCTACACCTATCCCTCCAGAACTCACGCACATACTAACAAACAACACAGCGACCATGAAACTCGGCGGCGTCCCCAACGACATCATCAACAACCTCAACCCCCTCGCCCTCATCATCTTCATCCCCATCATGGACCGCCTCGTCTACCCCGGCCTCCGCCGCATGGGCTTCAAATTCACCCCCGTCAAGCGCATCACCGCCGGATTCTTCTTCGCCGGCCTGTCCATGATCGCCGCCACCGTCACCCAATACTACATCTACAAGCTGGGCGACTGCGGCAAGGAAGCCAACCGCTGTCTCGACGAGGAGAAGAAGTTCTCGCCCATCTCCGTCTGGGTCCAAGCCCTGACCTACGTGCTAGGCGGTATCTCCGAGATCTTCGCCTCCGTCACCTCCCTCGAGTATGCGTTCACCAAGGCCCCGCGCAACATGCGCTCGCTGATCCAGGCTGTGGCGCTGTTTATGAATGCGTTCTCGTCGGCCATCGGTCAGGCGTTTGTGGGCTTGTCGGAGGACCCCCTGCTGGAGTGGAACTATGCTGTTGTGGCCATCCTGGCGTTTATTGGCTGTGCGGGCTTCTGGTTGACGAACTATAAGCTCGATCAGCAGGAGGATGAGCTCAATCATCTGCCGAAGAGTCAGTATGTGGGGTCGGAGTCGAAGGGTGATGAGGAGGGGAAGGCTTAATCTCTTGTTCTGTGCTCTCTGTCTGTCGATCGTCTTGATCTGATGCCGTAGGAGCTATGCTGTCAGACATGAATGAATTTACACTGTTAGTGAATGGCCAATTTGCGAATCTCTACTATTCCACTATATGAATGAAAGAAGGAAGTTGAATAAACCATCAATTTATGGACCTTTAAATGACACCCTACCCTATACACCTATCAATCAAGTTTCACCATCTTGACCAAGTAATGATAAAGACTTTCAAATCAATCAAATCACCCAACACATCATTCAGAAACCAGATTACTCCCTCCCAGCCAAGTTCTTCGCCTGGTCCGTCGCAGCCTTCTTAGCGTCCTCGGTCTTCTTCTTCGCCTGCTCGGTGGCGTCTGATGATAGTTAATATATGTATATATATATATATGTATAGAATCAATGATTAAAAGAGAACATCAGAATGAAGTCTAACAAAACCAATGCCGTAATCGGGACTGTCGTCTCGCCCGCCGCACCTGCTGCTGCTCCTGGCTGGGGACGAGCTTGATGGGGGAGTGTGCTTGTGCTTGTATTTGTGTTTGGGTTTGGGGCTGTCTTTGACCGTGTATCTTCTGTCTTATGGGTCTTTCTTTTTTCTTCTTCCTGTAGATGTGTGCTTGTGCTTGTGGCTGTGATGGGGATGGTGATGGGGACGGTGATGGTGATGGAGACGCAGTTGGGGTTGCCGCAGTCGGGGATGATGATGATGGTGGGCACGTACTCTCCTGTTGGGAATCTTTGCCTATATCATGGTTAGTTCTTTATCTATCATATCAAGGTAATGTATAAAAGAAAGAGTAAGAGAAGAACATACTATGGAACAAATTATCAAACTGCTTCTTAGCGCCCTCCTCAATCTCGTGCACTTTGTCCTTGAAGGCGTCCATTTTGTGGCTTTTTCTTTGGTTGTTGGGGGCTGTATGCTTCGCTTTGCTTCGCTTGAGAATGAATAAAGTTGAGTGAGGCTTGACTCAGGAATGGAATGGACTGAATGATGGCTGGTGGTGATTGTGTCGTTATTTGTAGGGTTGGCGGAGTCGTGACATCACTCCAGTCGATGACTTCAGATTGCTGTTTGGGGTACCACTTTCTCTGGTTGCGCTGCATTACATACTCGTACTCTTTATCAAACAATGTTCATATTAGATGATGTGTATTGTTAACAGGAGGAAATGTCGGAAATGTCATAATCAAGTCTACTTATCATAAACTTGCCCGAATGTAAATCAACAGATGGTATCAACGTAAATCAATCATATCAATTACTGCGTCTTCTTCCCCCCCACAAACTCCATCCCCTCGTCCAAGTTCCCCCTCTGCGCAAACTTCACATCCTTCAGGTAGTGGTCCCGCGGCTGCCACGGCCCGCGGTCGCCCGCTTTGGGCAGCGAGTCCGCCGCCCGGAGCACGTACGTCGAGTTGAGCGTCAGCAGCGGCTGCGGCTTCAGCTGCGCGGCCTCCGTCGCGGACAGTCGCGGCACGGCCGCCTGCGCGCCGCGCTGCTCCAGCTCGCGGAGCAGACGGCACGCGAACAGCGCCGTGGCGTCGGCGCCCAGCGTCCACGACGCGTTGGCGTACCCGATCACGAAGATCGCGTTCGGCAGGTCCTGCAGCATGACTCCGTGCCACAGGTACTTGTCTCCGATGTGCAGCGGCTCCCCGTCGACGGTCAGCGAGGCGCCGCCCGCGATCTGCAGCCGCAGCCCCGTCGCGGTCACGATCATGTCCGCGTCGAGGTGCTGGCCGGAGCTGAGGTCGATGCCGGAGGCGGTCACCTCGCGGATGGTGTCGGTCGCGACGGAGGCCCGTCCCGCGTGCAGGCTCTTGAAGAAGTCCCCGTCGGGGCTGACGCACAGTCGCTGGTCCCAGGGGTTGTAGCGCGGGCGGAAGTGCGGATCGAAGGGCACGCCCTTGGGCAGCTGCCGCCGGACCTGCAGGCGGAGGATGAAGCGCGCGACCGCGGGGAACGACTGGCAGAAGAGGAAGAACCAGCGCGAGGTCATCATCCAGCTGATGCGCTGCATCTTGCGGTAGAGCGCCGTGGGCAGGATGTAGCTAAGCCAGTTGCGCTGGTTGTTGGGCAGCGACAGGATGTACGTGGGCGACCGCTGCAGCATCGTGACGTGGGCCGCCTTTTCGGCCAGCTTGGGCAGCAGCGTGATGGCCGTGGCCCCGCTGCCGATGATGACCATCTTCTTGCCCGTGTAGTCCACGTCCTCGGGCCAGAATTGCGGGTGGATGATCTGGCCCTCGAAGTTGTCCAGCCCCGGGATGTCGGCCTGCAGCGGCGTGTTGTAGTCGTAGTAGCCCGTCCCGAAGATGACCATCCGGGCCGAGACCGACCGCACCTGGCCCTGGTGTTCGACGCTCAGCGTCCAGGTCCGGTCCTCGGTCGACCAGTCCGCGCCCAGCATGCGCTGCTCGAACTGGATCTTCTGGTCAATCCGGTGGTGGCGGGCCGCGTTGCGCACGTAGGCCGCGATCGCGTGCCCGTCCGCGATGGCGCAGTTCTGGTCCCAGGGGTACCACTCGAAGCCAAAGGTGAAGAGGTCGGAGTCGGAGCGAATCCCGGGATAGCGGAAGAGGTCCCAGGTGCCTCCCAGCGAGGAGCGCGCCTCGAGGATGGCATAGCGCAGCTTGGGGAACTGCGACTGCACCCGGTAGGCGGCATTGATGCCGGAGATGCCGGCACCGACGATGACGACGTCGTAGTCGTCCATGTTCAGGCGGTCGGATGTGGGAGATAAGGGAGGAGGAAGGAAGAGACAGAAGATGAACGGGCGACCCCGACCGACATGGGGAGTGTCGGTCGGATATAAATAAAAAAATGACAACAATGTCCACTCGAGTCGCGACGACTCCGATCTGGCATTAAGTCATTGGAGATTGCGTATCCAATCAGACCATGTCCTCACATGTTCCTCGGTAGGGTAGAAATGGTTGCCCCATTCAGGAAGGGTCGCGAGCGGCAAGACACGCTAGACGAAAGTCTGAGAGGGAGCTAGAAAAGGTTAAGAAACCAAAGAAAAAGTCGATCTGGAGAACCGAGGGACAGGCTGCAAAAAATGACTAGGATTCGGTGGATCATCGTGGGGTTCGGACTGCTGGGACGCTGGGAATGGCACATCTTTGCCGCATCGGGTAATGGTTGCGATTGCTTCACATGGACCCCAACCACCATTATATGTCTCCATCTCTCCATTTGTAGTCACTTCCCCTCTTCTCTGTATAGCATCAGTCCACCTCAGCCCCAGCCCACCATGTTCAACGGCGTATCCCTCACCCTGCGTGAGAAGCTCGACTTCATCCCGGCCCTCGGGACGCTGTGGCTCACCATCGTGTGGGCCATGTTCACCGGGCTCTGGCGCTCCGAGCACTATCCCAAGAGCTGGCTCTTGCATGTCGGATATGCCACCTTTCGCAAGGCCACCGCGCGACTGTCCGTCCGCCAGATGCAGTGGGTGCTGCCTCCGACCAACAAGATCTACGAGCGGTACGCGCGCAAGGCCAAGCAACTCGCCAACACGGTCGATCTGGGGGATGGCGCCTTGGGACACTGGATCGGGAAGCACGATGCGGACACCGTGCTGATCTGGTATCACGGTATGTCTGTTTCTGGATCGAATTGAGACTATCCTGACAACAGGCCAGGTGGCGGTTTCGCGCTCCCGGCCAACATGGCGTATTTCAAATTCTTCGGCACCCTGGTCGGAGACGCGACGCGCGCCGGCAAGTCGCTCTCGGTCTTCACTCTGACCTACACGCTGGCCCCCAAGGCCACCTACCCGACGCAGCTGCGCCAGGCCGTGTCGGCGCTACGATACGTCGCAGGCCAGAACCCGAAGAAACAGATCTTGCTCGGTGGGGACTCGGCCGGTGGCAACCTGGTGGGCGGCGTGCTGTCGCATCTCGCGCACCCACACCCGCGGATCGAGCCCCTGACGCTGTCGCAACCGCTGGGCGGCGCCGTCATGATCGCCCCCTGGACGATGATGATCACCGACTTCACGGACCATGTCATCGACTCACGCGGGGATCTCATCACCGAGGCCGTTGCGGCGCCCTGGGCTGGTGCCTACCTGGGCACCGCCCCGCGCGATAACTACACCGATCTGGCCGATGCCCCGGTGGAGTGGTTCGAGACCTTCCCCGTCCGGAAACTGCTGGTCTGTGCCGGTGAACGCGAGATCCTCCTGCCGGTTATTGAGCAACTGGTGGAGAAGCTCCGCAAGGGCTTCCCCAACGAGGTGGAATTCTGTCTCGGCAAGCGGGAGGGCCACGTTGCCCCTGTGTATAACCTGCATATCGGGGATAAAACGGAGACGGAGCAGGGGAAACGGGTGCGTAGCTGGTTGCTGGAGGTTGTTTAGGTTGTCTGTATGATTTTCGTTGTTTTAGCCACAAATTTTAGCCAGTTGTGCATGACCAGGTGTACATAGCTACCGGTTTGGAGTGTATATCATGCAGCGAAACTGAATCTATATATGAAACCATGATTGTCTGGACTGGTCGATGGAATTGGCAGTGTCACCTGACTGCAGAGCCGACCATTTCTACTTTGACTCTTCTCTCATCTCCATGCAGCATCCTGTGTCTTCCTATAACTGCAATATGATGATAACTATCAGCTTCTATAGATCGGAAAGGCCGATAGTACTCGATCGAATCAGATATGTTCAAAATAACAGGGAGAATATCTACACTCTCAGACGGGATAGGTTCGACCTAATCTACTATCCAACGGAGTGAACAAATAAGACAGCCTATTATTTTGCAGGGTACAGACCCGCATTCATAAGAGAGTTTAATATTAACTAACAAGGCTAGGTAGATGCATGAACAGGTCCCCTGGCAGGCGCTTGGCCGAAATTCAATCACGACGATTGAAAGTCACGACGCCCTGCTACTACATGCCAAAACATATCATATTTGTATTGTTTCATCTTCACCATACGTTTACCGTAAAGTTGTTCCCATTTGACGACAAGTTCAGGCGATCGAATCTATAAAAAGAAGTCAGCTTGTTGTGTTGGCGGTTGGAATGCATCGCTAGGCGCCTATTACCCGCCATGTTTTACCCACGACGATGAACTATAAGGGATGCAGTTTCACCCCATGACTTTCTCACTTCCTTCCCCTGTCAGGGGTTCAATCTACAGCAATAATCTGACGATATCAATAAGAATGGGAGACGCCGGTTTCGATAAACCGATCGAGTCTAGTAAGGCAGGCTACGAAATTAGAGGCCGCAGACCCCGTACCGTCGGCCGGACCTACAGCGACTACACTGTGGGATGGATCTGCGCGTTGACAAACGAGCTTACAGCAGCGACAGCCGTTCTAGACGAAATACATCCTGATCTTCCCAAGCCGCCCAGTGACACCAATGCATACACTCTGGGGTCTATCGGCGACCACAACATTGTCATAGCCTGCCTGCCGATGGGAATATACGGCAGTAATGAATCTGCAACTGTCGGGATTCACATGGTCGGCACTTTTCCATCTATAAAGGCTGGCCTCGTGGTTGGCGTCGGCGGCGGGATCCCGTCCAAGGTTCGACTCGGTGATGTTGTTGTCAGCGCTCCGGTGGATCGGTATCCGGGCGTTGTCCAGTGGGATACTGGCACGATAGGAGAGGGCGGGAAGTTGAGGCGAACTGGTCAACTCCACGGTCCTCCAACTGCGTTATTAACCGCTTTGACGCACATGACTGCCGCGAGTATAATGAACGGATATAGAATCCCTGACTATCTCGACGAAGTGGAAAAGAAGTGGCCCAGGTTGGCGCCACGATATACCCGGCCACCGGCTCTCGCAAGCCGAATGCCCATGCCAGAACACATCGCCCCGATTAGGGCTAGAAAACGATCTCACGAAATATGCGTGCATTACGGTCTAATCGCTACTGGAAACAAAGTTGTCAAGGACGCCAAGACTCGTGATAATATCGATGATAGCCTTGGTGGGAATTTGTTGTGTGTTGAAATGGAGGCTGCGGGCCTGATGGATAACTTTCCGTGTCTTGTGGTCTGCGGCATTTGTGACTATGCTGACGCGCAGAAGGACAAGGTGTGGCAGCATTATGCTGCAGCTGTAGCAGCGGCGTGTGTAAAGGAGCTGCTTCAGTATGTACCACCAAGTGACTTTAATGGAGAACGCCCAACGGGGGAATGTCTGGCCCAGAGCTAGTTGCCTCGAGGAATTCGTGGTCTCGAGTATTGCGATTGATTCCTTATATGACCAGATCTTACTATTATATACAGGCAGGCAGTCTTGTCGAACAGCATCGTCTGAGTCGCAGACTACATCATACACGAATGCCTCTAGCAAACACACAGGCTTTGCTTTCCGGATGCACAAGATAGACTCGCAGACTTGCATTTCCTATCTATCGTTCGTTGCATTTGAGACCGGGCCGTGTCAATAGCGAATGAGCCTGCGGAGCATCTGCACATGTATCTTTTCAACGACTACGCTGCATGCAACAGGGGGGGGTCTATGCCCGAAGCCGTGAACTTACTGAACTGTGAGGTGAAAGTGAGGGAGTCCGTCGAGGCTTGTTGATGCAAGGGGTTTTTGCTTGTCAAGGGATAGGAAAATGACAGGTGGTCTGCTTCCCTACCACTATTTATCCACTCTACTGCCAGTTTCTGCCTTCCTATTCAATACGTATACGAAGTTGAGAGAGAGAGAAATAGTATAATATATATTGTATATAATATATATTGTATATAGTAAAAAGGGTATATGCTATACAATTAAGCTCATCATACATTAATGAACATTTACTTCTGCTCCTGCAGGGCCTGGCACTGGCGCAGATTGAACAGATCCCTGGAGCCAATCCCCCGGGCGCGCTCCTGCAGCCACGAAGGAAACGCCCGTATCAGGCTGATGAAGGTCAGCCGGCCTGGCAGGATCACCTGGCCGCTCTTCTGCTGCACAATCTGCTGCACGATAGCCTGCGACACCATCTCGGGCGTCAACACCGGCTGCTTGAACTGGTTGCCCGCGTCGGTGAGCTGCTGGATCATGGGCGTGCGCACCCAGAGCGGATGGATCACACTGAGCTGTCAGCTGGGTTTCTCTGCTAGATACGGGAGAGTATCAGGAACATACCTCGTGCGCACCTTGGGCGCATTATACCACGTCTTCAGCTCCTGACCCAGCCCCTCGTGGAAGGCGAGGGCGCTCGCCTTGGAGCAGCAGTAGTCGACCATCTCGCCCAGGGAGACGAAGCTGGCCATGCTGGCCACGGTGATGACATGGCCGTGGTTGCGGCTGATCATGAAGGGGAGGAACTCGCGCACCATGAGGAAGTGCGAGATGGTGTTGACCTCGAAGGTCTGGCGGATCTTGGCCTCGGGCTCGTCCAGGATGGAGCCGTCGTGGCCCACGCCGGCGTTGTTGACCAGCACCGTCGGGTCGCCGTGGTCGGCGCGGATCTGCTGCGCCACGGCGCGGATGTTGTCCGACGAGGTGATGTCGGCGCGGTAGAAGGCGACATTTGCGGGGAGTGTAAATGAGGGCTCTTGGATGTCGAGGACGACGACCCGGACGCCTGTCGCGGCCAGGTCCAGCATGATCTGCTTGCCGATGCCGCTGCAGCCTCCTGTTACCAGGGCCAGCTCGCGCGCGGGATCCCAGGGATCACTGCTGGTGAAGTTGTTGGCGGTCCATCTGTTGAGACACTTGTTGGTGTGGTGCAATGCGCCTAGGGCTGCGAGCACTGCTGCTGCTTTGGGGACGAGTGGATGCGACAGGACATTCTGGGCCGGCGGAGGGAGACGCTCCAGGGCCGCCTGCGACCACTGGTGGAGGAATTGCAACGACTGATCCAGAGACATGATGTATAGAGTGCAGATTATACGGAGGAAGAGCAATACCGACGTTGTCTGTTGTATATATAGTGAAGTCGGTACTCGAAATCATCACCGAGGCTCACATGAGGCCCGATCATTACCCGATTGGGAAGTGGTTGCGAAAACGATAGTGGGGAGGAAGACATGACGATATTGGATTCCACCAGGCTCTTGGGACGCTTTTTCCTTTGAATCTCCGGAGTTTATGGAAATCAGTGCGCCGGTGGATCTCGCACTGCTGCCCTTGTTGTCGCTTTTCTGCTGCCTTCCCCGCATGGATCCTATTGATCCCTGTGTTCGTCATTCTGGGTCGCATGGATTAGGGTTATTTCCCCAACCTGCAGGCATCAGATTCCTGGCGCCGTTCACATTCACATTCACATTATCTGGCTCTTTCGACTCTGACGTTTTGACCCTTTGACTCTTTGACTCTTGACTCTTGACTCCCCCCTGGCCCATTCTTCTCCGGTCATTTCCAGAATCGCACTCCTTTCCCCATCCGACGGTACCCAGACGAAGATCCACAGTGGATCCACCCGTTCGAACGGATGAGAGAATCGCCATTACATGAATAAAGAATTGTCCTATTAATTCCCCAGTCCTCCACAGTTCCATCGCCGGGTCAGGAGTCCCCTCTTCGCGGTGTTGTCTCGATTTATCAGTTCGACTGATCGACCATGGATCGCCGCCTCACCTTCATTGTCGCCTCCCTCGTCGAGGCCTTGGCCTTGCATCGCGTCGTCTTTCTCGATACGACTCTGCGCACTGTCGCGTTGGCCGTCTTTGCCGTCAACCTGGGTCTGCTGGCCGTGTGGAATGTCGCCATATACCCGTTCTTCGTGACACCGTTGCGCCACCTGCCCACCGTTCCGGTATTACCTTCGATTATATCTCATATATAATGTATAAAATGTACTGACTCGCACAGGGCGGGCTCAATAATTTCAAAGTCATCTTTGACGACCCCCGTGGAAGAATTCCGCTACAATGGATGCGCACCATTCCCAACGAGGGCCTCATCCACTACCGGGACATCCTCCAACGCAGTCACTTGCTGGCGACCAACCACCAGGCCCTGCTGGATATCATGAGCACTCGCACTTATGATTTCGAGAAGCCCTGGCGTGCCCGCGACTTTTTGGCTCGCATTATTGGCTGGGGGCTGATCCTGTCGGAGGGGAGTGCCCACAAGACGCAGCGCAAGGCCCTGACTCCGTCGTTTAATATCAAGAATATCCGCTCCTTGTATTCCCTCATGTGGGAGAAGACCGGTTTGCTGATGAACGAGCTGGAGCGCGAGATGGGCGAGAAAGACGGCAAGGTTGAGATGAGCGAGTGGGCTAGGTATGTCTCTCTCTACAATGATATACAGTAGTCTAACGTCTGCAGCCGCCTCACCCTCGACATCATCGGCCCCACAGCCATGGGTCGCGATTTTCGCTCGCTCCAAGACCTCGACAACAAAGTCGCCGACAGCTTCCTCGCCATCCTCGAACCCTCCAAGGAGAAGATGGCCTTCCTCGCCATCAACTTCACGTTCCCGCAGTGGCTCATCCGCCGCATGCCCTTCCGCCTCAACGCCGTCGTCGACGAGGAGACCGGCTTCCTGCGCAACCTCTGCAAGGACATCGTGCGCGAGAAGCGCACCATGATCACCGAGACAAAAGCCCCCTCCCAGTCCCTCGAGGCCGACATCCTCGGCACCATGCTCCTCGGCGGCGACTTCACCGACGACGAGCTCGTCGACCAGATGATGACCTTCCTCGCCGCCGGCCACGAAACCACCGCCAGCGCCTTCACCTGGGCCTGCTACCTCCTGACGCAGCATCCAGACGTGCAGGAGCGTCTGCGCGCCGAGATCCGCGACCGCATCCCATCAGGCGACCACCCCATCACCTCGGCAGACCTCGAGACCCTCCCGCTCCTCAACGGCGTCTGCCAGGAAGTCCTCCGTCTGTACCCTACCGTGCCCATCACCATCCGCGAGTCTGTCCGCGACACCGTCATCGCCGGCAAACACGTCCCCCAAGGCACGCGCATCTTGCTCTGCCCCTACGCCATCAACCGCTGCCCCGAGTTCTGGGGCCCCGACGGCGACCGCTTTCTCCCCGAGCGGTGGATCAACGCCGACGGCTCCGTCAATAACACCGGTGGGGCGTCGACCAACTTCGCGCAGATTACCTTCTTGCATGGTCAGCGCGCGTGTATTGGGAAGGACTTTGCCCGTGCTGAGCTGCGCTGTGCGGTTGCGGGCGTGGTGGGTCGGTTCCGCTTTGAGATGCAGGATCCGAAGCAGGTGATTCATATTCGGGGGGCTGTGACTACTAAGCCTGTGGAGGGGATGCATTTGCGGATGAAGCGGGTTGATGCGTGGTAGTTGGTTTGTTTGTATAATGATTGATGATTGATTTGGTATATTGGTAGATTGAGATTGAGTATTAGCATTGCTATTATCTATGTGTTTGTAGTTTGTGTCGATTTTGCTTTACTCTTGCTTTATACTTCGATAGAAGTAAGACTGGATATATAGTTCAAGCTAATATTCGCATGATTAACTCAGCTGCGATACACTATATACGTCGACCTATTTACCCACTCGTACTACTATATAATGTTCATCATCCACCCAACCTGACCAGTCTACGAACTCTCCTCCTGGCACTCCACACCAATATCCCCCTTAATCCCATCACACACAATAACAGGCGGATCCCCAGCCGGACTCGTCAAATCGATATTCTCCAGCGTCACGTCCGAGCACACCGCGTTCGGCGAACACACCAGACTGCCCACGACCTTGCCCGCCTTGCCGGACGACGTGCCCGAGACATTCTCAAACCGAATGTTGGTGACGTTCACCTGGGACGGAAACTCGGCGCATTCGGGCGCCTCGATGTTGAAGTAGCACTGGTCGAGCACGATCGGGTGGTCCGTGTTCTCGACGTGGATGTCTTTGTATGTGATGTTCGTGATGCGGCCGTAGCCGACCTTCTCGCCGGCCCAGGCTTTGAGACGGGCTCCATTCTATAATAACTGTGTTAGTGTATGAAGGAATATTGCAGTGGCTGGGATAGACGATGTACCTCTCCGTTCAGCAGCGTCACGTTCTCGATATAAGCATGCTCAATCACGTCCATCACACCCGGATACTGTCCAATACTGCCCATGCTGACTCCGTGCGTGTTGTTGCACCACAGGTTCTGCACGAAGATGTGCGTCGTGTTCGGCTTCGGCGAGAAGCAGTCGTCGCCGACGTCCACGCGTGTGTTGGTCACAGTCAGCCCGTCGAGGTTGAGCGAGTCGAAGCCGTCTGTGTTTTTCGCTAGCGCCTGGGTCAATTAGCATGCTTTACTTTTTCCATCCAGCCGAACCCAAATAACTACTACGGTAGGATACATACCGACTTGTTCGTCGAAAAAGCATGGATAAACACATCATCGAACGAGACGTCCTTGCTGCGCACGAAGAAATTCGTCCAACACGGCGAATTCAACTGCTTGATGCCCTCGACGGACACTCTCGTCGCATTGTCCGTCGCGAACAGGATAGGTCGCAAGAACACATTGTCTGGGTCGAGGATCTCCCTGCCTGCGAACTCGTTGTACCACCGCTGGCCGTTTCCGTTCAGCACGCCCGTCCCGAAGATCTTGATGTCTTTGCCGCCCCATACCCAGAAGGTGATGGATTTTTGGAAGTCGAAGTAGAAGTTGTTGCTTTGCCAGTAGGGGATGTCGTCTGTGAACTATCCTGTTTATTAGTTGTTTGATTTGGATTTTCAAACCACGGCCAATAACAGCAACAGCAACAGCAACAATGACGACGACGATGATAATAATGTAAATAAGTACCTTAATCTCCCCATCCAACTGCACCTCGACATCATCCAAAAACGTCAAATCCAGCTTCTTCCCAATCACATACTTCCTCCCCTTCTGGAGCAGCAGTCTGCCCCCGTGATTCGCCCGCTTCATCCCCCACAGGAAATCCCCCGACACATCGTCTGTATCGTTGCGCGACGGCCGGATCGTCACCGTCCGACGATCGCGGTGTCGATGGTGGTGCCCGCCTACATGTTTCAGTGTCGTGGTGTCGCTCGCTGGGATGATGCGCGCCCCGGGGATGATTGCCGAGGGGACGCTGCGCACTGCGCTGGCGAGGACGGTGGCTGGTAGGAGAGCGCTTGTTAGGAGGGCTGGGAGCCAGGGGAGTTTCATTTTGGTGAGGTTTGGATTGTAGATTGGTAGGTAGGTATAGATAGTTCTGTTGGATTCTACTTTGTTGTTGGCGCTGCTTTGCGACTTTATAGTACTGTCGTAGTGTCTTCCGGCATCTTTCAGTTTTCTCTGTACCTACTAGTAATTCTATGAATGCACTTCCCCAGATCCAATGGATGAGTTTCTCCACCTGTTAGATGGTCTTCTATCTCCATATTGCGGAGAATTAAGCTCGACGCGACGGAGTCAAATTCCCCGGCGTGGAGAGCGAACTTCCACCAATGGGAATACCTATTCTACGTCCATGCTTCGTGCGTACAAAGTACTGAGCTAGCTCCAGGTGCAGACGAGGCTTGATTCCTATTACAGTATAGTATCGCTCTGCAGTCCGGCAGTCGGTTCTAATATCAACGGCGACGTCATAGAGTCTTGGCCGCTTCCAACAGCGCCGCGATGCAGCCGATATTGCCCGAAAACCAAAACGCGGATCGCAAGAAGCTCAATCCCTCGGACTCGGTCAACGCGTAGCTGATCGTGAACAACACTCGCGACGCGCTATACCATGCCCCAACTCCGTTGATGGTTTCGGTCGGGAGGCCGGCGAAGACGCCAAGCAGCACTGTTTGGTTAGATTGATGATCTAAATGTGAGAAGATAAGAGTAAACAGAAAGATAAACATACTTGCTGCAAGGAACAGAGGGAACCCCTCAATCGCGTTCGCGTGCGCCGCTTCCTGACGCTTCAGTCGGTTCAGTGTTGCTCGACTGATCTTCCCCGACTGCACAGCGGCCTCGCCGTATTTAACCAGGTCCTCACGCGGCGCGCTGTTGTGGTCAAGCCCTAGCCACATTTTGGACGCTCGCGTGCTGCTCGCGAGGTACGCGAAGACCCAGTTCGCCACGATATAGCCCACCGCGTGGTTAGGTGGCGCGGCACCGCCGGCCGCGGCGCGAAGTCCCAGGGTGCTCAGGATAGAACTATCTAGTGGTTAACTACTCGCATTTCTGCTACTCCCTAGGGGTGGGGGAGGAACGGAACAAGGGTCTTACTTACGACATGATCGACGTCAACAAAGATAAATGGAAGGGTTGAACGGAGGGAGCACAATCAGGGGTGGGGATGGCCTTTAAATATCCCCCCCGCGGGGTACGGAATACATCATAATCCAGTACCGACGCGTCTCCATGTCGATCACCTAGCCGAATAGCGTCTCCGCTCCTAACTAACGATCGATTGAGGGTCATCGACGCCGGACCCAGTGGGCCAGTCGTCCAGTGGTATCCGGACCTAGAACCCCGTGAAAAAATCGCTATTCCAGAGTTCCGGAAGCCCGTAGTCCCCCGTATCAAAAATATTCCCAAAATCCAATGGCTAAAACGTCAGCATGTAAGCATCGACAGTAGGATCCCCCGCAAACTTACAGAAAGACCCGTGGACGGCCACGACGCCGGGTCCATGGACAGGTCTGGCGTCGCTGGATATGGCCCTGGGGTCGGTATCGCTGGGACTTCGGAATTCTCGGCGCGTAGGATATCGGCCCAGCTATCCCCGTGCAGTATCTGCTTGCAGTGCTGAACGATTCTTGCTGAAGCCTGTTCCATACTCTTATACGGGTCCCCTTTCCCGTCCAATCGCGCTTTGACCGACGCCAGGCCCATACTGAGGAAGAAGAACGGTTTTGCACCTTTCCCTTGAGACGAGATCCGACTGCCGAACGTATCAATCGTATGCTCCACCGCCCGGACCAAGATATCTTGTTGTGACCGAACCAGATCATTCAGGGAGTTGAGTGGTCCCGATGGGGGCGATGGCCCTGATTTTGCAAATTCGTTTGCCTGGAGAGACAGCTCCACGCAAACGGTGATGGCAGCATGGAAACATTCCTCCCGGAACATCCCCCCACTCAGCTGCCCGAGATGGGGACAGGCCTGCGCTTCTGGCAGCGTGACCGCTGGGGGATCCAGGGATGAGAGCATCTCCAGGGAGCTCTCGAGACAGATCTTCCGGGAATAGGAAAACTGAGGAGACAAGAGAATGCTCAAAGCGAACGGCCTGTGAAGGACCAGCAGAAACCGACGCATGATGAAATCATAAAAGCTCCGCGCGAAGGACCGGTCTTCTAACAAAGTGGCGGCCTGCTCCAAGTACTGGCGGACTTGTTCGCTCATTCGAAGGGCGTCGTCGTATGAAAGTGTGAAGTTGAGCTTGTTCACTAGCTTGGCGATGCGAACCCGGAGTGGCAACGATCGAGCCAGTAAGACCTGAAAGCTACTTCGAGTCCCGACGGACAGGTCTTGGGTTGGATCCTCCGTCATCTTTTCCGTCAAGTCCGCGTCGTCGTAGTTGGAAGGTGGCTCACAATCGTATTCGTCGAGATCGATTGGCGTCACCATACCTCCGTCTAGTGCCGACTGGAGATCTAGCTCGAGTATAGTTGCCCATAGTCGACGGCGCATTTCCGCCCAGAACTTCCCGATCTTAGGGAACCGTGAGGGACTACGGTGTAAACCCATCATCATAGCGGAACGGATCAGGGAACCAGACGCATTCCAAACTAGATCGCCATCATTCGCACCAGCCTGGCGGGCAATGAGGAGCAGACACTGGATCTGTAACATGTTGAAATCGGTGGGCGAACTGTCCCAGCTCGAAGACAGCCATGCATCGACGGCCACAATCCACCCCGCGGCCGCCGTGTGCAGGGTCTCATTCTCACTGAGCCTGGTGGCCGGGCTGAAAAAGCCACTGCTCGCAGCCATCAACGCCAGCAATTTCGCGAGGAAGACCATGTCGGTCGTCCCTGTACCATTCCAGTAGGCCTCGTATTGTTCAACAAAGCTCGGAACATGCAATATCCGATAAGTTGTCTCGAAAGTGGCCAAATAGACATTGAGTAGTTCGTCGGCGACCCGCCGGGGCGGCAGTATCTCCCCCAGGGCAAAAGCTTTTTCCCGATAAGCACGCTGGTGGTCCTGTTTTTCCCTCGACAAGAGCTCACCCTTGAGCTTCTTTAGCTTGCAGAGCTCTGCTTTACGGCTTTTCAAGTCGCCGCATTGTCCTTTTAAGAAGGAGCCGACGTCTTTGAATAGGGACAACGACACGGCCCAATGGGATCGTCCACCGTACCGGGTTTTACATCCTTTGCCTCGGAAACAAGACTGCGCCGGAAGGTATTTTACAGCATCACTCAACCCCTGCGCATCTGACGCCATGTGCCGCAAGCCTGAGTCCGAGCCCGTCTCGGTTCCCGTGGTCTCGGGGGTTGGAATGGAGTTTGCCTGGGCGAGGGCGCGTTCCAGTCCTTGCACGCGACTGCGCAACTCGGACAGTTCATCCGAGCGTCGCTGTGGTTTGCTAATTCGACTAGAAGACGAGAAATGGAAGGACGAGTTCTGATGGTGTTTTGAATCGAAGACGTGGAGCCCATTGTGGACTGGGCTGCCCCGGCTGACGGAGCTCTGGGACTGTTCGCGATGGCGTGGGTGTACGCTACCTCCCGACTGTGGACCAACATACACGCACAACTCGGGAGACTTGGACTTGATACACTGCTCGCATGGCATAGATCGGTCACATTTCAATTTGCGACGACGACAGAGAGTACAGGACAACGCGGGCCGGCGGCGTCGGGGTGGTGATCTTGCCGACGGCGCCGGACCGGAGAACGCGGCATCATCCATGTGGGGTAACGAAGCAAGATAGGCAATAATGACTGGTAATTGATTTCAGCAATAGAGTCAAACTACATGGTCTCCATTGAGAGTGAAGAAGATGACAGATTGAAGTTGAACTTGCCGTTGCAGTTGAGTCGAGTTGGTGCTTACGCGGAGGTCGGAGATCAGAGATCGGAGATTATCCCTATTAGGCTAACTCCGCCCCGAGTCATCTGACGTCACGTTCTCTCCTTCTTTTCCTTCTTTTCCTTCTTCTCGACAACCACGACAGACGACACGACAACTCTGGTCGAGATACTTCTCCCTCTCGTCTTCGTTATCCTTCCCTCGACATCGTGTCATTGTCGGAACTGTCGAGAGTATCGAACCGTAACCCGAGATACGTCATACGATTCTCGTGCAAATTGCCAATCCGAAACGAACACAGCCCGTCTATGGGTCGGGTGGATGATCTCCAGAATGAAGAATGCGATGACTATGATACATTCCATTTGTCGGTGGATCATCTCCTTTTGAGGAAGGGCGATGGAGATATGACATCGCGATGGCCGCTGGTCCCTCATATTCTGCCTTCTCTCTACCTCTCGTTCCTCCAAACCTGCAGCATCTCGAACTAAGGACATACATAAAATGGGCTGAACGACCTATCCAACACATGGTTTCTTGCAAGAATGTTCCTGCTCTGCCTCCCTCTCCCTCTCCTCCTCACCACATTATATTTCCGATCGCAATATCCCCTCGTGCAGCCCGCCTTGCTACCGGTGATCGTCCTTGGGACCCTCCATGCGCTTCTCTATCCGCCCCAAGCCCAAGCATGGGTACAATACGCGAATGGCTTCCTCTCAGTCGGCTACCTGGTTCGCGCCGTAGAGCTTCTGCTCGTCCGAAACGTGGAGCAGCTCCGCGCCCTTGACCGCCATTCTCGTACCTCGCCATACTCCTGGCAGCCAATGCCCGCGGCGTTGGGCTGGACCCGTCTTCGCTGGATGGTCGACTTGGTCATGAACCCCCGCGCCATCGGCTGGAGCCACGGCTCAGCCAGCTACCACCATCCGGAGCGTTTACAGCATCGACGTCTAGCTTTCTTCCGCAGCCGACTTCTTACACTTATCACGGCCTATCTCGCCTTCGATGCTCACCAGACCTGCTTTTCGCGAAACTATCCTCGCGTCTGCTCGGCGATCGAGACGATCCTAGACGCCACTCGGGGGTTCAAGACCGCTCCCGAGACCAGCCAAAACATAGTCATCACCTACCTGTTCCCCGTCTCCTGCTGGCTAGCGGTCTTCTCTTTCATGGAAGTAGTCCGCACACTCTACAGCATGCTGACCGTCGCGATCCTGGGCACATTCTCAGACCTACCGTCAGGCGAACCATGGATGTATCCCCCGTGGTTTGGCTCCGTCAGTAATCTCTTCCGTCTCAACCTCAAAGGTACGACAGTACAATCCCCATACTCTGTACATAGAATTAAACGAAAATCCGCCCACATACTAATCTTATCCAGGTATCTGGGGCAAAATGTGGCACGACCTCTGTCGCCGCCCTTTACTAGCCATCTCCGTCTCCATGACACCGCGACACTGGCCCGACGCTCTCAAAACCTTCTTCATCTTCTACCTCTCCTTCATCATCTCAGGTACCTTCCACGCCGCGGGCGCATACGCCACCTTGCAACGCGCTCACTCCGCCGCCATGATGATGGCGTTCTTCAATGTCTTACCTGTCTTTATTGCCCTGCAGCAGCTCTTCTCGGAGTATCTTGTCCCTCAATTCTTACCTCGGGGATTCTTGTCCGACGCCGTGGCCTGGTCCTCGGATGCGCTGATCATGGCCGTGTGGACGCATTGGACTTGTCCGTGGTTCACGAGGTATAGTGCTGTGCCGGAGATTATTGCGTCTTTCCCTCTGCCGGTGAGCTTCTGGGGGTTGCTGGGTGGGTGTTTGTAGATATCTTACTAGCTGTCGTGACTTGTGATGTTGTTCGACATCTAGTGAGTCACAAGCCATATAAATATATCGATATATATGTATATATGACTCTGGCTGGGTACTACCAGTATTGATACAGACATACAAACACGCTTTGGAACCATGCTTTTGTACGAACCCTTCAATTCAGATCAAATACCTTGACCTCGTACATAGGTAAATAGACTTCCATGCCGCTAATGCCACGCTATGCAACCACACATATATCAACTCGCCACATGCACCATCTGGATAGTTATTTCTTGCGCCAGGACAAGCCTTTCACCGACCGCAAGTAAACCAGCAGATAAACCATCAAGTAGTTGGAAATCACAAACGCCACGAAAATGCCAAAGTAGGGCCAGATCTTGGAGGAATTAAGCTCGATTTTATCGAGGTACTAGCCGATTCAGTCAGTATTGAGATTGCTGGGGAGGCATGAATGATAGGACAAGATAAATAAACGTACATCATCCCCAACGCTGTACTCGCAGTATCCGCAGGAACCGAAATCATCCGGGTTCGACAGATACCCGACCCCGTGCTCTCTGAGCCAGGAGCCGGCGTATTCTCCGCATGTCATGTTCGCTGGGCTCTCGAAGATGGTCAGTTCGCTGCTGTCGCAGATCACTGGCATGCCTCGGAGAACGGAGGTTAGAACACCCCCGATCCAATACGTGAACGGCGTCATATAGTACATGGTGTACTTCCAGAAGACGGGCATGTTCTGGTGAGGCTGGAGGATGCCGTTGAAAAGCTCGCACATGATGATGAAGAACGGCATGAGTGTGGCGGCCACCATGGAGTCGGCACTAGATGTTATTAGAACTGGAACTATAATTGCGGAAATTACCTCTGATGGGAGCAAGACTTACCTGAGTGCTGCGATCCACTGGCCCCAGGACGTGGCGAAGAGGAAGAATAGGAAAAACATTAAGAAGCAGTATCCCGCGGCGAACCCCAGCGGGAGTCCCACAATATAGTAGTAAAGCACATAGAAAATAACGGCGCTGATAATAGCGTAGGGAATTTCGCATACAATCTGCGCGGTGCAAAATGCGATCCAGCCGTAGACGCCACTAGGACCCTCGCGCGCCGTCCAAAGGTCACGGTTCATGATAAAGCGCATTGAGATCGCGTTGATGAACTCGGGTACCAGCATCAGCACGAGGAAGCACGAGAAAGCTTTGGATTGCAGATCTGTCGAGCTGTTTCCGATTTGCAGGTAGGTGAGGCCGTTGATCAGGGCATGCAGGAATGATGCGTATAGCCGGGAATACGGATACTCGGGGCTTCTCCAGAATTGCCGAAGGGTACGCTGGGTCAGAAGTGAAGTCTGTCGGAAGACTGATGGCGTGGAGAGAGTCGTCTTAACACCCTCGGATTTCTCGGTCTTGGAGCGAATTTCTGATATGTCTCTCGCGACAGCCTGTGCCTCCGCTGATCGATCCCATATACCAGCCCAATCGACACTTTGCGATTTATCCCTTATGCCGCTCACAACCGCTTCAATCAGAAAGTCCGCCGCGTTCGTGACATTCTCGGGTTGCAGCCCATGCTTTGCGAAATAGTCGAAGATAGAACGGCCCGATTCTCCTACCTCCCCAAAATAATAAGTACACCCGCCCGGGCTCAACGCCAGCACTCGATCGAATTCTTCAAACTGCTCCTGGTTCGCCTGGTGGATGGTACACAGAATGGCCAACCCTTGGTCAGCCAGTCGCCTTAGCAGTGCAACAATGTTCGAGGCACCCTGGCTATCCAGTCCGCTGGTGGGTTCGTCAAGGAAGAGCAACAATTCCGGTTTGGCACAAAGCTCGGTTCCTATAGTGACGCGCTTCTTCTTTTCAATGTCCAATGAACCGATTACCGCATTCTGCAGCTCGTTCAGGTCCAGCGTTTCAATCACTGTATTCACATAAGACAGCTTCTCTTGCTCTGGAACGCTTGAACTCTGACGGAGAAGAGCAGAGAACTCGAATGCCTCGCGAACGGTACTACTCTCATCATGGATATCCATTTGCTGACAATATCCGACTCTCCGATTGAATGTCTGGTCTGTAGCATCCCCGTCCACGTACAATGTGCCGGTCACCACACCTGAGCTGGGGCGTTGGGTCAGCACCGTCAGCAATGTTGACTTGCCCGCACCCGATGCTCCCACCAGCGCAGTCAACGTTCCAGGCTTGCAATATCCACTGACCCCATTCAGGAGCTTCCGGGTCTCCTTTCCTACCTCAACTGTAAGTTCGAGATTGTCCCAAGTGAAGGTGGACTTCGTAGCACTGAGTCGGCCGCCCGACTTTTGATCATCAAAGTTTGAGGATGACGGCTTCAAATCAGCCTGCACAGGACTGTTCTCCTCATCAGTGGCACTTCTGCGAGACTTTCTTGATCCGTTCCGTGATTTTTTATACTGGACTGGGCCCGCACTCTGTGGCTCCCATTCCATAACTTCACTCAACCAGCAGGTGCATATCACATAGACAACGGTGAAGAGACACAGGATCCCAAAATCCCGCCACACGTTACTGTAATAGAATCCATATTTGACGGCAAGATAGTCATCGCCATTGACGACAGTTGATCCAACTTGACTTCCTGGGTAGCCGCAGGTTTGGTAGGCAAGATCGGTGTAGTTCGGCCCAGAAGGAACCACTGAACCCGGTGAGCATGCAAAATTGTTGTTGTGAAACTCTGCGGCCATCATAGCCTCGTAAGTATAGAGCGCTGGGGTCGTGTATGCTATCCATCCAACCCAAGGAACATCCTCTATCAGTCGATCTATCGAGAGGACGTATCCGCCAAACACAATGCAGAATAGAACCGAGACGCCGCAGTAGCGCAGGGCGACTTCGAAATTCGAGGATGCAGCCGCAAATAGTCGGAATTGAGCAGTCAAGCAAATGGTGCACGTATATATGAACAGAAAGTCGATCCAGAATGCACCCGCGTCGGATTTCAAGCCGGACAAGAAATACACAACGATCAAGTACAAGAAAGTAAGCACAGACCCGACGAGCAGGTCACAAATCACCCGAGCCAGGCACACGGCGCTGGGTGATACGAATGCAAACTTCTTCTGGCGGCTCAAGATGTCCCGGCCTTGCATGGCGTCTTCGAGCTCGGACATTTGCAGCCAGGCAAGCAAAATTGAGGAGTAAAAGATCACGCCTCCCCGAGAATACATTCCGTCCGTCGTCTGTGGTTGATCGTAGAACATGGAGCCAACCAGCAGGCCGTATACGACACAAGAAATGAGCTTGATATACAACGGAGACATGTGCCCCTTAATCTGCCACAATTGACGTTTGGCACACAGCACCACTTGGCGGAAGAGGGAAATACTGTATGGGGATTTGGCCGGAACAAACCGGGACTTGTCTGTCTGGATGGTCTTTTTGAACTGCTCCAAACTATCCCGCTCCGTATCAGCCGGTGATGAGCGGCCGCTGTTGTCCCCACAGCGTTGATTGTCGTAGTTCCGGACATCTGTCTGGATGTCTCCAAATCGGCGGCTTTCCCGAAAGGCGTTCTCCAGCTCGATGGGACCCTTCGGGGCCCGATTTTCCCAGCCCGGGCGGAACCGTCGTCTCTCGGGAATAGTGATGCTAGTTAAGAAATCCGATGTGGTCTGCATAGATGCGCATTCATAGCCCAGTCCTTCAAAGTAGCTCTTCGCGTCTCGGGCAGGGCCCTGGTAAAGCATGCGCCCTTCATCGATGAGTAGAACTTTATCCACTAGTTCGTAGATTGCGTCGGACGCCTGATACAACGTCATCAGCGTCGCTTTCCCACAGGTGTCGGTCATGATGCGGAGACTACGAGCGTAGTCGAGGGCTGACGACGCGTCAAGACCTCTGGTTGAGTTGTCCCAGCACATGACCGAAGAATCAGTCGCAAGAGATTCGATGATTGAGATCCGCTTACGCTCTCCGCCGGAGACGCCCCGGATGTACTCGTTCCCCACGAGTGTGTCCATTGTGTGGGACATACCAAACACGCGGCCGTAAATGTCCAAATACCGAGGGATCCTCTCCCGGTACCGCTTGGGTGTTTTGCTGTTCAGAGCGAACTCCAATGTTTGCCGAACATTGAGCGTCGGGAAATGGACATCATCTTCAGGAACATACGCAACCTGGTTGCGATAATGTTTCCTCACCTCTTCGGGACAGAGACCTGAATAATCGATCGACCCCGTGACCCCTAGATAAGACGAATGCTGGCCGGCGATTGTGCGGAGAAATGTCGAGCAACCAGCCCCAGGCCTTCCCAACACCCTACAAAGCTTGTCAGTCGATTGTCCAACAAAGACTGCTATGACTGCTACTTACAGCATAATCTCACCACTCCGGACTACCCCTGAGAAATCTCGGATCAAAGGACGCCCCTCCTGAGGGTCCTTTTTCGAGATCCATGGCTTGATGGTCCATTCGTATACGTCTTGAAACGTCAGGGTGCGCCACAGTGCCGTTCCCAACGTCTTCACGTTGACATGGTCATCACCGTCGCCCCAAGTCGACAGATGTTGGAAGCACACCCCGAGATTCGACCTCTTCCTGCCCGCCTGGATTTCCGATTCGAGGAATTTGTCGAAGGATGAATGGGGTTCTGGATAGCCCTGGTCTGTTTCTTGGTGATTACCCTCCGTGAGGGTACGATGAATATCGGCTATGGCGTCTTCATCCTCGTGTGACAAGTGCACCCGCGGCGAGGCAAGAATATCCGCCGGAGACTCTGCCTCCTGTGCGGAAGCAAGAGATCCGCCGCCGTGTAAATGGGCCGGAAGATGAGCGGGCATAGATACCGGACAGTCGATCCCTCGCAGGATCTCGGATCTTGCACGATGAGCAATCAGGCGTCGTTTGTCAAGCGGATATCTCGTCAATCCATGCCCCTTGGGCGGGGAGAGGTTTATATATATCAGGACATGCTTGGGATATGTCCAGGCCTAGCCGTGGTGGATTTGAGCGTTGGCCACCACACTAGATCAAAAAGGAAGCCAAGCTTCAGGGTGACCGGGACGTCATCCAATTCCGATGAATAACAGAATGACCACACCGTTGTCAATTGGCTGAAGGGCCCCTTAGGGCGTGAGACCTCCACGAGCTGCCATTGTCGGATTAATAATTCCATTGGTCGGGACACCATAGTGGAGACCTTTGTTCGTGCAGGGTTGAAAATGGGGTCAAAAAAAAAGCACTTCGAATTTTCCGCGTATTCTTTTCCGACTTGGGCAGCCCAGCAGAGAAGACCCATCATACGGTCTCAGCAAAAAGGAAAAGGAATTCGGGGAAGATCCATGGAACCGTGGAAGAATTCGGTATGCGAAGGACCACCTTGACTTCGGAGACTGGAGACGGCCCATGGAGCCTGAGGCAGCTGATTGGCCTTGGTGGACTGGGGAACGAAAAAGGCAGCCAAGACAACAAGGGTGGACCGTCTCTCAGTCTTTGGCTCCAGCGATCTATCCATTTTTTTTGCTTCACTTTTCCTTGTTCGGTTTGTGTTCCCTTCTCCTTGGTCTTCTTTTCTTTTTCTTATCCAGGTGCCTAACTTTCGCCCTCCATTTTTGCCGCGGGAAATTGCAATAAACTGTGGAATAGCCGGGATCTCCGCTGAAAATCGGCGCCTGCCTTCGGATTTCCAGTCAGATCTCGATGTCGTGTCAGCTGGTTGCCAGCCGTAGAGTTCTAGTCTGACCTTAGTAATAATAATAAGCAATGTTTATCTCCTGAGAAGCTTGTCAAGATGGAGTCGTTTGACCTTGGGACTTCAGACAAGGTCTGTCCGTGTCTGCGTCTGACAGGACTGGAGTTTCCCGCATTCATGTCAGTCATGCACATAGGCTGAGTCATCCATGGTGCATAAGAGAGCATACCGATGGGGTTTATTGATCTTTCAATCAACTCCTAACTATAAAGACTTA
The DNA here is from genome assembly GCA_023619815.1 of Aspergillus neotritici. NCBI lineage: Eukaryota > Fungi > Ascomycota > Eurotiomycetes > Eurotiales > Aspergillaceae > Aspergillus > Aspergillus neotritici. Next base: position 487,768 of record JALZYL010000013.1, read on the forward strand.
CACGGTCCTTTATCTTCATATTTCTCATTTCCAACTGGATCCTTCTGCCCATGAGCCGTTCCCACACAGTGTTCTTTCTGCCTTCGGTCCTCACACTGGTAGCATTGACTTGGTAGAGAGGGGGGCATCTCAAGGCACTTGATATATCTGATAGGTCTATGCTACCCAATTGTTTGAGATCTCATCTTGCTTTATGGACCACGAAGACAGGTGAGGTTGTTAGCTGGGTCTTCAGATTTGATATAATGAAGACAGTCAAGACGGGAGTGATGGAATAAGGCCCTGATGCCATGTCTATCTTTGTCCAAGATAACGTAGGTCGCCTGTTCCACAATATGATGGTCAAGCAGCCACACTGGAATGGATTCTTCCACGGCTGGTCCGGGACTGCTTACTATGCTACATGATTCCTCAGCCTAAATGTCTATAACACACCTCAAGTTCCCCGTTGGACCGGGTGATATGGGAGAACAAGGCCCTTGTTTCCGCATGCAGGCCGACAACAAAAGAAGATGATATCGATGAAAGTATGAAATCGATTCTATAGAATAGTGAGTTCTTTTTAGAGTCAAAGTCTGCCGGATAACTTGGTGTATCATCTAACTGACTGTAATCACAGATCTATATGATTCAATAGAGGCACTACCTGTGGTCAATCATTAAGTGGTCTAGATGAAGGTAAAGCTAAACTATGTGTGTTTTTCTCCAACTGGAGGTTACCAGGGATCTATGGAAAAGGACAGCTGCTGTGTTGGTAAGTACAAGAGAATTAAAAGTCACTTACCTTGCTATATCAATGTATCTCATTCCGTTTCAGATCTACCCCTAAAAAGAAATCATCATGGGATCCAGCATACGCACAGCAGCCACAATGATCGACAAGCCATGCTTGGCCTTCTGACTTATATGATATGACTTCTGGCTGAAGTCACTTCCAAGACGCATGTGTTGGAAACCAAATGGCACTCACCGTGCATGATACTATGTCACATTGCCCCAATTAGGGAATGCTTGGCCGGCCAACAACATGATCTACCAGAAACGAATCCATTATGAGTTAGGAAAATTCTAGTGTATCCTGGCATTCTGATCGGTAATGATTCCATAATCGGCCATATCGACTGGGGTTTACCAATAAATGCTGGGCTATAGGTGCCTGCATGAGCTTGCCGGCTAAATAGCGGTCTCAAGGTGGGTAAAGCTGAAACGTGCGCCGACGCGAGCATATATAGAGGTTGTAACGCCAGTTCACTTCTTTGTTGTCGGAGAATTGTGCAAGCTGCTCATGAGCGATTCATGGTGCCTGGTTGTGATAAACGAGTCTAACCATGGCGAGCTTAATTGTCGTGCTGGTATTTGCCATCTTGGGCTTCAGTATGTGGTTTCCATTTCTCCTCTTCATGTAATGGCCTTTTATTTCCGCGTCTTCAAATTTTTTCTTCTCTCTGTACCTCCCTACATCGTGAAACGAGACTAACCTGATAGGCCCCCTCGTTCTGGCTGAGCCCGCCACTTTTCGTCCCACAGGTCAAACAGACATATCCTACAGTATCGCCGTCTCCGATGCAAAGGAATCGTCAAGCCCCGGTCGCATTTTCTTTCAGATTAAAGCCCCCGACACCATCCAATGGGTTGGACTGGGCCAAGGCAGGGGGATGACAGGGTCTAACATATTTGTCCTCTACAATTCCGCATCGTCCAACAATGTGACTCTGTCTCCGCGCTCTGGTGCAGGACACATACAACCGCAATACAACCCCGATGCCCAAGTATCGCTTCTAGACGGCAGCGGCAATCAAAACGGAATGCTGACAGCCAATGTGCGATGTGACAACTGTCTCCAATGGCAAGGAGGATCGCTCGACATCAGGAGCACATCTAGCCCATGGATCTTTGCATACAAAGAAGGTCAGCCGCTGAACTCCGACAACGTTAGAGAGAATATCCGATTCCACGATATGTTTGGTGGCTTCTCCGTCGACTTGACCAGGGCAAAATCCACATCCCAGAACCCATTCAATAACTACAACCCTCCACGCCGAAACAGTCCGGCTATCAACACTGCGTCGAAAGGCTCTGACGGCAGCAACGCCATGCTGATCGCCCACGGCTTCATGATGGCAATTGCCTTCGTCCTTTTATTCCCCCTATTTGCCCTCCTGGTTCCCTTGCCAATCCCCATCTCTGTGGCCAAGGTCCATGCCCCGCTGCAGGGATTTGCCCTCGCACTTGCCATCGCGGGAGCTGGGCTCGGGATTAAACTCTGGGCGAATGGCGGGGCAAGGAAGATTGCGCATCCCATCATTGGTGTCGTTGTCATAGCGCTTCTTGTTCTCTTCCAACTCGCCATGGGCTTGCTGCAGCATATGCATTTTCGACGAACAGGAGGGAAGAGCATGTTTGCCTATGCGCACCGGTGGTTGGGCCGCGTGTTGATCATCCTTGGTATCATCAATGGAGGTCTTGGCTTCCGCTTGGCGGGAATTGGTTCCCCCGGCACTCCGAAGGGCGCTATGATTGCGTACTCGGTCATTGCGGGGATCGTGGGATTGACTTATCTCGCGGTGCATGGGATTGGGGCAATGAGGGGAGGACGCGGAAAATCCCAGCCTTCTGACCAGACGGAGCGGCCAGAAGGTACTTCTGCATCGTAATTGACTGAGAGCCTTATACTTGTTCGAGATTCTGTACTGTACAATGCACACTGCTTATTTGGGAACTTTTGTTATTGCTGTTATGACGTGTTGTGAGGTCTATACTAGTATTTGCGGGTGATTTGCAGCGCATGACGTAAATTGAAAACAAACCAAACAACCAGCTAAACACCAACCATACCACGTGAGAGCAAATGAAACAATTCCATTTCCACGACTCCTACATTCTATAGCCTCCTACTCAGCCACAACCTCTACGAGAACAAAAGAGTCCTATATGGATACCAAAAAATGCTCTTCAACGCCCTCATCCGCACGCACCACATAACGTCTCGCAAAAAGGTCGCCGCCCTTAAACGGGCTGCAGACTCCCACAAATGCTTCGTACTCCTCCGTTCCGGCGGTTGTCCTGGGATTATGTACGTCGAGGCAAAGGACAAGGACGCAGTGGAAGCCTGGGTCACCGTGGTGAAAAAGTTGCGGTACAAAGATTTTCAATTAGTTGCGCGGCCCGGGAGTCTGCAGGTCTCGACTGAGGGCCATGACCAGTCGCCTCCCTCTAGCTTGCGACGGCCTGATAAGACCAGCTCGGGGAGTAAGGATTCTCTCAAAAATGAGCGCGAGTATACGGACAAGCCTGGGCTGCGAGAGGTCGAGTCCGTCAAAGAGTTTGGTGGTATCATGGAAGACCGGGGAATCTGGGCATGGTGGCGGAGGAGTATGGGATTCGCCAATTGATGGGAGTATCGGACGGCCAGCTTGTCTATTCCATACAATGGCGCACATACGCGTGCTTTTCCATCGACCATATGCGACTCTTGCCGATCCGTCGTTCGGGGAAACCCGAGGGTCGATTGATCCCTCCCTTACCATCGACTGAATTGTGAAAGGATGTCCCTCGGTCGGGCCAGGTTTCTTGGCCAATTCTACGTCATCCAAGCTTCTTGTCCGGCAAAACACCTCACACGACCGTCTCATGACCCGGAGTTTCTACCGCTACCGTGATTTGACATTCTGTGGACTATATATCGTATGGACTATTTGCAATGGTCTAACCTAAGCCGCTTTTCTACGGCTTGGCCACTTGATGGCCTGGCAACTGCAAAATTCGTCCATTCTGCCCTATATCCTCGTCAGAGGCGGCGGTTTCCAGTTTTTGTTTGACAGGCGTGAGTGGTCTTTTCTGGTGCTTTGTGACTGAGCACTTCGGGTCGTCCAGGCCTTTTTGGCCTGTGCAGGTCTCCATGGCGTCTTCGAGGGCCACTTGGTCCTCCCAGCCATTGATATAGTCCCCATGCAGACCATACCCGGTTGTGTCCCCATTGCTATATACCCAATTACCGTGGTCAGGAAATGGGTGTGTGTTGAAAAAGAACTCCATGAATATGGAAAAGATTGCCACAGGATGAGACTTGGGACAGATGCCACCGTTATAATCTCCGCCTGCGGGGTATGCCAGCTGATCACATCAGTGTAAGTAGCAAAATGCAGCTACTCGCAACGAAACACTCACATGGCTCTTGTGGTCTTCGCTATCGATATTTTGACCGTCCCAGCACGAGGGCAAGAATACCTGCGATCTCAACTTGGCACATGGCTTCTTCGGCAGGTTCTTGGTCTCCGACGATGATCCGTCTTCTTCAATGCACATGTGGGAGATAGCCCGTTGGGCAAAATCGGCGTCATCATAGGTCCTAAATGGACATATTAGTGTGACCACAACTGCAGGCAAACGGAATGTCTAACCGACGATTGGTATCGCCAGCAACGACGCGGAGCCCAGCTGGAGGCGCTATCGCGCCTTCACTTCCGTCACAGGATGTCGCGTCTTCGGTGTAATTGCACGCTCTGTTCAGATAATAGACCACCTAGCCTGTTAACGGCCGTCTACCACAGACGAAAGCAACGGGGACAAGGGTAGCATACATTTCCGTCGTTCTCCATCAAGTCGAATGCTCCATTCTTCGTGCGATGATAAAGCTGGGGGATCCAGTAATTGCTCTTGTCGATTACCACGCCACAGGTTGTCTCGTTCGCCTTTTTGGCCGTGTCGATCTCCATCGTCTGCTGAAACGCGGTTCCTCCGACCACTATGTGGACATGTCCGTCGGTTTTGCCGGGGAACATGATCGGGTCGGATCGCTGGATAGTCAATGTACCACAGCTAAAGGTGAATTCATCATTCATTTTGGCCGCCAGCGTGGAGCTGCAATGTGTCAACACCAGGCCCGCGGTAAGAACCCCACTAGGCTTCATAGTGCTCTCAGCTTCGTCTGCGCCAGAAGACAAATTGCAGTCATCAGTCGAGACAAGAAACTCCCAGGATGTGGTATCCCATGGTGGGGATTCTTGCTCTGTTTATGTGATGATTTCTAGTCTCGCTGGTATGCTGTCTACTTGGCAGGATAAAAAAGACTCCCGGGGATCGCGTCCTGGAATGTGTACGCCGCCGAAGCCCTCAGAGCCGGGCCATTCCATACCAGATTACGTCACTTACCAGTGGCTGGCCGTCGCGTATCCTCAACCCCGACAAGTATGTTCACCGTTGTAGCCATTTACAAGCCATACTATTCTGCCAAGACCTCCGGCAGAAGTCTTATCCGGGGCTAGATGTGCCTTGACAAGAGCCAGGAAGTCCATCAGGACATTTGACGATTGATGATAGGATATGATCCTTGGATAATTGCTTGACGAAATGAAATATATTAAGAGCATATCTGTCTTGTTGTCACTGTAACTTAATTGCTGTTATAAGGCTGACCCCGCTTATATACCAGTTCCTCGTAAAGTATATATATTTTTTTTTATTTATTCTCCATTGATTTTTTTTATTTACTTTTATTCTTGATGATCTGTTTTCTCTTCGTTTATTATTTTTCGTAAATTTTCTATTTTGTTTCCCCCAGTAATATCATTCTATATATCGAGACAACCGACGATTACCGACTCGGGATGCCGAGGCTGGAGTCCTCTCAGCCATGATTCTTCACGGATGTCTGAGAAAGAGAGAAGACACCCTGGGTAAGCAAATTGGGAGATTCCAAGGGTCTCTGTAATGTGTCTTAAACAATGGTCATTCTCTCCTTCATGATGGTATTCAGTATCTGTATCAGCATGAATTGACTGTACTATACGGTGTGGGGTAAGCCAGCCTCGGAAAACAACCCGCATCGACTCCCGCGTTTTCCCCCACAGTTTCGCCTTCTCACTTCCCGAGTTCTGCTCCGAACTCCATCCATCGTCCTTGGTTCTCGCTGTCTTCCTCTCCGTTTTTCTCTAGAGATGCGCCGCCGGGACGGTCTTCGTTTTGCATCTTCAAACCATTTGATGACTTCTTCTGATCCCTGATTCGATCTTTCTTTCTTTCCATCTCCGCATTCCGTCTCCTTCATTCAGTTGAAGATCGTCTGTGTCCGCGTGTGTTCTCCATCTGTGACCCAGCTCGCTCGCGCCTTTTCTATGGGTTCCTGCATGGCATGCCCTGTCCGTTATACTTGAGCCTCCTCAATGGATGAGGGCTCGGACCCAAAGCCCCCTCGCCGGAAGAGGGTCTCCAGAGCTTGCGATCGCTGCCGGAGTAAGAAGGTGGGTGTATCTGGGTTTCTTTCTCCCCTCGCGCATTCCACAGTCTTTGATTGTCTATCCTTCCCCCAATTTGGCCTCTTCGTTCGTATCTGGGATGGCAGGAATGGTCTCTTGTTGACTAGCTACCTCGTCCTCGTATCGTTATGATTGTCCATCTTCAGATCTGACTCCTGACACATTGCGCTTTTAGGACAAATGTGACGGTCTCCGTCCTACTTGCTCTGCCTGTCGCGCGTCCGGCGTAACCTGCTCCTACGATCCTCACGCGAAGAAGCGCGGTCTGCCGGAAGGTTACGTTCGCGGTCTCGAAAAGCTCTGGGCCTTGTCAATATGCAATATCGATGGCTTCGAAGACGCCATGCTAGGCCTCTTGGGCGCCACCGCTGAATCGGCTGGTCGCAGGGATCGGCTCATGGACCTATGGGCCGACGATGGTGCATCAGAGACATTGCACGAGTCGTGGAAAACAAGCCGTCTATATGGAGCTCTGGAAAAGATGCTCTCGACCTCGGCCGCGTCGCCGGTTACACACCTCTCAGGTAAACGCCCTCGCGAGTATGAGGGCGCTGGTGGAGTTGACGGCGACTGGGGATTTCGTATTGACCGCAGCTCGACGCCCATCTCCAACGGCGCCCCTCGCATAATGGATCCAACGATGTCTCCGATCTCCAAAAGGCCGAGGCTGTCCCAACCGGTGAATAGCGCCTTGGTCTCGCAGGCCGCCAATCCTCTTCACTCGCCGCTGCACTTGCCCGCTGAAGCATCGCAACTGTTGGATCTATACTTTGCGACCACCCACCCCTGGCTTCCAATTGTCCCGAAGCACAACATGCTTCGGGCATCTTACCTCTATGCGAACGCGCCGCTGTCTGTTGCCAAGGAGGCTCCTGGCTCGGGAGACCATGCTGTGCTATGGGCCCTCCTCAGTTACACCTTTTCTCAATCCCCGACGAAACCGCAGGACGGGACCGTCCTTCACAAAACAAAGGAGTATTATTCTATCGCACGCAGCTTGATCCCTGTCGAGACGGAACGATACGAGACCGGACACGTCCAGGCCTTGCTTTTGCTCACCTTAGTAAACGTTGGTCTCGGGGAGTGGAATTCTGCCTGGCTGTTGAGCGGCCAAGCAGTCCGTATGGCTATTGCCTTGGATTTGGGGGTCCTCACCGACATTCGCAGGTCGGAGGAAGTGTGTCAAGGGAAAGCTGTGTTCCTCGGATGCTTCGTGATAGATTCTTTACTATCTTTCCGCCTATCACGAAGACCATGCATGCATTCGCAGGGTTTGAGCACCGTGGGTCTACTGAAGGAAGACGCTCTAGAAGAATGGAGTTCTTGGACCGACGTCCTGCCATCAAGCGGGGCTACACAGGGGAGAAATCCACCCCGACGCGGTCCACTCCGTGCTTTCAGCTGCTTCAACCGGCTGGTGGAACTGGCCAGTGTGCTAAACAACATCGCTCGTGACTCCACCACCGGATCCATTCCGCCCGCCTCGGCCCAGCAACTGGTTCTAGAGCTCAAGCAGTGGGATGATCGTCTGCCCTTAGGATGCCGGCTAATAGGGCCGGACAGCATCTATCCTGAGCGACATTCGGCGCTTCTCCCACATCAAAGCTACCTTGGTATCACCTACATCGCTACATTACTTTGGCTTTACCTGCGTATTGCTCCTCAAGAGCTTGAGCGGCATCGCTCCCAGCGACCAGCCGTCGAAGGCGCCAAGAAACTTCTGTATCGCGCCCTCCCGATGATATCTCAGCATTTGGATAATTTTGGGGCCTGCGGACTGCCTCCAATATTTGAATTCTCACTACGCACCATCGCCCAGCAAGCCTTCATGCTGCGGAACAGGATTGAGTCCGAGGTGTTTCCTTTTGGCCGGTGGACAGATGCACTGCTCCAACACACCATGGAACTTAGCTCCACCTGGCCGGTATATCGCTCGCTAGCAACCAACATTGAGGACTGGTATCACTCCAACGAGATTTATGAGTCTGCATCCCCGACTACTCGAGGCTTCGACACGGTGGCTCCAATCCGACCTCCATATACTACACCCACAAACATGTTCGCTCCGGACGCCCTGGAAATGGCACCAACCAGGCATCACCCCTTGGACGATGAAACCGCGATGCATCCCCGTTCACGGGTGAGTCTATCAGAAACAGCGAACTCCAACTACCCGTCCTCCCTCCTCGGCATCAGCATCCCAGTAACCGGACAATACATGACGCCCAAAGACGCGACAACGGATACCGCCGACCCATCCACGCTGGACGTCTCGCTTCAAACCCCACTGGACAGAGCTTATGGCAGCACAAGTACAAGCACCCTACCGGGGAAGTCCGGAGATCCAAAAGCACCCGACAGGGCCCCTCCCCACCCCCAACCCCAGCCCCCCACCCCCGACTCCTCAGTCTCAAACGCAATACCCACCAGAACCCCAACCACCATCGACCGCCCCGTCTCCTCCAGCGAAGAAAACAGGACCCTAAACCTGAACCCCAGCATCCCAGCCCCAGAAGAAGAAGAAGAACAAGAAGAAGAAGGAGAAGAAAGGGTGCCACCCAACCCAAGCAGCGACCTAGACGCCATCTTCAAAGACCTCGCCTACCTCGACACCACAGAGTGGGCCACAAGCCGCGAAGCCGGACTGAAAGATTTCGGCTTCCTCGACGATAGCACGTTCCAGGCATTCTGCCACGATCCGGACCGTCTGGTCGGCTCGGAACCCCTGGTCCATCCGCCTTCCATTGCGGATATCTGGCCGCCGCCGGGCTTCTTTCCGGAGACGTTTCAGGATTCCTCTTCTGCTGATGCTGAGGATGTGATGAGGGAGTGAGTCGTATCGTCTGGTCGTCATTCTAGTTCGATCTATGGTGGTTTGTTATGTTGGGTTGATGGAAAGTAGCCCACGCCTATGTATATGTATATATAGAGACAGATATAGATATATATACCCTTATCGCAATTTTTAATCCACGGAATGCGAACATCAGCAATCGTTTGTATTATTCATTATTTCGTGAACAAGTGCGAATGAGATCAGCGCTGCTGCTCATTTAGAAGTAAACCCCTCGGTAACACCGGTAAGGACTACATAATGCAAACATCAGACTCAAGTCCATATCCTGATTACCTGCCTGATGACCCCCACAATGCGCTTGAAATAGTCAAACTCCGAGATTGTCAAATATCGCCTGTTTATGCACCCTGAAGACTCCATAAGAGAACGCCATACATGTCCTTTTGATTAATAGAAATGATCACCGCCTCGCTTCTCACACACGCGTCTGGAGGTCATTGCCGCCAGCCAACATTCCAGATGACATGGGCAATGTCTCGAGCGGTGTTGACCGTATCGATGACGCGGTCCAAGATGCTGCCGTCGCCGGACTCTCTCTCGTCATCAGACCACAAGAGCCCGGACGATGCGAAGCCCATGTCTCGGTCGAGCTCTTCGTCATCCTTCCGGTTGACGAACCATGGACGAGGTCGGTCGCCTGAGTCGAAGGCATGTGGATCAGGGTCGTGGAAGTAATCAGGATCATAATCATCGTCGTCCAGCAGGAAGTTGGCGGAGGGGAGGGACTGTCGTGCCGGCCCGGCGGAAGAAGAGGATACAGAGGCGGCTAAGTAGCCGGACCAGCGATGCATGAAGGACCCTGCCGGAGGTTCCGGGGTATCTCCGCGATATTTGAGGATGGTGGACGGAAGGGGAGCGATGGTCCGATTCTCGCCGCCAGCAGTACTCGCAGAGGCGTTCCGGTCAGCGGTGGGAGCAAACATTTGTTTCATCGTAACAACGTCACGGTCCGGTAACGAACCCTCCTCCCAGGAGGACGTGGGCCAGTCACCGTCCACGTCCTCGTCATCCCCATCTTCGCTCTCGAGCGCGATACACTGCACGACTTCGTTGTTGAAGTGGATGTGGCGCCGCTCATTCGGCGACGCGCCCCCAGTAGACATTGTATTGGTCGGGGTGCCGTTGGATGAGACGATCCGACGACCGTCCGCCGGCCGTGGGAGTATCCGGTCGAGTTCCAGTGCGTCTCGGGGGAACGATGAGCGGTTGCGGGTCTGCTCCGCTTCCTGTGCTTTCAAGATGGCACCTGCGTGTTGGAGGAGCGTATGCTGGGACAGGGAGCGCTGGAGGATCGTTTCCGAAGCTGTTCGTTTCTTGAGGATCGGTTTCCGGTCCTGGCATAATGTAGGAGTGGCGAGCCGGGTGGACGGGAGAGAGGGGTTGGAAGCGGTTTTGCGGCGTCTGCAGGTCTTGAGAGGGCCATACAACCATGTCACGTCGCAGTCCTTCAACCTAGATTACAGGAGCAGGTTAGACCGAAGGATACCCGAAATTATAAAGAAGAGGCAGGGCTCACCAATTGAGCGCCTCTGGGGAGACGGTGCCCCGTTTCAAGTGGATCTTGGCCCACGTTCTCCAGGACGCGTTCTCCAGACGGGCCCCATTCTCGTATACATTTCTCCGTGCCACCACATACCGCCATGAGGCCCAAATATCGCCCTCCTCCCACTCGTGAGAGAGATAGTCGACATGCCTGGATGGCTCCTCCTCGAGGGAGCTATCGTCGGCGGCAGAACCCGACGAACGTATCCGTGGGAACTCCGGGATTTCATTCGGAGCGTCCAATGTCTTTTTCGTGGCCGGGTAACCTTCGTAGGAGGGTAGCAATATCTCTTCGTCGTCAATGTCCTCGGTGTAGTTCGTACTGAGCGAAACGGTGCTAAGAGTGGCCGGGCTCGGCGGCGCGTGGTCGATGGAAGTAGGATTGAAATCCGGCGAGGACGGGATGGAGGAGGGTGCGGACGAGTTGACCGGGCTCGGACAGTGCCTGGAAGGATCGTTACGCACCGGAGATTTCGCCGGGGCCACGTCGGGACTATCCAGGAAATACCTGTGGGCGATCGGTAGGGAGTCGTCGAAGGGATACTGCCTCTCTGGCGAGGGCGGCAGGATCGCCGTCATTTTTGGTGTCCTCGGTTACTCAATGCTCTGGGGTGGTTGTTTCACCGAGGATGGAAGGACATCGAGCAGGGGTCGTCGCGGTGGTATTGGTATGTCGGTTAAGGGAGATGGGACGGACTCGACCAATGAAATCCGACGGAGGAGATCGCGCGCGGCGAGCTTAACGATCCAGGTCGACAGAATGGAGAATGACAATGGTCATGACTGTGCGGTCCAAAGGAACTGACGTCAACCACCATCCGACCAAGGAGAAGGGAGATAGCACAGGGGAAAGATGGAGGGGATGTCGTGGAGGAAGAGGAGGGTGCGGAGGGGGCAGATATAGAGGTACCGACTGGGAGGCTGACAAAGAAACGATAGCGATATCGATATACGGACCGAGAGGGACGAGATCCAAGATGCCTGGGGTGGTGGTTTTCTCAACCTTGGTAGCAATGACGGAAGAGACAGCTTGGGGAAGGGTTGAGATCAATGTGGACACTCTCTTACCCACACACACCGTGAGACAGGCGGGGGATCCAAGCAAAATAACAATAAGATGAGATCAGGGACTCGAGGAACAAAGAACCAACCGTTGAAAAATGAGAAATTCCACAGATGGTGTACGAGGCGAGAGGGAAAATATGAATGAGCTCAGTGGTCGGGGAGATAGATGGACGGTGGAGAGTTGCCACCGCGGACTGATTGGCGACCCGCCGCTGGGTTTAGTTAGTCGATTGATTTAGTGCCAGAACTATCCTCGATCCCCGGACTCCAGACCAGCCTAGAAGGTCAAGGTTTATTTTCTTTTATTTTCAATGATTTATTTACTTACTGATTGATTGATCTCATCTTTCTGGACCAGGCCTTCGATATTCTCTGCTATCCACCGATCTGGAGAAGATACGAAAGCCACCGTACCAATCTTCAGGAAACTCTACCCTGTCCCTCCTACTATCGAGCAAGGACAGTCAAGTCGGAGCATCCCGGAATCCATGGGCTGAGTCATCGAGCCCGTTCGCACGCCAATCGTCGACTAGTTATCTCGACTCCATCCCGACTAATGCATGCACGGGCGTTGACATGCCTGTATCTCCTCCCAGACGGGTCTTTCCTACCTATTGGCTGCTCTTATCATGAACCACGATCGTTGCGACAGGAGGTGCGCTGATTTGTGGGCCCGTCTCCAGCCCGTTCGACGGTATCCCTCGAGTATCATCCGATATGATGTATGAGTCGCACCACCGATCGATGACTCTGCCTCTGCGGGCAATATCACCATCTCATGACAGGAGTTTCTTCTCTGGTGAGAATTTTGTATTCCCGAGGTATAAGTCCTCCCCGCTGACTGCCATCGAGAAAGAAAGGCGTAATTGTCCGAGGGCTTTGTAACAAACCCAAGCCCAAGTGGAGAAGAGAATAGCACCCATCCATGGTGGCTCATTTCCATGACTAATTCCCTCAGTCCAACATGCACGTCAGAGGATACACAATTCCACGTAACTCACTCTAGGGCTCATTGGCATTCCCATGAGGGGTACGGTTATACCCTTCTCGCATTCTCCTTGGTCGTGAAAGCTCCGCCGCGCCAGAAAGTTGTTCTGGACCTCGCTCGGGACCGTCCACTCTCAGCAGCCGAGCAAAAGAAACTTCCCACCGGCACGCCCGTGCACGAGGGGCAAAGCAGGAATCCAGCCTCTTATCACGCCATGCATATCCTGATTGGCGCGTCTGGTTCCTCTTGAGGCCCGTGCAGAGTTGGCTTGTTGCATGCTTCGAGCGTTTACTACCTAGTTGGCTGTCCATGGGGCGTCGATCGGATTTCGCACTGTCAGCGATGGCCATGGGTAAGCAATGGTGCCGAGGTGAGAGCTGCTATAGTAGTAGATAATAAGAGTCTTAGCAGGACCCTGTCCATGATCCACACATTCATTTTGAAATAGAACAGCAGAGCAAAACTTGCTTTGGCGTAACTCAATTAACTAAGTCATGTCCCGGAGTAGGGCGTGTATACCTCTTGGGAAAGCAGGAGTATATACCTCCTCATTGCGATCAACAAAACAATTCTCTAGCAAGCTCCCTAGCACGTCCAACCGTCGAAACAGCCCCTGCTCAACCAGGGGCTGATCATTGATCGTCTTACGGACCTCATCCAGAGCACAACCTATGTATCGCGGCCCGTGCTCTCCCTCGGTCTCACCAGTGAATCACCTCCCCGAAATAGATTGACGGGCGTGAAAAAAGAAAGGAGGAAAAGCAAGGACCCTTGCTTCGGCCCGGGACCCGCCGATAGAATTGCGATCAGGCGCGGACTGGCCTGCTTTGGTTCTAGCTCTGGGATTCCAAAACAAGGTGGGCCGCTGTGGGCGCTAGTAGTGAGCCAGGTATAACAACCCTGTTCGACACTTGGTCGCTGTGGAAAGTAAATCTCCTCGGAACTAACGCTCAGGGCCCGGGTGGATATCCTGATTGCTTACCCCTCAAGCTGGAGTCCGTCCTCTTGAAAGGATAATTCAACTGGTAGCTCTCTCGAGTTATAGAGTTAACTCCCCGCCATGTAACACAACATGATAATAATGACATACGACACAGGTAGACGTCCCGCCTGCACACCTGGCTGGATTTAAAAAGTCGATCTTATCAAACCTTCCGTCCTGTCCGGCTCGCGATCCGGCCCAATCCAACCCAGACGTCGGTCACACCAACCCTACGTAGCCTGGTGAGGGTGGTGAGAGGAGGGGGCGCCTCGAAATCCTGATCCCGGATGTCGGGGAAGTCTCTCGAGGCACCCGCCAGTCAACGCTCACCACGGCAGTCGAGCTCGGTCCACATACGCATACGGTGTCGAATGTGTAACGTATGACTTTTGGATACCTTGAGATTCCTCGTCTCTATCTAGGCCTATGTCTCTGCATGAGAGAATACGAGGTTGATATACATCCCAGATCCCGAGGTATAGCACTAGCTGTGTGGGCCTGACTATGTCTCAGGCCGATCTGGTTCAATAACTACTTCGTATATCGATATGTTCTGCGCGTTCACCCTGGTCTGTCCAAGCGGATGTTCAAATCTTCTCTGTGTTGTGATTATGCTAGCACATCATGACATTCATCCAAATCGCGCCCTACCCCGAGTCTTGTTTCATTCCGGCGTACAATTACGCGATGAGCGCAAGCTGTGGAGCAGGAAAGAACCCAACGTGCAGAATGTCAAATCAGAGCCCGGGAATAGCTAATCTAATCCAGAGGGGTAGGAGGTCTAATCCAGCCACAGGAGTAAATACACATGCCCGGGCGATCCCCTAAATGGAAAATGCGCAGGGGTACAGGTCCGTCAGCTCAGGGAGGAGTATGTCTGGAGTCCCCGCGCCCTCCGCCTTGAATAGGCGTCAACGACGGGCGAAAATCACTGGGGAATGCCCCTCTTGCCTGTTTGATTTAGTCTGTGGGGTTATCTCATTTCGAGTGTCTCTTTGCTATCTGTTTCCTAGCGTGATGTTGCCGTGGTATCCAAGCTAGGAGTGCAATCAATCTCAAAGATAAGCTCCCTGGCAGGGCGCATACTAGCGGAGGTGACATTCTAGCGCTATATGCGATAAGCTGAGACATGGTTACAGCCATCAGGATTGCGTGAAGCAGTGTCAAGAACCCTGCCATCTGTTACTCTCTCTTCTAGCTTGATGCAGCCACATTGCAGCCATCCTGGTTAGTAGCAGTAGCTGGGGGTTAGCCCAGCATGGAAATGTTCGATCAAAATAGCAGACAAACGTTACTGAGCACATTTATCTGTGGATTGGATTGGACGAAACCAAAAGGCCTTTCGGAACAGAGCCTGCCCTTGGTACCGCACCCTGTATATCAGTGATCCGGCGGGCGTATACCCTTTGAACCTACATAATGTCGCGCCTAAGAGGAATACACGTACTCCATAAAGTCCGTTTCAAGACCTCTGCTGCAAATCTATTAACCTACCCAGCTATGACATATACCGCCTCTTGCTCAGACACCGTGACGGGATGGATGTTCACGAATAAAATGACATATCAGCCACATCGGTCACCCAATGGCTCCCTTAATCAAGTATATTATTTACTATACCAACTTCTAGAGTGGGGGACCTACCGCTGCCATCGGAGTCATCCTCGTCATAGAGAAGCTGTTCAACAGGGAACAATCCGACCAGTGTGACCGACAAAGGCTTGTCAATGATAAGGAATCCTGGGCGTATCCGGGATTGCTCTCCGCGCGCTGTGAGTATTACTATAATATATAAATATTTCTTGCCAGTTGACATTATTATTTAAAGCTTTATAATATTTCTATATTAATATAAATTCTTATATCTAAAACCACCCATATAGGATCCCTAAAACCACCCGTGTAGAACCCCTAAAACCACCCATGTAGGACCCCTGAAAGTACCCATGTAGGGGTCCTAAAAGCACCCACGTAGGGCCCCCGAAAGGGCCCATGTAGGACCCCCAAAAGGACCCGTGTAGGGCCCCTAAAAGCAGCCATGTAGGGCCCCTAAAAGTAGTCACATAGGACCCCTAAAACCACCCGCGTAGAACCCCTAAAACCACCCATGTAGGGCCCCCAAAACCACCCATGTAGGGCCCCTAAAAGCAGCCATGTAAAACTGCCAGAGCATCACACTCCATACCCATGGCATAGAATGCTACCTCATTCAAATAGCGTTATCTATGACAAAACAATCAGGCAATGAGTGGAACAAAAATGACCAAAGAAGGTGATGCGCAGTAGGGGTGGTGAAATGCATGTTCGGAGCTGAAGTTCTCAGCAAATAATCCTCAGATCATCCATGTCATAGAATAAGAATTCCGCAGTATCCGCTGACAAGAAACCATGCCAACAACAACACCTTAGTTGTAGTCAAGATAATGATACAGATCGATGGTATACAACAGACCTCCCTCCCTACACTCACATGAATGGTCTAACCCAAACCGGTTAGCCTCCTACAGGCGGTCGACAATCAGCAGCTCCCGACCCCGCGCATCGGACCTATCGATAGCCCATCCGACGTGGGATGTGAATTATTTACCCGCCGCTCAAGACACACACCACGCTACGCTTCTCGACCCAGAAGCTGGCAACAAATTCCAAATTCCACGATGTCCGAAGTAGCCCAGTCGGGCCCGGCCGAGCCCCAGGCCAGAAATGTTGTATATTGCGGCGGTGAGTTTGGTTGAGCCATGCATGCATGCATGCATCTCTGATTCTAAATATGGGTTTCGGCCTTTCTATTACCACCATGAGTGAGACTAACGGATTGGTACCACGGCAGTGTGCAGTTTACCACCTGAGGTAGGACCTCGTTGGGGACCTTGCGGAAACGTACCCGTACCTATCATCATCCCCCGCTGACACAAATGCTCAGTACTGCGAGTTCGGCGGCAAGGCGAAAAAATGTGAGGAGTGGTTGAAGAGCAATCATCCTGATCTGTATCAGCAGCTATATTCCGAGGGTTTGTTATACGCTCCTCTCTTAAGGCTCCGATGTAGACTGGGCTAATGGTCTCCGTGCGTGTAGAAGCGCTTAGCAACAATCTATCGACCCTGAAAGTATCCGTCCAGGAACGAGCCGCGAAGGACGCCGCGAAGAAGGAGGCAAAGGCTGCTCTTGCGGAAGCGCGCGACGCAGAGCGCAAGGCGGCTTCCAAGGTCCAGATTAAACGCGTCGAGCGGAACAAGCGCAAACATGTCAGTGTTATTACTGGGTTGGAGGTTTATGGGCTGGAGAATAAGAAGGTCGCCAAGGAGCTTGGGAAGAAATTCGCTACGGGCTCTTCCGTCACGAAGTCGGCTGCTGGGAATGAAGAGATTACCGTGCAGGGAGATGTGAGCGACGATGTGAAGGATTGGCTGCTGGAGGTTTATGGGAAGGAAATCCCCGAGGCGAATATTGAAATCGTCGAGGATAAGAAGAAGAAGAAGAGCAGCGAGTGATATTAGGCGACCGGGTATCATGCTATGACTATTTACAGAAACCTGATAGAAATGCTTTGTAAAGCCACGAAACAAATGAGTTGTGACACAACTGGCGGAGGGGGCCAGCACGCTCCGCATGCCAAACGTAAGATATTGCAAAGATTGAGTACCGTCACAATCCTGATCAGAGTTCGTCAAGTATTCTTGAGGAGTCTGGGTCAATTGTCTTCGCACTCCGATCCAGACCGGTTGATGAGACCCCTTTGTTTGACACACTGGTAGCTTGGTGGCCGCTCTGGTGCGGTGCAAGGAGAGACAAATAGCCACTCTCCTGCCTTGAAGCCTCGCCTGACGATATGGGCTCCACGATATTTTGCCCATGCCCTTGTCCGTGCCATAGTAAAGCCGTGGAATGATTGGTTAGCATCTCTGCCAGCGGCGACATGTCGGTGCCTTGGGACACCGCAGTCGGCCAGA
Source organism: Aspergillus neotritici (assembly GCA_023619815.1). Lineage (NCBI taxonomy): Eukaryota > Fungi > Ascomycota > Eurotiomycetes > Eurotiales > Aspergillaceae > Aspergillus > Aspergillus neotritici. Next base: position 505,407 of record JALZYL010000013.1, read on the forward strand.
TCTGAATGATAAATGCGATCATGAACCCGAGCGCGCCGGATAAAACGAGCCCCCAGATAATGCGAAGACGTTTAGTGACTCGCGTCTGCCATTCTACCTCTTTCTCTTCCCAGCGATGTACCTCGTCCCGCATTTCTTCGAGCCTAGCATTGAGGGCCTCGGCCTTCGCTCTCCCGACTCGCATACGCTCCTCCAACGACTCTATCCTCTGTATCTGCGGCTGAAACTCATTCAGCTCCCCGAACTGCTTGCGGATCTCATGCCCCAGACTGGTCGTTTCTCTTTCGAAGTCATTAAACAGGGTCGATGTAGAATTGGACAATTCTTGGAATGAAGCGACGGTTGCATTCAGGGCCGCAAGTTTTTCGAGCAAGTTATAGTACGTATAATCCAGCCGGCGGGTGATGTCGGTTGCGAGGGTCCCAATCAACGACAACGCAGTCCGCAGGTATCTGCCATTTATAGAATCAGCGCGGTCCTGACAACTCAGAGACAAGTCTTACTCTTCACCCTGTTTCCGCCGCTCTCTCACCTGCTCTAAGTCCCCTATCGAACGGATATCCTGTCGCTTGACTGAAGCGATGGGACGACCATTGTCGATCTCATCCAGTAAACTGTTGTTTCTGCTACTCGCGCCAAACGCCGTGGACTCCGATCCCCAGCGCGACCGGGTTGTTTCGCGGGTGATTGGCCGAAGCAGCGCATTGTCGGCTTCGGCATCCTTCTCCCTTCCACCGGACCACGTCGGCAGTAACCCTCTCGCGCCTGCAGTCGACGCAAACTGATTCATTCTCCGTGGTAGGATACCGTCGCGGGATTTGCTGTATTTATGCTTGTGTCGCGGTCGGAGCCTCTGCGGATCTAACGAGACCGTGTCCAGAACAACATGACGACCTTGCTGCTTCTCCGGTCTATGAGTAATATGGAACTGAGCGCGGTGGTCTCCACGGGCGTCGGGGGTGCTTTGTGGAGCAGGGTTACCCTCCGGTCTATCGATGCTGGGCGGTTGAAACTCAGAAGCGACCGTCGGACTAGGACCGGATGATGCAGTCTTCTGGCTACCGGCGGGAGCAGGCCCATGGATCAGCGATGAAGTGGCGGAGAGCTGCTGGGCCGGGAACACCATCTTGACGGTCTCCGACCAACATCTCACCCGTGTAGTTGGAAGGGTAGTGAGCGGGGTTCCGATTAAATTAACAAAACTTTGATCCCTAGGCACAGGCCACTAACCGGTGGAACAGACGGAAATAGGGAGGAAATTACATTGACCGCGGACGATGCTGCACAGAGGGAAAGACAGGTTGAGCGTGATCTTACAAGGCGCCAAGGCCGATCGGCACCGCCGAGCCCACCCTCACCATCCCTCATTCTTGCAAGGATCAACACGCCTGGGAAGAAGAGCCCGTCAGGACATGACGACCAACGGGTTTCGGAGCCCATGCCTAAAATGAAATATTCCGTGCCTGGTTTTCTCTGATTTTGTCTAATAGGGTATCTGTGCGTGCATGAAATCCACCACGCTGAAACTTTCTTGCAAATGTAAGCCGAGTCCTGGCTCACCATATGGCATCCTCTTCCACTAGCACCTGTCCACCGAACTTTTGCCGCGTAGTATTTATTTACAATTTAAACCAAACGAAAAAAAAAAAACGCACAGTGTATATGAGCATAAACCTGGGGAAAGAAAGAAGTGTTAGGAAAGACAACCCGGGGAAAATCATACATGCCAACATAGATAGGTCGTAACAGTAGTAAATTAAAGCCTCACACTCTTATCGGAAAATGTCATGATCATGAGTTGAGCAACTTGTTGCGCTTTTCTCTGCGCTTCAGGCGCTCGACCCGCTTGCGATGCATTTTCTCGGCCATCTTATCGTAGCGTTCTTTCTCTTCCTTCGCCGCTCGACGATCCTTGATTCGCTGGATATGCGCCTGTACACCAAGTCAGCAAGACAGAGGGGACATCAAGCCCCCTTGCTGTCCTCGTGTCGAGCAATCGGATCGGTCTTCTCTGACCTGTCGCTCCGCTTCCTTTTCCTCCTTCAATTCTTTCTCATGTTCCTTGATGGCCTCCTGCTGTTTCCGCGCTTCTTGTCTTTTCGCATACGAGGTCAGGCCGCTAGTCGGGCGGAATGGCTTTTTGGTGTCATGCCAGTTTTTACCTGCGGGTCCGAGGCAGGACAGGTATTAGCATGGGAGAGACAAGAAAAAAGTGGGGATTTTATTTCCCAAAACCCTACCATTTTTCCGCATGCCTTTAGCGGAGGCACCGGAAGGAGCTGAACCCGAGGACGACATCGTCGGGATCACAAAAATCCACCGGGGGGGTGAAAGGGTGGGAAGGAGTGAGATGAAGAGAGAGTCGAGAGAAGTGAAAGCCTTCTTATGAGAATTTGAAAATTCCCCTTGGTCGTTGAGGAAAAAGTTATCTTAGACCGATCAGATAACCGGATCTCGGCAGAAGTCGCACCCCGATCCCACATCTCGCTCAAATCCGTTCGCCTCTTATTACAGGTTCCTGGCCCGTCTGGAAATTATCGCAATCACCGCCACGAAATAGCCCACCTCCCCGCCTAAACCCACCGTCTTCTTCTCCACCCACCGTCTGACTAGTGTTGACTGGTTGGATTTCTGCTCCCGTGCCTATCATCCCATTGGGCTGGTTCAAGCGATGCTGTCTTAGGGTGAGTCCGACACGTCCGTGAACCGGACTCCCGATGCAGAAAACCCCTCGTTGACTCCAACACACCACCCCCTCCTCGTCCCTCCCACGGCTTTCCTTTAAATCCCTCTCTCAACCCGTCGTGGCATTATAAAATGCTCCCTCGTTAAACTCGTCCCTTCGCCGTGCTATCTCACTCTTGTATATCTTTCCCCTCTTGGCCACCCGATCTCATTTCTCCATGGCGGCTGCAGATCATGCGATAAATATCAACAATGAAATGTCGATAGAACTACCTACATTACCCCCCAACCAGGGGTTCGAGGCCTTCAAAGATGTCGTGTTCGGATCGGTAAGTGCCTTCTTGGCTTTGCGCAACGTCATTGTGGATTGTACTGACAGTGTCGCAGGCTGCCGGGTCCGCAGGCAAGGTCATCGAGTACCCTTTCGACACGGTGAAAGTCCGTCTTCAATCGCAGCCGGATCACCTTCCTCTTCGCTACACGGGACCGTTAGATTGTTTTCGTCAGTCCATCCGTGCGGATGGCTTAAGGAGCCTCTACCGGGGCATCAGTGCTCCTCTAGCCGGGGCCGCAATCGAGAATAGCTGCCTTTTCTTCAGCTATCGCCTGATTCAGGATATCTTGAAATCTACCTATTACTCCTCTACCGACACTTTACCCTTCTCCGCTCTGTTGCTGAGCGGCGCCGCCTCCGGATCCGTTACGTCGCTTGCTCTAACCCCGATCGAGCTCATCAAGTGCAGAATCCAAGTGCCTCTGGAAAGCTCTGGAGCGTCGCCCGCGGGGCCCCTCGCACATGCGGTAGCCATCTTCCGCCAGGATGGCATTCTTGGGTTCTGGCGAGGCCAATTCGGAACACTGATCCGGGAAACTGGGGGAGGCGCCGCTTGGTTTGGCGGTTATGAAGGTGTATCGGCATTATTTCGAAAATATAATCAACCATCGACTGGCACTGCCGACCACGATGCGGAGTCGCTACCACTTCATCAGCAGATGATTGCGGGTGCAGCTGCCGGTATCAGCTACAATTTCCTGTTCTATCCCGCCGACACAATCAAGTCGCGGATTCAAACCGAGGACATCGCGGCCGTCAATGGCCAGCGACTGACTTTCTGGAATGCCGGGAAAGCTCTATATAAGCAGCAAGGTCTTAGGGCTCTCTATCGGGGCTGCGGCATAACTTGCGCACGCTCCGCGCCGAGCTCAGCGTTCATTTTCACAGTTTATGAAGGGTTACGGAATTATTTTGGATGAACTCTTCTTACCTTGACTGGTTTTTACTTTCTTTAGCTTTCCTTTTCCTTCTCCTTCCCTTTTCCCCCTCTCTGTGTCTGTCGTTCTTTTTTCTTTTCTTTTTCAGTGATACCTATAGTTTTGTTTAGACGAGAGTTCTTTTTTTCCCTTCCACCTTGAACATGTTTATCAGTTGGGCATTTGGCGCAGAATTCAAAAGTTGTCTATAGACCTGGTTGAATCTTTGGGTTTTGTTATATAGATAGATTCTGGGGAGTGGTGTCGATGATTGGAATAAATTCATTACCCTGTTGTTGAAACTATCTATAAAAGGATTAGACGGATGTTTGAGCGTTTACTTTAGAGATGTACAGTTCAAGGATCTTTGGACCTACTACATCTGAAACCAATAAAAGAGGGGTTGAAGTGCAATCATTATACATGCAGCATACAATTTGAGCGTCATTTTCCGTAGGCCGTCAGCAGGACGATTTCTTCCCTTCCCCGCCCGTAAATCATAAAATGTCATGAAATAGAAGCCCAATTCCTTGCTTATCATTTTCCCCGCCGAGATATTAAATCGCATTGACAGGGAATAGATAGTTATGTGCATTAAACCAAGGTCAACGTGGCTTATCAAATGCAACGAATAAGATCACCAATATTATAGCGGACTTGGCCGAGTAGCTGTCCTTTCTGATCTCTCTTCTTACTTCTTTCTTTCTACCCTCTTCTCCAGATCCTCATCTGAATATCTTACATCGCACTACCAAACCCATGGCTTCCCCGTCTGTTGTCTCTCCCCAGGAGCTGGAGACCCTATCCTCCAAGGCCATCGCCGCCAAGGCGTCTGCATACTGTAAGTCCGTGCGATTCTCACAAAATAAAGATGGAAGAAACGTCATCATCGCCCAATAGAGAGGGCTGTTTACGCAGGATCTCTGCATATTCCATATATTATATGTATATATATATATATGATGTTGTGGCATCAATTCACTAAGCATGAACTCTTACCAGGCCCTTACTCCAAATTCCGCGTCGGCGCATGTCTCCTCACCCACTCCGGTGAATTCATCCCCGGCGCCAACATCGAAAATGCCTCATTCCCTGTCGGAACCTGCGCGGAAAGAGTTGCTTTTGGTACTGCCGTAGTGAGTTTTCACCATTAAAGCTAAGCCTGCTTATTATTACAAGCCTGATACGAACACCATCCACAGGTCGCCGGCCACCAAAACTTCAAGGCTATCGCCGTTGCGACGGACATCTCGCCTCCGGCGTCCCCGTGTGGCATGTGTCGACAATAGTGAGTTCTATCTATCTATATATCTATCTATCTATCTATGCCTTAGCCAAGTCGAGTCGAGTCCTACCTATCTTTAGATATGGCTGAGCACATCTCCCTCCCTCTTTGGAACCCCTCCGCATACCCACCTACCCAGCCAGACCAACGCTAATGCAAGCAAAACAAAAATGACAACAACAGCATGAGGGAATTTACAACCCCCTCTTTCCCCATCTACATGTACGACAAGCACGGCAACTACACGGTCACCACGATGGGCGAGGTATTTAAAGAAAACCCACCCCTTGCGAATCATCATTTTTCTTTTCCATTTTGCCTGCTTCTTGCTTGCTTTGTTATGTCGACCCACCCACCCACCCAGCTTGACCGAACTTTGGTTTTCATGCGTTGTTTTTTTGGACGAATACTACTAGTGATCAAGTGGGCGAATGATGATGCTGACGTTTGCGATAGATTCTGCCTAATTCGTTTGGTCCGGATGATCTTGAGGGTAATGGCTCGTCGTAGGGGTTTTGTGGATTGGGGTTCTTTCCCTTTTCGATTGATGATGAGTGCTGGGTTGCTTGACGTGACTCTTTGGGCTAGGATGTCGTTAGCTATTGAATAGTTTCAGGTGTGTCTGCGGCATTTCTTTGTCTAGCTTATATCGTATTCGTGTAGGCTCGTCGGGTAGGAAAGAATGTCGACTGGGTTAGTGTTGTAGTTCGCATGAACTCAGGTTATTATGCTGAGACATATGTACAAATCAACCGTGCTAATGCTGTAGAGATATTGGTGAATATCCCATGGAATCTACAAGCTTGCATTCAATACATCTAAACATTCAAGCAGTCAAGAGTCAAGCAGTCGTAAACTCCATTTAGTAATGTCCAAGGATAAACACACTCTAACTAGCAACTAATCGCTCAATTCCATTCATAATTGTTACATCTTGCCAGATCGACTCGCTTTCCCAGCCCATCGTGTCATCTCCATCATTATATATTGTTTCCCGTCAAGCAACATAAAAAACGCCCCAATCACTAGTCCAGATATCCACCTCAAACCCGAAGGGAAAAGCCAGATAAATCAGACGCGATAATCTTTGTTACAACGCAGGAGGTATTGTATCAAGCTAGACGAGCCAAAATGACAAATACCTCCGCTACGGCTCGTCTTCATCATCGACGTCGGCATCCTCAACGCCAAGAAGCTCATCCTCGTCGTCGACAACGCTGGCATAATCGCCTCGCCGAGCTGCGAAGGAGCCTCGGGAAGAGTATGGCCTTGAATAACCATGGGACCTACCGCGTCCGATCTGCGCATATCCACTAGCACTGCGCCAGAGGCTGGTGAGGAGGAGTGGAATGGCCCGAGCAACGGCCACGATACCGGCGATTACTGCAATCGGGACGGTGACGAGCAAAGAATCCCGCGATAGCAGGCTTTGAGAAGTCCCGGTGCTTTCGCCAAGGCGAATTTGGCCGAATTTGCCATCCCATTTCGTATAGACGAAGTAACCGGCGGCGCCCGCGACGAGGACTGGTATGACGATTGCAAAAAATAGACCGGCACCGCTTATTCCGTGTTTCTTTCGGTATTCCTCTTCCTTGCTAGGGCATGGCTTCGAAACTATTTGGTCGTATTTTGACCCGTCCACGCATGTCGTTTGTGGAATACGTCGGTAGCCCGTTGGTTCCCAATATTCGATCCGGTCCGGGTCTTCCTTGCAAATAGCCATTGCATCGGGCATGGGCAACCCGGGAACGAGACCACAGCTACCGTCACTCTGGGGCTCGTAGTTGTAATCACTGGCAAAGGGACAAGGTTACTATTGCTGGCTGTTGCGGTAAATAAAGAGGTAAAAGGCGACTCACCATTCAAAGTCAGAGCGTGTACAGCTGCAATTGTTTCCGATACTGTGGACATGGGGTTCCTTCCACCCATTCCAACACTGGGCCGACGGCTTCTTGCGATGGTATTGCTCAACATGACCAAAGATGCAGTTGTCATCCTGGAAAGGGTGTTTTGGTTCCCAGAGATAGTAATCGCCGTTTTCTTTAGTCTCATCCAGAGAGCACGGTCTGTCATACAGCCCGCTAAAATCAATGTTAATGGTGACTAGGTCCCTGGAATCCTTGTGTCTGCCCCAAAGGAGAAAACTTTTTGAAGTATCGGAAGGCACTGTCGAGATGTCGTCAATGTGCATGTCCACATCTGAGAAAGTGAACTCTTCCCAGCTGTCGCCCTCGTCGGTACTATAATATAAGACCTTGGTGGTGTTGAACTCAGGCACAATCACAATGACAGACCCGGCGTCGCCGAATTCATATATATGCCTTCCTTGCTTGACGAATTTCCATGTAAGCCCTCCGTCGGTTGTAAGGAATGTGTCTGCATCTTCGTTGCCAGCCAGCTGACTGCCAACGTTGCCCATGCCCATCATGAGGCCAATTGCGGAGGCTGACGACAATGTGTCCCTCTCGTCCTGGCGTTCTGTATAGCCATGGAGATGGAGAGAACACTCTTCTATACCCTTGCTAGAGCAATCATAAGCCTTTCCTCGGGCGTCTTTCAGGGGAGGGGGCAGTAACGCCCACTGTGCTCCATCGTTGTGGGTGATCATCGTTTTGATTGCTTTCGACGCACCCTTCGATACTGCGTCTACATTGCTGACAATGTTTGCAATTGCCACCCCTTCCATGCCCTGCATCTTCTCAAAATCAACGTACCCTTCATCACTTTGGCTCACTGATGCAAGGCTGAGAGAATAAGTGGTGCCATTGCTGTTGCTCTTGATTATGGAGCCGTATCTACCCCCATCAGCGTTGCCCACCGTCACGTGTAGGAAAACAGCATGGCCAGAGCTGTCAAGGACGGTGTACGCCTTCTTCACTGGCACTTGAACATTCGGGGGGAACTTGACCCCTGCGAAAGTCTTGCCATCCACACTGACGCTAGCAGCTAAAGATTGCGCGTCGTTCGGATCGGGAGAAGCCACTATGATGAATTCTGACATGGTGGCATAGTCATAAACTTGGTCAAAAACTTCTTTTGGCGGACTTGTGAAAAAGTCATCGCTGGACAGGAGCCGTATCTGTCTGTTGGCAACGTTTTCATCCTTATGCTGTTCGCAAAATATGAGATCCATGCTGTCAGCAAGATTCCCTCTAGGTTCGAACTCGCATTTCTTGGCATAGCGAAGAAGAAGTTTCCAGTCATGGCCACGATTATCGCTGTAATAAGCATCAGAATGGCAGTTGATGGAGGGACAGTCCTCTGCTCCCAACCAAATTAGCCGATCTGGGTACTGCGAATGGAATGTAAGGGTGGGAAGCTGGCTATCTTTGACTGGAGGAATCGGCGCTTTAAAGACCTCGAAACTTTGCCCACGATTGACAGTATAGAATCCCTCAGTCCCGGATGTGAGAAAGAAAGCTGCCTCACTATTATAGGGGTGTGGAACGATTCCAATAATCTTCTTCCTTTTAATACGTGCTGGCTGTTGCCATTCCTTCCCGTGGTCGACTGAGATATAAAGCGTGGCATCCCTGGTAACCATTACAACGGCTTCATCAACTCCTTGGTTGGTTGGCTGGCGTTCCAGATAATAGTATGCCCCAAGAGCTTTATCGAACTCGGTCGTCTTTGGCTTATCAATTCCGGATGTCGGCTTATTCGCAGTTCCATTGCATGACTTCTGGACTTCCTTGTCGAGATTTTGGCCACCATCTCGATCGCAAGCATTTCCGGGAATTAGCCTCCAACCCGAAGGGCCCATATATGTGTCAGACGGATCCTTGCATTGACCTTCCGGAGGTGATGGCGATGCAAGGATGCAGCCCTCTCCATCCTTCGCGTGTTTGTATTCGCACTCGAAATCTTGGATGTCGCATTTGCATGGTTCAAAAGTTGGCTCGAAATCTTCAGGCTCTCCGTCCACAAAGCAGTCAGCATCGGTCTTTCTGCGCTTGAAGTATTGCCTGCGACCCATCACGCAATTAGCTTCGCCTGATTCATTGAATCGAGCCGGCCATTTAGGGTCGAAATCCCGGTCTTCACATTTCCGCTTATCGATATCATTGAGATCGAATGTATATATGACATGCTTCCCGGTTTTTCCGTCTAATTCACCAATCACGATGAATTTCAAACTGACTGGACTGGGAGCACTCGTAATAGTAATGGGGCGGATCTTGTGTTCGAGCTTTGCCGTCTTCCAATCTTTGCCATGGTTGAAAGAAAATTGGACACTGTCGGTTTTGTCATCGTCCTCGATCGCCACCACTATTGCGCCTTGGTCGCCGAATTCATATTTGTGTGGACCTTCAAGGGCGAGATTCCAAGTGACACCTGTGTCATTCGAAATATAAAGGTCGCCATCCTGAAAGTCTTTCAGATGGCTGCCTGTATTTCCTATCCCAGCCACTAATCCCGGCGCCGCTGCGCTTGAGAACAGTCGTCCGATGTTCTTCGTGGTGGTCACCGAATGAAGATGGAGGTCTTCCTTGCCAGCTTTCAGTGACTTGAAAGTCCGGCCATCATCAAAAGTAATTTTACTAACGACCTGCTTCTTTTCGTGTCCGGAGCTGACCTCGTCACTGTTCTTCACAGTATTTACCAACATGGTACCTTCAATACCAACAATACGCTTAAAGTCGACTCTTGTCTTTTCGCGATTTGTATGCTCAAGGTTACGGGTGAAGTAGGTGCCATTGGAGTTGGACGTGAAAAGAACGCCCATCTCGCTAGATTTGCTTGTCAAGACGTCCACTTGAAGACTGTGATTGGTACCATCCAGCACCGTATATGCATCTTCTTCAATCCGGTGATCATCGAACTCTGCACGGTGCCAGCTGTTGGTGTCTGTCGTGACGTACAAAGCAAGTTCCTCGGTCCCTTTAGACTTGGCTGCGGCAAGAAGGAATTTTTCTGTTGCTACAATACTTTGGACGCCCGAAACTGTCCGTCCTTCTTGTAGCTTCACTTCGGTACCGCCATCATCTTTGAAATAAGTATCCGAGTACACAAGACGGTAAGCATGCGGAAGTGGTATTTTCAAGCCGGTGACCACGCAAAGAGAGCGGTCTTCGATCTCCTTGCGTATTTCCGGGTTTTCGGCGAACTGGGGATCACCTGCCGCCCATATACACCCACCAGTACCCTCACGAAGGAGTTTCACTGATTTGAAATCATCCGTTGTATAATACGATCTCACAATGCAGTATCGGCCGGCACATTCGTCGCTCTGCAAAATGACTTTGCTAGAATTCCAACCGTGAAATACGAGAGGAGAAAAGTAGGATGCCGGAGTATCCGCGACTTCAAAAGGCTTCCACGTTTTTGCCTGATCTGTGGTGATCCAGTGGCGCCCATTTATCGACAAGGCGTAGGCTTTGTTGTTGTCGTAAGGATGCTGCCGAATCACTGAAATCGGGCCCACGGCAGCACCGTCGCTTTCGACAGCTTTCCATTCTTTCCCTCCATCGAATGACCGGTATAGTTTTCCGTCGGATAGGTGCGTCAGAACTGTTTCGGTGCCTTCGAAATAGAACAGTGCGGCAGGCGATTCTTCGAGTTTGAGCGTTTTCGGTTCAATTTTGAGCTGATCTTCCGATTTTTTGGCAGCGCCAATCTGTATCAAAAGTGCCAGTATGAGGCAGCTCACTAGGGAAGCCCATCGCGGAATCATGGCAGTTGGTCACAGGACATTGGTAGAAGGTCGCCTGGTACCTAGCTAGCTTCCTTCTCGTTCTGGGTTATCAGGTGGCGAAAGGTCGCACTATACAGATAATGAGAGATGACGTGGATCGTAAAAGGAAATAGAAAGACAATCAAGCTGGATTCGCAGTATATGAGATGATACCAAGGGATTGAAATGTTGACAAATATGCTGAGGCGCATGTTTGTAACCAGCTGCGTGGCGCCTCGGTGTAATATGATCACGTGTTGATAAGCTCGATGATATCAGCGCTACTTTTATCAATCGACTGCGTTGTCATGAATATTTCCTACAAAATCGCTGATTGAATACTAGACCTTACCAGTAGATAAGAGGTAAATTATTTGAATTAGAATTAATATTGAAGCATATGGTACATAATCATAGTGCTATGTGTATTCCTCAGTGCTAATAATGCAAGGGAGTCAACGTCAAACAATTGACAATCCAGACGTTAGCTGTGGGTTTATTGAAGACGACAGCCGATAAATGGTAGGTAGTACATGGCATCAAAGGCTCACTCGAAGGATAACCGTAATTAGTGGGTTCTATCCTTACTATTTGTATATAATTCAATAAACTGGAAAGAAAGAGGGAAGCAGATTGCCTTCGTGTAGAAGCTAAGCCGAGATAGCATTTAGACATCTTAGAATACATGGTTTTGAACGAGGCAGTCGCTTGTCCGCAACTGACTTGAATTTTTTCAGAAAAGCACTTATGTGAAAGCAATGAGAAAAAAAGATCACAAGCATATCTATATGACAATGCGAAGGAGATATAAGAGACAAGGGGGTATATCGAATTGTTCAGGTATCCAAAAAAGAAGAAGAAGAAGAAGAAGAAGAAATCCAAAATAGCAGGAAGGTGCGACGAGATGAGAGACAACAGTATTTCCAGAATGAGAGAAAACAAGAGCAGTTGTTTCGAATGGCAGCCTATGATATAATATCCTGGTACACGGCAGAAGTAATGCCGTGCAAGGACATTTTTCGGCTTATATCAATCCTTTGGTGCTCTGACGACATGTAGAGGTCCCAATCGAAAATTCAACATTTTATTGTCTTCGAACCTTGCGCCATATCTTCTTGACCAACCCAGGTTCTCTGATGCCTGGACTGCAAACCTGGGGTGCAGTATCTACCTGGCGCAAACTCGCAGGCTTCAAGGTATCCCTTTCTCGAAATGAGGCGGCAGTAGGTGACTCTGACCGTAAATCGGGCCTTGTCAACGTCATTTTCAAAGTCATTTCGCGGGTCGGAGAAGTAGAGCCAGGCGCTAGTGCCCAAGTCTGCCGCTGCGCGTCCACGCCCCCGAAGACCGACGTATCATCATCATCGAGGGATGTGGCGGCAAGGTCTGGAAGCTGCCGATTTGGTTCAAAAGCGTAGCTCTTTCGAGGACCGTTGCTTTGATTCTCCAGAGTTGGAAACCCGAATTGGAGTGCTTCATCAAACTTCTGCGGCGATAATGAAACGCGCAACTTTCGGCGAGCCTCTGGATCCTGGTAGTATTGAGCATACGGTTCAATGCTGGAGGTTGAGGACCGAGGTGCGTGGTAAGCCGGCCTTTGGAGAGACCATGTTCGAGAATCAGGGTTGCCGTTGACAGTTTCGGTCAAAGTCGAATGTGCGGAAGTAGACTGGCTAGAATGTGGGAGGTTCCTGTGGGGCTTCAATGTCGTTTTCCGACCCATACCGGCGGAACTGAGGGACAGTGTTCTCCGGAAAGATGGCCTACTTTGGGGGGTTGACCCCAAAACAGGATTGGAAACGCGCGCATGGTATTTATTCAGAGTCAAGTCAAGGTCTTTGTCTTCGTCCAACCACTTCAAGTTGTCATGGATGAAACCACTTGTGTCCATGTTATGGCCTTCGATAATTGCGAGATAAAAACACCGAGGGCTTCCACCAACGAGTTCGAAATAGTGATGACGGAGTTTGTCGCGTTTTTCCGAGTCAATCGGGCGCCTTGTCACGGGTGAAAAAGGGTCAACGGTCGCAGTATGTTTGAGAAACCTCGGCTTGCTTCTTTGCAATCAAGCGCGTCGTCTATCGGGTCCTTGGTGGAGGCGAACGAAAGCATTGCGACTCGACCTCAGCTGAAGGGTAGCCGGCTCGAGAGAACCCGGGACAGCGGGTTTATTAAGATACGCTTGTGCAAGCGACTCATGGATTGAAAGACTCCACAACAAATGAGGAATAGTGCCGAGTCCGGAAAAGGGGGCGGGAATCGGTGGAGGGGATCAGAGCCACGCAGGCTATTAGACTGGCTTCAATGGATCCGCTGCTCGCCGGCTTGATAAGTTGATGGTCAGTCCATGACACCACATGCACGGGGCAGACGAGGTTAGTTCGATTTTCGCGAGGGGATCAGCAGCCATGTCAATCCAAGGCATTATGCTCTATACAAGTTGAGCTCCCATACATATTTTGGTGACCGTCACGACGTTGTTTCATGTTGACACTGTCTCAAGCACGGTTAACCTATTCCCTCAAAGAACCTGCCTTGACTTACGCCATTACATAGTAAGTGATAGTTCGGCTGTTCAATTTCAGTAGTGCATAGATAGTGCCCGAAACAGGCAGCAAATCATCTGTTAAAAGAGCAGGGACTAAGGAGAATAGTCCAACCGTCCAACGAACCATGGGGCTGGCCAAGAAGGGTAATAAGCTAGGAACCGTGGATGTAGCAGATAGTTTACCCCGGTTTCGGACCATGGTAATCTGTCGGGAAATTTTCGGTCCCCCCTTATTACGTAGGGGCAGCCAGAGGGCGAGGGTGGAAACATACATGAAATTGGAAATTGGATCCAACAGAATAGACAAAACACAACAGAATAATAACAGAAGTACAACGATGAAGGGAGAAATGTCTAAAGCGAAAGATCATATATCGCTCTTGTTGCAATAGGGAGCAGGGATCCATCGAAGGCTTCTGGAAGAACGAGGGAAGTAAATTACCGTAACGATGCTATATTGTAACAGAACCTGGCAATTATCCAATTTATAACCATGCTGGGGCTAATCCAAGGCACGCTCAATTAACGCGTAGCCCTACATGATATTACTCTAGGTGAGATGGAGAAACTAGCAGACAAAAGTAATAATATAGAAACGCGGTAGTATAGTCGATCCTGGCCCCTTTCTCCACCATGATGTCAGCGTGCGATCTAAATTCGAGAAATTGTAAACTTACTTTGGTCACGAACAAGTTGTCGATATGCCACTGAATAATAGTATAGGGGCCAGGGAGGAAGCTGCCTCCAAAGAATCAAAGAGTATTCAGGACATTTTGCATCGCCGCTGTGTTAGAGTCCTCCCTTCGCGAAACATAGGCTCTGACTTCTTGTACACTGAGGCCAGCCTCGATCTGCTTAGGACCGCGTCCACTGTTAGCCCCAGCATTACTGCCGGCTTTCCTGCTTGCGCTGCCAGCACCAGCACCACCACCGCGGACTCTTTCACGCAAAGCTTCAGAGCCAATAACAAAAAGACTACCAACTTCCAGCAAAACATCCAATACGCCACTAGGACCTTTGATTTGTTCGTCAATGTCCCACGACTTGAGGAGATCTGTGTACTGGGTCATGTCTTTGGTTACCATCAGGCCACCCGGTCCATTGACGGCAAACCGCTTGAAGTGTTCAAGGAGAAGGCCGCGAGTTCCCAAGGCAATCTCGGTAAGTAGCTGTCTGAGGTTTGAGCCACTGGATGGCAAAGCCGTAACTGCAGTGTTATGAACGCGGGCTAGAAATGTACAGATCGAAGCACACGTCTAGAGAGCCAAAGACGGATTAGATCTGGCACTTGCAATGTCAACATTTGTAAAGTGTGACTTACCGGTGTTTGTAGCTTCTCTAGCCAAGCCGCATCATCCCCCTCTTTCAGGCGGAAATCATTTTTTCTTTGACCTGACAACAGCTTGGAAACCCAGGTTAGTGTTGCATCGATGATCTTCTGTTCGATGGTATTGATTTTATCTTCAATTCGCGTCGTTGCTAGGTTGGTTTTCTTCTCCATCTCTCGGCGAATGGTGATACTACCAGTCGCTAGAGGAATTAGGAGAGTGTTGATGCACATGACCATTAGATTGGCAATGCTAATAGCGCTTCGGACCGCAGGCAAGTATGCAAAGTCCGGCTCCGCCTTTCCTGATTCCTGCGAAGTTGCTATATCCAGAGCAGCATCGAGGCAGACTTCAATGTAACCCTCTCCCATCATGGAAAGGAGTAGACTCAGCAACGCGAGCATGTCTTTCGGTGTTTCACTGCTCACACTCAATTCTAAGCCCCTACCAACGCCCTCAGCAAGCCACTTGAGCATTCGTTTAGCGTAAGCCACGCTAGGTAAACCATCGTCTTCGGTGAGTTTTATATCCGATGGTTTTGTCAGGTCGCTAGACTCATTGAGCCCAGCAACCTGTAGAAGCATCGTTCTTTGGGTGGGAGAGTATTCGGAAGATTCGAGACGGCTGATATAAGCGTCCCGCGCAGATGACAGTAGCTCGCTTCCTGACTTAGATAGTGATGCCATAAATGTCGTGGCTGCCTTTTTCCTACGAGCGTGGAAGGTGGTGAACTTGAACAGCAGAGAAGTGTATAATTCCTCAAGGGTCTTTTTCTCCCGTTCTATGTAGGAAGAACCCACAAAGTATGGGACGAACAAGTCCTCCAACTGTTGGTCAAGGACGAGTGCTGTCTGGGAGGATATCGGGTCTGGATGCTCGGTTAAGCCATGTGCTTTCAGATCATCGACTAACGTGCCAATGTAGCCACGAGAGCTTTGTAGCGATCGTAGAAAGGCCAAAGACGAAACACTATTTGCCTTTTCTAGAACCATTTCGAGTCTCTGCTGTATGGATTGCTGAAATACGCGTTGTAAAAATTTTCCGAGCACTTGATCATAGTAGGGAAACGCTCGTTTTATGATGGCTGACTCCTCCTGCACCACGACTTTAACTTCATCAATCAACGACTGGAGGCTAGGCTCCACTTTCAGGAGGTCAGCATCGGGGTCTGCGAGCTTTTCCCAGGCTTCTGGATCACCGCCCACTTCTTCAGTTACCAGCTGACTCCGATCAATGAAGAATTGATGCTGATTAACGAATAGGGCAATCACACTGGCCCCCCCATTGAAGTCCTGAAGCACGGTTGCACAGTCCTTCATGCCTTCAAAGTTCGCCTTGCGGTAAAACTCGTCGAACTGTTTCAGGAGATCTTTTTCCAGTGTTTCGGAGAACTTCTCAATGATTTCTCTTGTATTTCGGTGGACCGCTCCATCTGTTTCGGTGGTCTCCTCTACAGAAGTGCCTGCACCTCCGGACCGTGCATCGGATTTCCCACTTGACTCGTTCCAGCTCTTCGGGTCAAGTCTTTGGCTGATTCTGAGCAACTGTCGTGCGATCTGTGCAGAGCGCACCTTGGCTTCGCCTGTTCCAGATCTCCGCAGGTTTTCCAGGAGGGTGATCTCGCCTCTATTGCAGACTCCATCCCAGCATTCAAGCAAGTAATGAGCATCAAGCGCCCGGCGTCTCTGCCGGTCCAACTCCTCCAATCGGCGACCGGTTTCAACGGCCATACTACCAGTTGTACCCCCAAGATCGCCCGAAGAGAATCCCGACCCATTCAGTGACGTATCTAGCTGCTGAAAGGACTCAATGGTCTGCTTCAGCTTTTTGCCAAGGGTACTGAGGTTCTGAGAGTGTTGCGCCTCTGCCCGGCGTACGGCAGCAGATAACTCATTTTCCCTGATCTCTAGATCACCGGAAAGCTCGCCAAGTCGTCGCTGTGCACTCTCGAAGGTCCGAATGAGGGGCTTGGGGTCGAAGGGTTGGCTTCCACCTGCGGGTCCAAGTGTAGAGCGCTGGGTAGAAATGGCAGTATCAGAGAGCGTTTCAATGAATTCTTTGACAATGAAATCGCGACCCGAGAAGTCGTCCAAGGTGAAGCTGGGCCCTTGTGGGAAAACAGAACGTGATGTGGGGTTCGACTGGGCCGACATGGACACATTTTCCGGCATCTTTGCGGCTTGCCGGCCCCCCTGTCAGCATAAGGAGGCTTCGCAGAAACTGTGGCTTTAAATATGCATTGGCCGTAGATTGACTGCAATTTCATCCATCGGCTCAATGGTCGTGGACTCGATGAATGACGCAGGGCGGGTGGGCGTTGGCGGGGAGTCAGTTAACACTACCTAGGTAGCTCGTAGGTAGGTAAGTTAGCTCGAAGTCAGGTGAGTCCCGGCCCGTTCCCTGACTCTGGAGGATCTGGTACAACTTACACATTTTGTTCACTTAGGTACCAGGCTACCTACTTAGGTACTTGAAATGGCATTATTCACCAGCAGAGTGCCTCTATTTTTATGTGTGTTCCTTTAATTTATACCCAGTACATATACTACATTAATCCACCATTATGCCAGACGATCCAGAGGGCGATATTACGCAGCAATACTTAATGTCATTAGTAACATAGTACATGTTAACTATAGAGTACCTAGAAGTACTCATTTGGTCCAACGTAGTTTTTATTATTATTCTATCCAATGTGCTTCCTGGAGGATACTCCATACAGCCCGCTGTAATTATAGCCACCCAGGAATTCCGGGGGGACAAGTAGACCAGAGTGGCGGGCGGACCGAGGCTCTAGGGAGATAAGGCCAACGGAGGAATACGCCAGTGATCCACCTTGTTACCTGAGGTTGCCTATCCCAAGCTACAGATGTCAGCCTAGCGACTTCACAGTTTACACTGTTATCTTCCACTTCCCCTCCTCCTCCCCTCTTTCCCACCAAAACCTGGTTAAATCCGCCGCGTTCCACCAGAATATTGCTTTTCCACAGGTTACGTACCGTTCGAGACGTCATCAAGCTATGGTATCCCAGCGCGATCGAGATTTATTCAGGGACGATATACGCTCGCGCGGCACAAAGCTCACTGCTGCCGAGCGTGAGAAACTTCTACGGCCATATCTACCAGATCCTGCGGAGATTTCTCGTCGACCACCTCAAAGGCGCAAGAAGGCGCCAAGGAGGACTCCTATTCGAACTTTTCTCAAATCACAGTTACATCAGTTTACCTACACCTTGATCCATATCTTCTTCGGTATATACGTGCGCCTCGTGCAAGCATATCATGCTCTCGTGGATCGGATTTTGGCAATCGTGTACTATCATCACCGCACGCCAGAGTTGATCCGGAAAGATGTAAAAAATCTAGACCGGCTGCCGGAACACCTGAGTGTTATTCTTTCTATGCGGAGGGAGGACGATGCGTTAGCCATCTTAATGGACGATGTGGCAGAGCTTTCTGCTTGGTGCATGAGTGCAGGAATACCCGTGCTAAGCGTGTACGAAAAGAGTGGTAAGTGAGCAGTACCGTGGCTTAGAACTTGTTGCTAATCAGTAGCTTAGGCATTCTGAAATCTTGCATCCCTCCCCTTCATCAGACGATCACCAACAAGCTGTCTTCATACTATGATTCTTCACGACGACCCGCGTTGCAACTTTTCGCCCCTCACCACCCCGTTTACAATCCATCGCCAGATAGCGAACGAACGCAAAGTTCAGCGCCTGGCTCCCTTACAGTACTTCTCTTGTCTGCCACAGATGGCCGGGAGACGTTCGTGGACTTGACAAAAACCCTGGCAGAGATGTCTCAGAACGGGAAGTTGTCCCCGGAAGACATCACCATGGAGCTGGTCGATGCGGAAATCAGCGAAATCACAACGCAGCCTTCGCAGGCAGCTGCACCACTCTCTGATAATAGCAGCAACGAGGAACCCTCCGGTGGATATCCTGAAATATCTATAAAGCCCGAGCCCGACCTTCTTCTGGTTTTCGGGTCATTTTTGAAGCTAGACGGCTATCCGCCCTGGCATATTCGGCTCACGGAGATGTTCTGTACCGGCGACAAGAGTAGCAATATGTCCGGTTATGGAGAAGCTGTGGAGTACCAGGGTTTTCTGAGAGGCTTATGGCATTACGCCGGCGCTCAAATGAGATTTGGTCGGTGATAAGGCCTAAAAAAATTATGGACTGTTACAAGTGCATCTTTGGATGTTTTTTAATGTTTTGTATTAGTAAACAATATGAGATCTGAATATAAGTGACGATTCTTTATATGTTGTGTTTATTTTCCTTTTAGTTACACCAAGGAACCCATACTCAGTTGATCACTGGCGGCTAACAGGCATGGCCGCTCTTGATACACAAGTCTTCCCCAACTTGCCAAGTTCTCACTCCCACTAATGTTCCAATCATGTATAAGGTCTAAGGCCAAATGCAAGCGGTCTCATTTATGGAGAAAATATATAAAATATATGACTCATATACGCATATTTCATTAGTTGATCTATCATAAGGTTAAAGAGTAAACAACAACGTATGTGCCTAATTATAACATATGCTTGGTTGCTTGCTTCTCACATCCGTTGACTTTGGGAAGAGCGAATTATGTGATTTTGGACACATTCAAGGCATCTAACAACTTCCATCCCTGTCTCAGTCACGCCTTCCATGGCACAACAAGAGCAAATTGTCCTTGGCCTCTTCTGTTGGTAGCCACTGTCCGTGATTTCTTCGGGCCTACCAGAAGAATCAATCAACGGAAGAGACTCCCCTAAAAGATGAACGGAGCCACCACAATCAAGCGAATCGCATTGTCGGATACAGATATAGCATGCTCGTTGGCCACATAGGCCACAATCGGTGTATGCGTTGAGAGCTTCCCTAGTCGTCGGCTTTCTGTGGCATATGTGACAGGGTCGCAGAGATGAGGTAGTGGTGCAGGAATTATGTAGCTGAGGATAAGAAACCAAGGTCTTCGGGGACACTGGCGGCGACGCTATATCGGATGTAGAAATACAGATATTCGGCGGTAAATACTTCGATTGGGTCATGCTGGTTTGATGTGACTGATAGATATCGTTGGGTCGGGTTTGTATGTGCTGGGGGTGGAAACAAGGTTGTTGAAGGAGGCGGCGTTTCCGAGAAAGACAAATCTGACGGGTTGGGAAGCCTTCGTTGTCCTTGGGTTGCTCTCGACAGCCGATTCCAAATGGCGAATTTAGATCATAATGGGTCGGGGGAAAAAGTCTTGTGCTATAGGAATTGGCCAGTCAGTTTCTTGTCCAAATTCTTACGAAGTGTAGCTTGGTCTCGCATTCCCTTCCCAAGTCTGCTTTCTCTGTCTCTTTCTCTTCCAATTGTCTGATAAGCCCTTCCCTATCTAGAGAGGCCATTGTGGGATCTTCGGGGAATGGAGGTAGCTCCAGAAGCCAGCTTTTATGATTGTTGACTTACGATTCAGTCGGATTGATGAGATCGGTTTGATTCCTCTTTCGCTTCCTTAAACTTGAAGGCGACATATGCTGTTCGGCCATGACGCCGGGCATCATGGGTTGAAAGGGAGTCGTACTAGAGTGCTCTGATGATGAGTTCACTCACAAGTAGGAGAAGATCACCGAAGGGGGAGGAAATTAATGGATAAACACATGGATGTACAACAAAGGAAAGCTGGGATACACCCAGAGAAGAGCAGAAGAATAGATAACAAGAAGTGGGGCCGGTCTTGAAAGAGGATCCTCCGGGCGCGAGGTTGCTGTTATGACTGTACTTCGGAGTAGTTATTGGTGACTTGGAGAAATTCAGGAACAGCTTCTCCACTCCAATATACGGGTTAAAGAATTTGCGCTAGGCACACTACGAAGTAACAGAGGGAAACCACCTCGCAAGTTGGTAAGCTTTGCGATTACAAGTGTTTACAAATAAGTTACTTGATAATAAACAGCCTGGTCGCGAAAGGTAACCGTTCGTTTACTTGTTCATACCTAGTATTATACATCAACTGTCCTAATCCCCTCACATCCAGGCTACTCAACACTAATGCACTCCGTTGACACTATCAAGTTGACCATATTATGGACTCCAGATACTCTCAGGCTGGGGTGCTAACCAGTAGGTACCTTGATCTTTAATCCGACAATAGCGCTAGTCGCTATCCAGAGCAATACAGACCATGTCGGGACACTGCAGGAGGCGCCTACTGAAGTATGTTACATGAAGTACTAAGGGAGAGCTATCTAAATACAGACCACAGTACGGAGTGGAGGTACAGTGTACCACTGACGAGATCATCTACGGAGTCTGAGCATACTATGCAATTAGTGACTTCTTGGCAACCGGGCTATATGGTCCCTTACTGTGGATCCGTTCCCCCCGTGAGGAGATGGAGATGCGCTTCTCCGTAGTCCGTACACCACCTGATAACACACTACTTTCCGCCCGAAACTCTCTTGACTTCCTGGGTTCAATCCTATCGCCTGAAACCCGTGATCAAGCGGGCAGACATTGGTTTGGCAATGGAGAACAACATCTCGGAACTAGTCGAAAGACTCGGGAGCGATGAGGATGCAGTACGAAAAATGGCAGTGTTCAAACTCCAGGGCAGCATTGGAGATCCTTCATTTGCGGATATCTTCATCGCAGAAGGAGGATTGACCAGGCTCCGTTATCTGACTTTGCATGCGAGTGGTAATACTCTAGCATATAGTCTAACAAGTTTTGCCAGATTGCTCGAAGTCGACAAGGGTTGGGAATTTGTAGACCAAGAAGTGGTTGAAAGGGTACGTCTTCAGATCAATGCTCGCGCTCGCTTTCAAAACCCGGTCTTCGTCAGCCCCCTTCTATAACCAACTACTCACCAATATATTTGCCGCTTTCTTTAGATTGTCGAGCTTATAGTAACCCACCCATTGGTGAATATCCTGCGCGGCGCAATGTCCATCCTAGTTTCCGTCGTATCCCATCCTTATACCAACGGTAGCAATGCGTCGCAAAAGGGAACCTTCGGGTTTCGAGCCTTGAAACCCGCGATAGCCATATACCCACAATTCTTGGAGATGCTTGTCAGCCGGCTTTCCTCCGCAGATCATGCGCTCTGCGCCAATGCGCTTCAGTTGATCAATTCCCTCATGCGCGACTCGATCACAAATGAGTCAGAATCAGAATGGCCCAGATTCATTCAGAAATTACAGGATCTGGGTGTGATTCGAGCTGTCTATTGTCTCATGCAAGGAAGCGCACTGCAGGACCACGCACATCCCCTCATCGAGTTCCAATCACTTACAAAAGTTCTTCTTCGAAAGTGGAGAGAGATTCGCTTAGATTTAGAGAAACCAGAGCATAGGAGGGCGTTGAAAGGGATACACCTGGCAAGCCAACAGGAAAGGAACTCTGGGAAAGCGTCTGGTAACCCCGACGAGGTGCGGCGGTCAAGAAAACACAATTCCGACAAGTGGAGGCGACTTGGATTCGCGACTGAGAGTCCAGTGGCACAGTTCGAAGACATGGGTTTCCTAGGGATGATGGACCTGGCCGATTATGCCAGAAGCCATCAAGATGAATACCAGAGGATTCTCTTAGAGCAATCAACCAAGCCGATGCAACAGCGTTGTCCCATCGCCCGCGCCTCCTTATCCGTCACATCGATATTATACGAACATTTTGAGGTCGACAAATCTGAGATGGAAGATGCTAAGAGTTATTTGATCCTGGAGTCTCGATCTGGTTTAGACAAGGTATTCAAGCCTCTGTTATTACACTGGACCCGGCTACACGTTGCGGGACTCTATGCATTTTTCCGGCTGTGGAAAGCTACGGGGGCGGAGATAGAAGATTACGAGAAGATCGTTGAACTAGTCCGCATTCTCGTGGAGTCTGTGGTTGGAGGTGCACCGCGGACAAAGGACGTTCAAGATGTGGAGGAAGAATTGGCCAACTTTGAATATACCCGACTTCGCGAGCTCCAGATGGAATTACTAGAGCTTACATATGAGGACGTCTGGGGTCAACACCTACGGCAAGTGCGCGATGAACTACATCACGAAGCACTGCATTTCATCAAGGAACAGAGAATTCGTTGCTTATTACAAGGTGCTTGGTTCCGCAATGAGGGCCCACTGAAGTCAGAGTTGGCCTCATCTCGGGATCCCGGTTGGAAATTCGTCCAACTCTCACACAATCGAAGGGTTCTACACTTCGGAGAATTTGATGCAATAGCGAAGAGGAGTCCGGAACTTGACGCTCTACCAGAAAAACGTGAGCATAATCTTCCCCCGTCCCCTTTTTCGCCGATTTGTAGTACTGATATTTTGCTAGTTGAGTTGTCAAATGTTTCCTCGGTAGTCTCCAACGTCTCAGCATCGCCGGATGACTCTTCATCCACTGCCAAGAGTGTATCTCGCCCCGTGTCTTCTACTAAAATCACAATCCATGGCTTTGTCCAGTCCACCTCATCTACGAACGAGCCTCAAAGGGGCGGCGGCCATACTCGCACCACTAGCAAGACGACCCAGGGAGAGGGTGTCCTTCTGAGCCTTTGCCCCGAGACTCCTAGCGTCGCATCAGAGTGGCTCGACGGCTTGCTCATGTTGCTAAATCAGCAGCCCATCACATCAGAAACGAACGACATGATCGACTTGGTCGGAAATTACGGCCTCAAAATCCGCCTATTGAACGTTCGATACGACGACGCAATATTTGCCAGCGACGCACCAAGCGTGCCCTCTCGGGACGGCCTCAACGAGGACTACTACTATGATGTCTTCGGGGGTGCCTAGAGGTGGAAGTTTTTACATGCTATGGTTTACTCAACTATACTTTTAATCTTCTTTACTTTCCTGGTTTATACCTTTTATATCCATTTATTTCTGCCGGCCGAGGGTCGACGATGCCTTTCGAATAATAAACGTTTACCAAAAGCCCTCGTGAGAGCCTGTCGAACAGCAACAATACGGCCCTTCGGGGTGCTTCTTTCCTGCCATATACTTTAGTTTGCATTGTCTGTCCGTGTATCCAAAATAAACATGTCAGACGTACGCCATATTATTTCATACATGCTACATAGGCAGATTCTTGTCTATGGGAATTGATCTGATAGCAGTGAAGATGGTTCGAGAGATTCTAGCAATATAGAATACAGATTCGCAAGGACATTTGC
The DNA here is from genome assembly GCA_023619815.1 of Aspergillus neotritici. Classification (NCBI taxonomy): domain Eukaryota; kingdom Fungi; phylum Ascomycota; class Eurotiomycetes; order Eurotiales; family Aspergillaceae; genus Aspergillus; species Aspergillus neotritici. Next base: position 529,325 of record JALZYL010000013.1, read on the forward strand.
GTTGTTAGTCTCCCAAAAGGCAAGGAGTCAATACCCTCCAGGCCAGAGTCATTTCTTGTAAACGATATATGAATTAAAGAAGGTATGTAGGTGTAGAAGGTGCTGTACCTATTGTGTATACAGCCTGTCAGTTCGGACTTATGGGGATCTACCGCCTAGGCTGTTACTATGTCGGAAGTTCTTTGAATATGACTAATACATACTAAAACGAATCCTCACCACCATCGAAGTAATGCACCAAGAAGGGGTTGGACATCCATCTTAATGCTAGATTGGCAATGGCTTTTGTTCTCATGCAATGAATTCTTATAACCATACCCAAGGACTGTCAAGATGACAATTCGTCCCGCGAAAAGGCAACGGAAATTAAACGTCAAACCGACGGATGCTGACTCTGGAGAACGGGCTGACCAGAAAAGTTTACACTCCCCAAATGGACAAGACACAAACGGTCAGGCAAAAGGAAAGAGAAGTTTGCAAGGAGAAAACACTCAATCCAAATGCGAACGTCTTTCAACAAAGCGATGTCCTCCATCAGACGATTCATCAACGCGTGGCTTCCTCCGCACGTCTTCCGAGCCTACGTCTTCCAAGCAGCAACATTCGCCGCAAAAAGTTGAAACGCCATGCAATCCGAGTATAGTTCCAGAGAGGGGTGACGATGAGAATGACATGATTGAAGATGATTATGATTCCTTTGACGAATTATTTACGCAACATTTCATGGATGATGCTACCACGATTCGAAAACCTTCGGAGGTTCAAACAAGGTCTCAAGTTCCACATCGGCCGGCCTCTTCCAAACAAAATAAAAAAAAACTCCATAACTCAACAAGACGCTTCCTTATCACACCGAACTCTACTTCTCAAAATCAAGATACATGCACGAGTTCTTTGGAAAGTGAGCAACTGCCATGGGCGCAGCAGTATCCACCTCTCAACCTAGATGAATTGGCAGTTCATAATAAGAAGGTATTGGCTGTACAAAATTGGCTATATAGCGCTTTCGCTGGAAATAACAACAACGTACGTTTTCTGTTATTTTATGATCGCCTACTGGTGCTCTGACCTTTCCTCCATTTTTTGCTAATATCTAATAGAGACTCCTTGTTCTTCGAGGCCCAGCAGGAAGCGGCAAAACAACCACTGTGTCTTTGTTGTCCGATAAGATGGGATTTGAGATCGTCGAGTGGAAGAACCCTCCAGCTTCCGAGTTTTCCAAAAAGGGATATGTATCTTTTGCTGCGCAGTTTGATGAATTCCTCCAACGGGGTAATAAATACCAAGAACTCGATCTGGATGAAGCTAGGCTTCCTAGTTGGCACCAAAGTGACTATAACGCCAGCCACGATTCTTTGACGCCAACAAACCCCATCAGAAAAAGGGATACACAACGTGTAATCCTTATTGAAGAATTTCCAACAACATTCTTCCGAGAAGTCTCCAGTCTAGCTACTTTTAGGCGGGCACTACAACAATATATTTCCATTTCGGCACCGCTGGTTCGGGGAGATGATTCTTTTGGTAAAAACAGCGCACCAGCTGTTCCTCCCATAATCATCATTATTTCCGAAAACGATCTTAACCCTGGATATTCAATCGCAGAGAGCTTAACCGCCCATCGATTACTTGGACCGCAAATCCTTAACCATTCTAGTACTGCTATCCTTGATTTCAACAGGATTGCCCCAACTTTTATGAACAAGGCTTTGCAGTTGGTTCTCGAAAAAGAGGCCCGCTTTTCAAAGCGGGAGAAAACGCCGGGACCCGCTGTCCTTCAGGATATCTCCCAAACAGGGGATATTCGGAGTGCAATTGCTTCTCTTGAGTTTCTTTGCCTCAAATGCAGCAATGGGATGCATTGGACAAGGCCTGCGAGTAAAAAGAAAACGCGAATCCCAAAAGATGTATCTCTAACCTCTTCAGAAAGGGACATTCTAGCACTAATTTCTCAAAGAGAAACGAGTTTAGGCATCTTCCACGCAGTCGGGAAAGTTGTGTATAACAAACGCGAAGATCCAGGCCTTGCAGGCGTTTCCAAACCGCCCTCTCCCCCGGCCTACATGCTTCATTATGATAGGCCAAAGATCTCCCAAGTATCTGTCAACGAACTTATAGACGAGTCAGGGACAGATGCCCAAACGTTTATCAGTACCCTGCATGAAAATTACGTTTTATCTTGCAACGGTCCGTCTTTCACGGACTACCTTGACGGGTGCATGGAGGCGCTGTCGGACAGCGACCTATTGTCGGTCAGTCGTAGAGGCTCTCGGAAACCTCACACCTCTAGTTTTACGGGCTTGAATGCAAACATGGGGATCGATACTCTACGACAAAATGAGATCAGCTACCAGGTTGCCGCACGAGGCATACTGTTCGCCCTGCCTTACCCAGTCAAAAGGCAGTCATCAACCAGGGTTGGTACAGTCAGAAGAGATCCTCACAAGATGTTTTTTTCGCCAGAGTTGCGATTTGCGCGCTCTGCGGAGGAAACACAAGGCTTTGTAGATATGTGGGCAAACAAATTACTCAACAGATCCGCTGAATCAACTCGAAGCCGGGCTCAAACAGACCAGTCATCCACGGTATGCAATCGCGGTGATCTGCAAAATTTAGCTACCACCATGATCGGTCGTAACGAATTGTTGCTTGACCAGCTGCCATATATGGCTAAAATTTGTTTCGATGAGACAGAGCAGAGAGAGCTGGAGGAATTAACTAGTTTTAGCGAACAGGATCCTCAGGGGCATGCTTTATCTGGGATTTCTCTCAGCGATAGCAATGCTTCGCCGGAGGAATCGCTGAGCTACGGTGTCTCGCGGCCTATGAAAGCAGGGTATTCTAACCTCAAAAATGATCGCGAGGGTCTCAGTTCTGAGATGCGTCTCGATGATAACCTCATCTTGAGTGACGATGATATTGTGGATGATTGATTGCCTCTTGCGCGCCCTGGTCGGCCTTTCACGGAGTGAAGCAATTTATTGAAGGCACAATGGTTGTGTAGAGTTGTATTGGATACATACCTTGGGCATTTGATGTTTATATTATAATACGTACATGATCGAAAAATGTTTCTAATAAAACACTTGGTGGTAGAAATATTCCATAATTTCGAAAGGCACATATATATATTCTGGGTATTCGAAAATTTAATGTAATTATGCCATGTTTGAACATGAACTCATATAAGCTTCTTGCTTCTATACTCAAGACATATGAGTTTCTCGGACCCCTTCTATATCTTATTTGTTAAACTGGATCCATTGTTATTAGATTGTCAAATCTGAAGTCCTGTAAGCCCTCTACAGATTCCATGTATGGCTCTCCAGCTGCCAGTTACTGATAAGAGATAACAGTACACTAATCAAGCTAACTCGGGCCAGCAAAACAAAACAAACCACATTTCCCTAGCGGGTTTGCGCCAGTTAACTCACTCTGTCACCAAGTGATTATCCCGACTATTGTGTTTGTTTGTTAACCCATTGATATTTTACTCTCATTACTTTGTTATATACCTCAGATATCTATACTGGGCTGATTATTTGATCAAGCCTGTTCGAGCGTCATTGGCCTAAAGATACGTGATGTCATCTGTGACCTCTTCAGGTGCACAAAAAGTGCCTGATGAAAATGATTCTGGTCATCTAACACCAAGAATCCGTGGATCAAGATCTGAGAATCACAGTGGCTATAATAATGTGCTCTCATGTGAAGACTCAGTGGGAAAAGCACAAAAACCGTGCCCTGAACAACCCGGAGATGACCATGATCATGGACATACAGAGTTACATAAAACAACGCCGTCTGAAATTAGAAATGCAGTGATATCCACTATCCTCTCTAATTGGAAAACTGTGGTTCTCATGATATCATTGATTTTTGGTGGTTGCTGTGCTAATGTGAGTATATAGTCACTCACCCAAGTGTGACTCTACTGATATGGGTGAAATAGGTCTTTACACTAGAGTCTATTATCAAGTAAGTTAAGCTAGAATATCCATCAATGGCAGAGAAGAGGTTGCGGTCATGGTTCCTAAGGAATTTACTGACTCCTATGAACTAGAGATCGACCCCGTGCAGGTTGGTTCTAATACTCTATACGTGTCTTCTATTCTTACTGACTTTCATAATGCAAAAGGCCCTCTAATAACATTTGCGCAGTTTTTATTGACTGCGCTGTTCACATTTCCAAGTTTTATATCTTTTTCAGCAGGGCCCCGGGCACTATTTTTCAAAAAGAACATCATCCCCCTGAGCTCGTGGTTCGCGTATACAGCATTCTTTGTGACAATCAACATGCTGAATAATTGGGCTTTTGCTTATAAGATTTCTGTTCCACTCCACATAATCTTAAGGTCCGGCGGTCCAGTAGCTTCTATGATTGTTGGACGTTTCTTCACTTCCAAGAAGTACTCCCAGGGCCAAATTGTGGGAGTGGCAATGCTTACACTGGGTGTAGCTATGGCCGCACTAGCTGATGCCCAGTCTAAGGGTCAAATTACAAGCACCGATCAGAAAGATGACTCTTCTTTCGCCAGAGCCGTAACTGGATTTAGCATCCTTGTTTTGGCAATGGTGCTTTCTTCGTTTCAAGGAATATACGCCGATAAGCTGTATGAGACTTACGGCAGAGAGCACTGGAAAGAAGCTCTGTTCTACTCCCATACGCTTTCTCTACCCCTTTTCCTAGGGGCCTACTCGAATCTTTCTACCGAATGGAATTCGCTCTTTCTATCACCGCCATTGCTTCCTCGAACTGCAGATTCCGGGCTCTCCGACGATCTGCTTTCTGACGCCGCGACTCTTGCTACCCCCAAAACGTGTGCAGAGCCAGTCCGCTCACATCTTAACCTTGCCGCATCTCGTCTCTTCGAAGTGCTCCGGAATAACGCCAGTATCCAGTCAATTCTGGTCTCCACCCCTGCGCAAGTGGCTTTCCTCGTTCTCAATGCACTGACCCAATACCTGTGTATCCGTGGAGTGCATCTTCTCTCTGCAAAATCATCTTCCTTGACAGTGACAATAGTCCTGAATATTCGGAAACTTGTGTCTCTTCTATTATCCATCTACCTGTTCGGCAACGATCTTACACCCGGGGTATCAATTGGTGCGATTTTTGTTTTCGCAGGGGGTGCGTTATATGGCCTTGCGGGTACACGACCAAGAAAAACTTTCAAAAAGGAATGAGTGTTATTACGCTGCGTCCCATTGATGGCATTTTCATTATTGTGGGTGGGGTTTTTTTTCATCAGTGCTATCACTTGACCATTGTATGCTATATTATACTCGTTTGGATATAGAGTAAAGATTCTGGCACGTTGCAAATATCCCCATTCATATAAACAAAGTTCACTTGACACAGACGGTGGCAACCCCTGGAATAAAAAGGGCCAAAGCCAATTGGCCGTTGGATCGACATGGATTAGCATCGTGACTCTAATACTGATAGCGAGAGGATGATTTTTGCTGTTGAGACAAACAATGGAATTAAGGTAATTCTGAAAGGAAATATAAGTACAAACACATCCCTCTCGTCATTCCAAGCTCAAGATCTATAGTCCAATGTACAGGGGAAAGAACACATTTTCGAACTTCTTCTGTTAACCGGAGCGTCCAACTACCCTGTAGCTGATGAACGCAGCAAGGGCATCGTATTCTACAAGACTTCGCCGACAATCTTCGCCGCCTCTTTGTAAGTTTCTAGTAGTCTCTCACACTTTTCCCTTTCTGCCTTGATGCCATCATCTTCGTACAACAGTTCGGCGAAGAGATCTTCCTTATAAAGCTCGCTAACAAGACGATTTTGCACCACATCCTTGCTGTGGTTAACAAGAAGATGCATAATGGCCTTGGGAACTTGGTCGGCAATGGTCTCCCTAACAATATCAAAATAGGAAGATATCAACCGTCGGATAAGCTCTGTCTCCAGCATTTCACGATCAGATACAGCCGGCTCGGGATTCTCCTTTGGTTTTCAATTAGCCCAGTTCACAACCAAGAAAAGTAAAAAGGGTGCTACTTACAAGGGAGGTAAGGTCGCTCCCATAGTCTGGTGCGTTGATGAACTCCTCCGGCGACAGCACAGGAGAGCGAATATCACCTCGTCGGATGCTTTGACTGACTATGGGATCGCTGGTGTGATTAAGTTGTTTGTTCTGGCTTGGAGGCGGGGGAGGTGGTCCAGAGGTCGAGGGCACGCCATCCTTGCCAAAGAAATAATTGAGGAACGAATCGCGAGTGGTATTTGTAGCCCCGAATGCAGACTGCCCGGCGGAATGGGGGCCATTCAGAGTTGCTGCAATCCCACTTTCTTGCGCCTTACCAATGTGGGGTGACATACTCCGGGCTCCCTTTGAGGACTGGCTCCGGAATGGTATATTTTGCGCCTTTTGTTCGGGCTGTTGATATTCACCCTCGTCCTCGGCGGAGCCGACTTGGTTGCCATTGAGGCCGCCGATTTCTTTGAGGCGCCTTCTCTCACGCTTTTTCTTGTCCTCTGCAAGCGCAGCCTTCCTTTCCTGATCCTGTTTGTTCTGGATGATAGAAGACATCGCTGCTGCCGCCCCAAGAAAATTAGGGTGGTTTGTGTTTATATATGCTCTTTGAATAGAGATCAATGACTCGACATATGTTGAGCAAGGGCCCAAACGCTCACGGAGAAGATCTGACACCACCTCGATGAGTTTCCCTTGAAGACGAGGGAAGCGCAAAAGCTCTTGAGATCCACAGGTATGGCATATTTTTATGAGCTCCTCATACACAAGTTCAACGCATCTCTGACTTGGAGACTCTAACATTTTAATCTGGGGCTTCACGAGTAAATCGAAAGCCAGCTCTGGAACAAATAAACTTGGACGGGGCCCAGTCGAATTTCGGATAGCAGTTCTGATATCGGCCACGGAGAGATTGCAAGTCGGGTCAATTGTTTCCAAGGAGTTGCCGAACACTGAATTGAAGATGTAGTAGATTCTGGCCCCTCCACATAATTCTTTCGTGGAGATCTCGGATGAGGTTCCGTCAATTGAAGATATGAAAGAAGAAGCGAAACGTGTCATCAGCTGTAATATAAGGGACCCGCGGTGCTCCTTTCCGCTGAATTGCTTGTTACCGTAGCTGGCCAGTTCTTGCTGGGTTTGGCCCATGAGGGTATTAAGGCGCGCTTTAATGTCCGGCAGGCGGTCACGAATGTGTGCCATTAAAGTGGAATTCAGGGTTTTCGCCAAAAAGTGAGTTCCACATCGAGTTGCCATATTTCGATAAGCAGGGTGGTGTCGGAAGAAATCAACTTCCGCTTGCAATGCATCCGACAACGACTTTCCAGACTGGATGTCCTGCTGGGAGCGGTTGACAACCCCGATGAATCCTAGCTTCAATGGATAAACACGCCCAGACAGAATGTCCATTGCATTCGTTCCATGATCCATGAGGTCCAGCTTCGTTAGGACACCGATTGTCCTTCGCCCCATGGCATCCACTTGTCGCGCGAGTTTCAGCGCTTCTGAGTTCACAAGATCAACATTCGCCGGAGAGACCGCAAGGATAATGCTGTTTGGTTTCGCTATATACTCTAGAATCAGAGCGCGCGTTTGCTTTTCGATATCCGACGGTTGATCTCCTATCGGAACTTTGGTCAGACCAGGGAGGTCAACCATCGTGAGGTTCAGCACATGAGGCGAAAAGATCTTGAGGTTTATAGGCTGTCTGTTGATGCCCTTGTTGCTTCCGGCTATTCTCGCCGTTTCAGCCTCGATCTCCTGCTTTACTAGAGCAAAATCTTCGAATTTCCGGCCAGGGAGGTGGTGGAATTCTGCCCATTCATGCTGTCCAGCCACACTGGCAGCCGTGTGCGGGATATGGATTTCATGTCCTTCGGGTTTGTCCTCACGCTCACTAGGAATGTTTATGAGCTGGAGAATTAAAGGGCGCCTTGTGACAATGCCGCTCCCTCGTGGAAGGAAGTCTCGACCGACAATATTTTCAAGTACCGATGACTTGCCCGATGACTGAGAGCCAACTACAACCTAAAAGCCAGGTTAGTTCTAACTGTACCCTTCAATGACATATGGCCAAAATATCAACTCACAATTTGCGGGAGATCAAGAGAGTCATTCCCGATTGTATTGAAGACCAAGTCTTGTAGCTTGTTAACAGTCACGAGCAAGTCTTCACTAAGAGAAGCCATATTTTTCTGCCTTGTCTTGCTTGTTTATGATGTTTTCTAGTCCCACTCCCACTTCCTTTATGTCGTGCTCTGGCTACTTCAGTTAAGTTAGCTTTATAAAGGCAAATATAGTTTTCTAGACTGGCCACTGCCTGCCGAGGACAAAAGGGATTGACGAAAACCACGATGGTAACGAACATAAAACAAGAATTTCTAACGACCGCAGTGACGCTGTCAGATTCAGTGAATATTGAAATAAAGGGATTGCCCTCGGTCGTTCATTTGTTCGGCTATGTTGCTCAGGCGTGCCAGAATGGAACACATATAATGCACATGCTTTCTCTTTCTTCGTTTAGGGATTGAAGAAACCCGAGTTACGATCTACAGTCACGTGATTACGGGGTTAGTGATGATATAAGCCTTGGCAACTGTCACGGAGCTATAAGTCTATGTTTGTATTCTGTCGCAATATAAAAAGGTACGCACAGAGCCCAGAAGTGTCTAGATATCTTTTGTGGCCGAGTGGTATTCTTTTCCACATATTATTCCATGCTCCAGTTGAACTGGCGCCCCAACATAACACAACCTGGAATCATCAGCACAGATAAAATACATCCAAGATGTCTGATGAAAGCGACTCAGACGATGCTCTTGTATCGTCTATATCGGATCTTAGTGAAGCGGTTTCTGTTGAACCTCCCTCCGACCCCGATTTGATCGAAACAGCCCGCGTTAGCTCACTTAATCGACTGAAAAATTACAAACGCCGTCATCCTCCGATGATGCCCCGGAGGTCCTCGGTGCTTTCATAAATCACTTGCCCCTCTACGGCAAGAAAATCATGCTCAAATTTAATTCAAGACGATACGCCCGATACCAAGTTGTATAACATAGCGCTGCATCTAACCACTGCAATTCTCATACCAAGTAAGTGGTCAACCTGAGCTGATTGGTAAAAACAGGCCTTACAATTGATAGTGAAGGTTCGAGGAGGCGGGTCTCCAAACGCGTCAGCCTCACCCTTTGAAAATGCCACTGAAGAACGTGACAGGTGGGCTGCGATGATGTTATCTTCACCGACTCGGAGCGAGCAAAAGGGCCTCAACCCCTACTGGACCCTACTGGACCCTACTTGACACAGGGGCTCTATATCACTACATAGCAGGGCTATACACAGGTGCTGTTGGAAACTCTTGGTACAGATACTTTTAGAGGGCCTAAGTTTCTGAACCATGCTCAGTATACGTGCAGTATACGTGGGGCGAGGGCTCGGCGTGGTTCAGGACTTTAGCGCAATTTTCTGAATCACGCTCAGCTGTAACCCGCCGCCGAGCTAAGGAAAAGAGCGCAAGAACTTCTCTTATCTTACCAAACGGAATCATGACCTCAAATTGAGGCTTGCTCCAGTCCTGATTACATCCACAATGCTAAAATTAAGATCCTCGGCGGGGCTTAGGAGGCGAGAGAAAGGGAAGAAGGAAGCTTAATTATCCTATCGCCGGCTACCGACAGCTAATTACATACAAATAACGAGACATAGGGAAAGAGCGAGTCGGTCGCCTAACAGCCTACTCAAATATTCCTTTTCAAACTGATGACTAAATACTACCTGTGGGGAACTCAACAGCAATCAACATGCTACTGCTGCACATAGTTTGAGGGGAAAAGGCCCCTCTTCTGGTTGTATTCACCAAACCACCAGTCTTTATCCGGAAACTCCTGCAAGCAGTCAGACATGGGCTGTTCTATGAAATGCATCGGCCATAGAAAACAAAGGAGGATGAAAACGGTTAATCTGAGGGTAACAACATACAATATTCGTTATTTCAGCTCCTTCCGGGAAACTGAGTTCATTGTCCTCTGCTGCTTCGTAGTCATATAGTGCAATGGCGGTACGCTCTTTGTTCGGAGACTCGGCCGAGTGGACTGGTGTTTCGGCGAGGGGGGCCGTGGTGGTTGCTTCATGCTGTAAAACATCCGCGTCCGACGGATGGGCGTAGTCCTCGTTGTCAACGGCCTCGACATAGTTACTCGGAAACAGGCCTTTCTCGCCGCGGGAGTTTGTGCCTAGCCACCAATCCTTATCGACCATGTCAATATCTGTGACATACTCACCCTCCCGAAGTTCAATTTCATTGTCTTCGGCTTTTTCATAGTCGTACTGAACCAAAGCTCTGATTCCGCTTTCTTGAGGGTGGTCCGCCGCAATTACACTAGCAGGCGGTTGCTCGCTCCCATGAAGATCACCAAGTTTTGAGTCATCCAGGGCGGGTGGGCTTTGAGTATCGATGGCCTGAGAAGGCGCGCTTTGTTCCACGTGCGTTTCCGAGCCTTCTTGTCCGACAGGAATTGCAATACGGATTGGAGAAGCCTCACGCGCGGGGGGACTCGGCGGAGCTGGCGATTCAGGCCTAGCACGCACTTCTGCAGTGTATTCAGTCTCTGTCTGGACCGGTCCTCTCTGGACGCCAGGAAAAGATGCAGTGCGGCCTGTTTCTGGACTGCCAATCGCTTCTTCGGAAGTCGTATCGTGGGCAGGCTCGCCACGAAGTGTATCAGTACTGGGCGCAGTCGGACCTTGTGATCCTAGAGTCTCTGAAGTAGAATCTTCGGTCTGGCGGAAATCGGCAGGACCAGTAGACTTGGCTGTCTCAGTGGTCTGCACAGGCGCCCAGCTTTTACCGCTATATGAGCTTTTCCACCCCGCTCCGCCACTCTCCCGAGTTTGTGTCGAGGGTTCTTCGGGATTGGGCGAAGAAGAAGCAGGGTGCAACCCCTGCTCTTTGGCTTTTCTTTCCGCCCAAAGTTGCGCAGGGGTCTTGCCTCCTTCGTTAGCAAAAGTACGACTCGCACCGCCGATTGCTGCCGTGGAAGAAGTTGGAGTCGACGAAGGTTCGCTAGGGAGAGGTGGCTTCGTGCCGGGAAATAGAGGGCTTGATCCAAATTTTTTGGCAACTTTCGGCTTCGGCAGGCTCGTCAGGCGTTCCGAATGGTCATGGATTGAAGACACCCCGGATGATTTGACGGGCCCAGAGAAGTTCGATGCATCACGCGATGCCACAGGCTTCTCATCAGGGACCCCTGGAGATTGCGTTGGTTTCTGGGCCTTGGCACGGATAGCAGCAATGTCGACTTTGCCGACCGGTTCGTATGAGCCTCTGACAGGCTCCGGTCTGTCATCTCTGGAACCACCAGCTTCAAATGCTTGTCTCCTGATGGCAGCAATGTCGACTTTTCCAACAGGTTGATAACCTCCTTTGACAACGTCACTAGAATCTTCAACGGGCCGAGCACTGGCACTCACTGCCGGTGATCGCTCTGATTTGAGTTCCTGCATGTTCACCTTAGTGGGTTTGTATGCTGGCTGGACCTTCTCCAGCTGACTCCTCGTGACAGGGGGTGCATCGGGGCCCCATCCGTCGTCGTCATTGGTTCGTTGTAATTTGCGCTCAGGGACAGTCGCTACAAATTTCGGTTCCAGACCGCCGGTACGTGCAGGAGTGAAAACAGGCTTGGCTGGGGCCGTGGGAAGGGCAACAGGGGGCGGAGTTTGATCTGTTGCCGATGTGTACTTCGCCCCAGATGCATCTCCAACCTTCTGGATTATACCTTCAGGGGTCAGATCACCATCGGATCGCGCTGTTATTTGAACGTGATAACCCTAGAAATTAATGTACATACATCAGTAAAATTGTCCCAATCGTGCAAAGAAGGGGGGGATCTCACATGTAGAAACTTCGACACAGCAGCGAGGTGACTCGTAAAATATCCCTTCGTCCGCTCGGGTACACCCTCCCCGCACCATGCGATAAGAACATTCTTGGGTAGCCCTGTATTTGGGTCTATGACCTTAACAAATGCAAATTGGACTTTACCCTCGGAGAATTCATCCAGAAGATCCACGAGTTCACCCTCTTTCATACAAGTTGTCAGCATCGGCGTTTGATAGTCTGTCCTGTATGCGTTGTCCTGGGGATTGACAGCTGATAGGAACAACGCAAGTTTGTGAACTAACCTCCTGTGCTTTGAACTTTGAGCACGCTTTCTTTGTTGCCTGAATCTGGTTGAAATGCATTTACAAGAGGCGTCGAGACGGAAAAGACCGCCCACTGTCCATGAGTGGGGGAGCCTGCAGCTCTAGGAGCCGCGTTGACCACATTCTGATAGCTCTTCGATATGGAAGGTCCATTGGATGACAGATTGATGGTTGCCATTGTCAGGATTCAGTTCCTTAAATGTTCCTTTTCTTATAATAAACTTGAAAAGGCTTGCCGATTAATAGGGAGTTTGTGGTTGGGGGAACGGAGGTATGAGGTAAGAAAGCCCGTTCGTAGCACTTGTCTCCTTAATTCAAGTAGACAGGTGTCAGGATGGAGCACGACCCGGACCGTATCGCCAACAAGTAAGGAAAATGTAAGCTGCGTGGGAGTTTTAAGAAGATTCTTCGAGGAGATACTAGATCTGTTTGAAGTTGGTACTTCTGAAAGATGGACAATCCTATAGGAACTGGTTACTGGTACGTCACAATCCGCGTGTCGGGATCCGGAACAATAGGTGCTCCTTAGCTCTTAATAACATGAGGCGGCTCCTATCCCCTACTCTCAAGCGCTAGGCAAAAGGGTGCTAGACCATCGGTACAGGCAGAAAGTCTGAGCAGTAAGTACTTGTAAGCACATGTGGGACTTGTGTTTTCCACTGCGGGTCTTAGGATAGGCCCGATACTCCATAGGTACTAAGTACAATAATAAAACAAGTTGGTTTCTGTGAGTGGGCTACTCAAATGGATAATTTAATACTCTATTACTATGTATGTATCTTAGATACCAAATAGGTAGCCATGGTAAGTAATCTTACATGTCACACGCTGGTAAGCTTGGACTCTTGAAGTTCCCACATTGAACCCCCACATGAGATTAATGGGCGGTGGCAGAAATTTTTTGTGTTGTGACGCACCTCGCTCTGAGGCACCGTCAGCTGTAACTTGAACAAGGGTATTTTGCAGTGAACATCTGGGCTCCGCTTGAAAACAAGAGAAGGAAATAGAAGGAGGGGTATTGACGTCCATACAATTTTCTGAATTGCGCCTGCAATAGGGCTCAGTCATAAGATGTCTTTTGCGCAAGCCAATCTGGAGCCCAAACACGATCCCGATATCGACAATCCACCTCCATCCCTGTCGGACAATGAGTATTCTTCGGGAGTGCATTATACGGATATGGATGTGCAAAGGATGATGTCCAATGATGATGACATAATAGATCCAGCGACGTCCAGAGACTCTGAGCCTGCTTCGGAAACGGATACCGTTCTACCAAGGGATAGACAGCAGAGGACACCGACCTACGATTATGCATTTGAGAAGTCCATGAGCCAAACTGAAGCTAAACTCTTTTATCGTCATCATCAATTGGCGTCAAGAGGGCCTGATGGTGACCGATCCTCGAACAATACATCAAGGAATCATCATTCTACTTCGAATATTGTTAGTACGCCAAGTGATGCAGGACTCGCAAATGAAGACAAAGACGAAGGAAACCGAAGAGCTAGCAACACTACACCAGGTAGCGTCACGGGCCAACCGCCGATGAACGAAAATATTCCTCTACCAATAATTCAGCCTGGCAGTCTTGGCTCCTCTCATGAGGCACCGTTTAAAATCTTCGACAGCCATAGGAATGACTCTGAAATTGGCAGTGAGGAGGAAAATGCTTCTAAAGCACAGTTTTCAGCTGATCAACTAGGCAACCATCAAGGAGCAACGCAAGTCGCAGCTGATGGAAATGCGGTTGCTTCTGAGTTGAATGTCATCTGCCGTAAATTGTGGGGATTGCTTGATCGACGATCAAAGTACATCGGGTTATCACTCCAAGGCCCCGAAGACAACCCAAAGGACAATTCAGCATGGAAAATCTACCCACCTCCCCCGGAGCCAGCATGGGACGGGGGTAAAGAACCAGGGAAAATGAATGACTACCAGCCTACAGAGCAGAAAAAGAGGAAAATGGGACAAAACATTGGTGAAGACTTCGACATGACCGAGTGTCTCCCTCTTCCGGGTGAGTCTAGCTGGGTTTTCAAGCTGGACCACAATAGTGTCTACCAGGTTTATGAGAGCGAAGATGCCGCTGGCCGCAATCAACCTGTCGTCCCGATACCATCTTTGCGAGATTTCTACATGGATCTTGATGCAATAATCGACATCTCCACCGACGGTCCCGCAAAAAGCTTTGCATTTAAACGGCTTTCGTATTTGGAGGGCAAGTTTCAACTGCATACTTTGCTAAATGAGTACCAGGAAATGGCAGACAGCAAGAAAGTCCCTCACAGAGACTTCTACAATGTTCGCAAAGTTGACACTCACGTTCATCATTCGGCCTGCATGAACCAAAAACATTTGCTCCGATTCATAAAAAGCAAGATGAAGAAGTCCCCGGATGAGGTGGTGTTGTTCAGAGATGGGAAGCATCTAACCCTGAAAGAGGTTTTTGAAAGTATTAACCTAACAGCTTATGACCTGAGCATTGATACTCTTGACATGCATGTATGTCCATAAAGCTCTCCCCACCGCGTTCGCTCCCACTAAGTCTGATAACAGGCACACACGGATTCATTCCATCGGTTCGACAAGTTTAATCTCAAATATAACCCTGTCGGAGAATCTCGCCTGCGTGAGATATTTCTGAAAACTGACAACTACATCAAAGGACGCTATTTGGCAGAGATCACCAAGGAAGTCATTTCAGACTTAGAGTCTAGCAAGTATCAAATGGCAGAATGGCGCATTTCGATATACGGCAGGTCCATTCAGGAATGGGACAAGCTTGCGGCCTGGGTTGTGGATAATAAGTTGTTTTCGCCTAATGTTCGCTGGTTAATCCAAGTGCCCCGACTTTACGACGTTTACAAGTCAACTGGCATGATGGAAAACTTCGAGCAGGTAATTACAAATGTTTTCAAACCACTATTTGAAGTCACCGCGAACCCATCGAGTCATCCAAAACTTCACATTTTCCTGCAACGCGTTGTTGGATTTGACAGTGTCGACGACGAGAGCAAAGCAGAGAGACGATTGTACAGGAAGTACCCTATCCCTAAGGAATGGAATACGAAACAAAATCCGCCATACAGCTACTGGATCTACTTCATGTTCGCAAATATCGCATCCCTCAACATATGGCGCAAGCAACGCGGGTTCAATACCTTCGTCCTACGGCCACACTGCGGCGAAGCAGGAGACCCTGACCACCTCGCCGTTGGGTTTCTCTGTTGCCATAGTATCAGCCACGGAATCCTACTCAGGAAGGTTCCTTTGTTACAGTATCTTTACTATCTTGATCAAATTGGGATTGCCATGTCACCACTGAGTAATAATGCGCTCTTCCTAACTTATGACAAGAACCCATGTGCAAGCTTCTTCAGGAGGGGCTTGAACATATCTTTATCCACTGATGATCCATTGCAATTTGCATTCACCAAGGAACCGTTAATCGAAGAGTACTCAGTTGCCGCCCAGATATACAAGTTCAGTGCTGTGGATATGTGTGAGCTCGCGAAGCATTCTGTTGAACAATGCGGATTTGAGCTCCCTTTGAAAAAGAGGTGGCTTGGTTCAGACTGTCATCTTCCAGGCGTTGCAGGAAACAATGTCGCAAAAAGCAATGTTCCTGACATCCGAGAAGAATTTCGTCATGAGACACTGGTTCAAGAGTTGACACTGTAAGAATCTTCATACCACCCCCATTATACATCGGCTTCTAGGACTACCCCTCACTATGATCATTCAGAAGAGGGGGGAAGAGGAAAATTGAATTGCAATTATACAATATTTCCATTATGGATAAAGGCGACAGCTAATTGAATTTCAGGATTGGCCGGTATTACACTCGCATTTCCGATAAACTTACCACTGCAGCAAAACAACCTAATGTAGACAGCGAGGTCAAGTTTACACCTTCAACCCCAACCTCACATATGGGCACCGATGTAACTCACGGTTGGTTTCTCTCTTCTCTCTGCAAGATCATTTAATAATTCACGACAGCTGTGTCCAAGGGTGCCAATCAAGAATCCAAAGGGGATCCTTCCATCGAGCCGAAAGTACAAGGCATGGCAGGAGAATGTGGCATAAATGCTAGTCCAAACCCTCCCCCCTCGAGTGCTCTGCCTGGCGAGTCTGCTTCTTCGATCAGCGGTACTGGTTCTGTGGGTGCAACTGTAGCCAGGTCTGAAGATCTGCCAGAGCAAACGATCTTTCCTGGAGTCGTCCATGAAAGGGCCCAGAGAACCACTATTCCAACGCAACATTCGGCCGGGAAGGATCAAGAGCATGGAATCTCTGACCACGGCGAAGTCTCAGGTGATATCTCATGAAATCTGCGCCAGGGCCGAATTCTAAACGTTGGCATGGGACAAAATCAGAGCAATCGAAAAACCTCCAATAGCGGATGTCGGATGGCCTTTTACCACTTGCAGTCATTGCTATCTTACGCACTAGGGGAACAGACAAATGCCTACTCAATGATATTTTATTGCGTCTGATAACCAACAATATAATTGATGATTTCCCATATGATTAGCACTCTCCACATTGGATTTATCGTCTTCCACCGTGCAGAAAAAAAAGTCAAGTCAGTATGCATGTAAATTATCCCAAGTACGTGGACTATAAGTCTCGAAGTTACTTTTCGATGTCAAGAAAACAAACCACATCAATTGCTTGATGCCAAAAACGTGTTGACTAACACCAAGGTTTTATACTTGTTTAATTATCTGGTGGTAGTTTTGCAGGATATCTTATTCTATTGTTGATTTAGTTTCCTTTATTAGGTATGTTATAACACCCAGCTTCCCTTTCGCTCCTGCATGGCCCAAGTTCCATGGTTATTCCTGTCGTTAGCCATTTTAGACTGTTGCCTATCCCATTCATTTATATATAGGCGTAGGGCTATCCAACGTATACAAGCTCGCGTTCCTGACTCTGTATCATCTGGACTGCTTTGAGACACCCCCACATAACCATTCGCATCTGTATTTAGATCATCCTGCCGAAGTTCTGCCAAGCAGATTCCGGAAACTTCACTGAGTTCATGATCATAATAACGGGCGACACAAGGATATCCTAATGATAAGTAATTATAAATCTGAGTAACAAACTCATCGTTGGACTCGTAATTGCAGTCTTCGTGCAAATTAAGTCTCCGTTTCACATCATCGACAACCTCGACTCCACCAGAGTCGCTGGCTGGAAGTCGGGACTCATCTCTCGTTGATGAATCTTCGTCCAGCAATGACCAAGGACCTTCAGCAACGTGAGGATGCGCTAAACAGCCTGGTAGGAAAGAATCATGAAGATCTCGATTCTGCTGCTCAGCCTTACAAGTCCCCATCCAAAGACCCTTGCTGGCGCTGTTGTCCTTGGGGCAGGTGTTCATACACCAGAGTCCACAGTCGTTGCTTGATTTTACTTGGGACAGGTGATCACCTTTAGGTGGCCTATTACTTTCATGTAGAGTCGACTCGGGCGACACGCTCCGGGGGAAAACAAGATCGCTTCCTAGCATTGGCGGGATTATGGTGTGTTTTACTTGCGTGGTCTCGCAACTTTGTTGATCTACGTTTGGAGCTGATGCCGGATCAGCTTCAGTAGAATCAACAGTGGCAGGTACAATGCAGGAACCCCTGGTTCCAGTCATTGCACGTTCCCTCGTTTGGGCATCTTCTCCGTGGTGGCGTAAACGGTCACGTTCCCACCGGACATCCGTAGATGATGCATGTCTGTATTTGCTCGACTCTGTCGGTTGTACCAAACGACAGTTCGGATCACTGTCAGGCGGGCCCCCTTCTTTTCTGATAGCGAACTGATCTACAGTTTGGTAAATTTGTTCATGGGGAAGAGCCGCCAGAGCTTGGCCATTCATACGGTCATCTGCAGAGGGAGCAGCTAGAGAGATCGAACAGCTCGAGAATCGCCCAGCGTCGACTTGTCGACAACCGTCGCTGGTGTCGTCGTGTGCTGAGTGCCTGAGAGAATGGGAAGGCGATGGAGCCAGGGATTCAGAGTCACTGGAGTCCGTAACGTAACTGGAGGAAGTTTCGCGCAATCCAGGGAGACAAAATGACTGTTTTCTCTCATAATGACCTCTCTGGAGACTGGTAAATGGAAGACCGGATCCATGGGCCGTCTGAGTATTTAACGAGTCCTCAATATGGGAAGCATGTGATTGCTCCTTGCGAGATAACTCTTCCGCTGATTCCATGAGCTGGGGTGTCAATTTCCTCGTGCGCAATTCCATTGAATCATTTGTTATCATCGGATCGAGAGTGCGCGCTCCTGAACCGATCTGAAAACGATCTTCAATTCGGACCGAATCTCGCTGTTCGTCATGCTTATCTGCTGCGGGGTATGTCGGTTTAGGCTGGCTTTTCCCGATGTGCTGTACTGGTGTCTTCGAATCTAGCGTAGAGTATATTGTATCCTGGCTTTTCGATAAAAAAGGTTTTCTGCATGCTTTGAATTCCAGTGCGTTTGGTTTTAAGTGCGTGTCAACGGAGCCGCAAGAAGATGTCTCCAATAGCTCGGGTATATGTTTTCTGGAACTTCTCGATATTGTGTCGGTGGCGTCGGGCATCTTATTCAGTTCACGATGGGGAAATGGGTATGTGCAACATAATAGTAGCAAACACCCCTCGACTCAGACAACATTCATAAAGATCAAGCGTCTTTTTTATCAGGTGATTGTCAGGTTTTCAAGGCCGGTCGGTCTACGGGCATTTGACGAACACCTTACGCGGTGGGTACTTTTGATCCAACTCTGGTTGTATAGGGGTTGCTGTCCCAGGGCCCAGCACCAATCATATGGGAGCGAACAGTCCATGCATAAATTTCTGCCCACCTTGGGTATCTGGGTATCACCACCTATGGACATAATAACATGTTGTACCTACAAATCTACTTGGACAGGTGGCAAATGTCAGCCAAATGCTGATCCAATAGGATTTAACATAACGTCTGGTTTACATTGGAAATTTAATGAAATCGTGATGATCGCAGTCAGTTTGATATTTGGTAGAGAACGCTAAATCCTCCAAGCTGGCCGCATTCGGGAGCCCGAAGGCAGTCCGGACCCTGGTTCCAACCGTCAGAACTCGGCCGGATGGAGGCTGCATACCCCGGGCCACCTCATACGTTCAGAACGCCACACTAACGTTGATGGACTGTTATCTGCCACGTAACGAAGAGAGGATGTGCCAGTATTACCTGACCTGTTACATGGTTGTAAAGTAGAAAGAGGATCTGAACCGTTCCAAGTATCTTGATTTAAAACGTCTTAATCAAGAGGTTAGAAGCATGTGCAGTGGATTTCAGGTTTACATTACATTACGATGTGAAATACTCTCAAGTTATGTTCTATAGCCCAATGAAAATCTTCAAAGGTGAGAGGTTTCAAACCCAGCAGAACAGATCTTCAAGCGTAATCTATAAAGAAATCCGGAAATCATACAATGATATGCATATACTCAACACCTGCAGATCGCAAACTTTATACATTACTAAGTAGTATCATCCACATCCATACCATCCTGCTCACAAGGTCTATGGCTTAAATGAGCCTGTTGGGACTCATCCACAGATGAAGCGTTATACAAACTGCGCGCTCGCTCTCTAGTCTCAGCCAAGGCTTTCCCAGCATTGTCCTTGTCCCTTGGCACTGATAGTGATGTAGGTTCTTGATAAAGCACCAGTGCCTGGCAATTTGGTTTGCTCTGAGCAACAAGTGACTTGGGGATTACTGCTAACTTTTCCCCGATAGCCGAGAGAAAGATAGAGTGGTCCTCAGACGACTCGGCCTCTGCCAATTCACGGTCCAAATCGTGGATGTAGACAGTATGCTCTGTATCATCTAGCATCATCATATCGGTCGGTCTTGACTGAGAGGGTCGAGGTGCAGTATCATTCTGATTAGGAACTTTCTGTTTTAGAGAATCTGTTAAATGATGAGAATAATGATTCTGGTTCTAATGGTTATAAAAGAACTGTAGGGCCAAGCACACACCTAAGTGTAAACGGCTGAGTCTTTTGGCAAGAGGTTGGTCACCATCCGGGTCTTCCTTCGCTGGGCGCTTTTTCCCGTGACATGTACCGGCGACATCGGTACCTCCTCCAACACCGGCGCCCACACGAGTGCAATCAGCCATGTCGCATCAGTGATCGATATCCAACCTATGGATGATTTCTCAGTTTAAAAAGGGAAGGGACTATATCTATGCCTTTGTATTGTTTATCTGCAAACGAAACGACGTATAATTGGATGCATTCTTGATTGGTTGACTTGATGCGGGCTTTCAAGGTCTTGAGGGACGGGGAACTGGCTTTGACTCATCTAATATCGCCTCATAGGTTAAAACCCAGATCATCCTACAATTTTCACACATCCCCGCAACCAACCGCCCGCCACACTATCACTGTACCAGCATACACCAGAATGGTTTCAGACTCCAAAGGAAGTCCAGATTGGACTGCAAAAAATGTTCGGGAAACCTTTCTTGATTTTTTCAAGAAAAATGGCCACACTTTTGGTAAGGCTCTTGGTTGGAACCCCTCATCCATATTGGTGGCGTACTAACATCGTTCACCTGCCTTCACCAGTGCCCTCTTCCTCGGTTGCTCCTCTCTCAGATCCCACTTTGTTATTTACCAATGCTGGGATGAATCAGTTTAAATCAATTTTCCTGGGCACTGTGGATCCGAATTCCGATTTCGCAAAACTGAAGAGTGCTGTCAACTCTCAAAAGGTCCGTCTATGCCTCTATACCAACGCTATGTTAATATTATCGAGATGCTAATACATGCGCAGTGCATCCGTGCTGGCGGAAAACATAATGTGGGTGAAAGAAGGGTTGGCCTTGTGCTGATCAGAGCTGACTTGTTATCAGGACCTTGACGATGTGGGCAAGGATAGCTACCACCATGTAGGTTTAACTGGAACATGCTCCCACAAGTATCCTTTGGTGGCAAACACTGACGTTGAAGCTTACTATAGACATTTTTCGAGATGCTTGGCAACTGGAGCTTCGGTGATTATTTTAAGAAAGAAGCGATTCGCTACTCATGGGAGCTTTTAACCACGGTGTATGGATTGGACCCCCAGCGTCTCTATGTCACTTACTTCGAGGGCAACGAAGAGGGCGGCCTTGAGCCGGATTTGGAAGCAAAGAGTATTTGGAAGGAAGTGGGGGTCCCTGAGGATCACATTTTGCCCGGCAACATGAAAGACAATTTCTGGGAAATGGGTGATCAAGGACCCTGTGGCCCTTGCTCTGAAATCCATTATGACAGGATCGGTGGCCGCAATGCTGCCAAGCTTGTCAACCAGGACGATCCCAATGTCCTCGAAATATGGAACAACGTTTTCATTCAATACAATCGCGAATCTGACCGCTCGTTGAAGCCCCTACCCAATAAGCATGTCGACACCGGGATGGGATTCGAAAGGCTCGTTTCGGTGTTGCAAAATAAACCTTCGAATTATGACACCGATGTCTTTACGCCACTTTTTGAAGCTATCAGAAACGCGACTGGCGCCCGAGAATATCGAGGTCTATTTGGCAATGATGACGCTGATGGTATTGACACTGCTTATCGGGTTGTGGCTGATCATGTTCGAACTCTGATGTTCGCAATTTCGGATGACGTGATCCCCAATAATGAAGGGCGGGGATATGTCGTGCGGAGAGTATTGCGCAGAGGTGCTCGTTATGCACGCAAATATTTTGGGGTCGAGATTGGAAGCTTTTTCTCCAAACTTGTGCCAACGGTTGTTGATCAGCTTGGGGAGATGTTTCCGGAGTTGGTGCTGAAACAAAATGATGTTAAGGAAATACTTGACGAAGAAGAGATCTCTTTCGCTAAGACTCTCGACCGCGGTGAGAGGCAGTTTGAAACATACGCGCAGCAGGCCAAACTCAACGGCGGCGACAAACTCAACGGCGCCGATGTTTGGAGACTTTATGATACATTTGGCTTTCCAGTGGATCTGACTCGCATCATGGCAGAAGAGCGCGGGTTGCAGATTGACGACCTCGAGTTTGAACAAGCCCGTCTCAAGGCGAAAGAGGCGAGCAAAGGTGAGAAAAGGGCCGCAACTGGCACCGTCAAACTCGATGTTCATGATATTGCAAAACTGGAAAATATGAATGATGTCCCGAAAACGGATGACACGGCCAAGTTCGAGAGAGGAAACATCACCGCTCAAATCAAGGCGCTATACCACAAGAATGCATTCCACACAACTACGGAGGAAATACCAGATGGAGAGCAAATTGGTATTATCTTGGACCGTACAAACTTCTATGCGGAACAAGGTGGGCAAGAGAATGATACTGGCAGAATTGTTATCGATGGGAAGGCTGAGATTGAAGTTGGTGACGTCCAGCTTTATGCTGGCTATGTCCTTCACACCGGCTTCATGAAGTATGGCGCCTTCGCTGTAGGCGACACAGTTATCTCTGAGTATGATGAACTACGCCGTTGGCCGATCCGCAATAATCATACGGGTACCCACATTCTCAACTTTGCTCTGAGAGAGGTTCTTGGAGAAGGGATAGAACAGAAAGGGTCCCTTGTTGCCCCGGAGAAGTTAAGATTTGACTTCTCACACAAAGCAGCCGTCACTGATGCGGAGTTGGAAAAGATTGAGTCAATTTCGACTGACTATATACGTCAAAATTGTGCTGTTTACTCACAGGAAGTTTCCCTTGCTGTTGCTCGCCAAATATCAGGTGTTCGGGCTGTTTTCGGAGAGACATATCCGGACCCCGTCCGTGTTGTTTCTGTGGGCGTGGAGTTGGAAGAGATTCTGAAAAATGTCAATGATCCTCGTTGGAAGGAGGTCAGTATTGAATTCTGTGGGGGGACACACGTCCAAAAGACCGGCGATATCAAGGATCTCGTCATCATAGAGGAAGGTGGAATTGCGAAAGGTATTCGCAGAATGATCGCAGTGACTGGAGAGGATGCCCATGAAGTCCAACGTCTAGCCAAAGACTTCGAGCAACGGTTGGACCGTCTACAGTCAATGAGTGCAGGGCCAGAAAAGGAACAGGAGGCCAAGCAGGTGCAAGTTGAGCTCAGTCGCCTAACGATATCTGCCGTGCACAAGTCAAGACTCCGAGAACGTTTTGCAACCATCAACAAGCAGATCCTTGACGGGCAGAAGGCTCAGCAGAAACTTGATTCCAAGAAAGCACTTGAGACTGTGACATCTTATTTCCAGGCACCAGAGAACGCCGGGAAATCTTGGCTCGTTACCGAGCTCCCGATTTCAGCAAATTCGAAAGTTCTGAGCGAAACCCTCAACCATGTCAAATCAAAGATGCAAGATAAAACGGTGTATATCTTGGCCGCAGACCCCGGTCAGGGGCGTGTTGCACATGGCTGCCATGTTTCGAAGGTTCGATTGTCCCTGTCAAATTCCCTTACTGGATCAAAGTTTTAACACTGTTTTTGATTTAGACTCTTTCTGAGCAGGGCGCTACAGCGAATGACTGGGCGGCTGTTGTTTCCAGCGCGGTCGGAGGCAAGGCTGGGGGTAAAGGAGCTACTTGCATTGGAAACGGCAACAATCCCTCCCAAGTTGAGGAGGCCATTTCACTGGCGACCGATTATCTCGGTAAATTTAAGATCTAGTCTTTGTTCGTCTACATCAAATGGCAATGGTATTCGATCTCATGATTATGTTTCATGTGGCTTGGCTACATTATCAAATCGAAATCCTGACCTCGCCTCTTTTCGGTTTGTTTGGCTGGAGCTATGTCTACACGTAAATGTACCAGATTCACATCTCTCCACATTGTACAATCACCACATCCTGATTCGGCTTGTCCCTGGTAGTTCGAGTATTTTCGATCATCCTAACAGTTTCCATTCCACTTATCACCTGGCCAAAAACCACATGTTTATTATTCAAGAATGGTGTGGCTACAGTTGTTATGAAAAATTGGCAACCATTTGTGTTGGGCCCAGAATTCTATATGCGTTAGTTGGCTTTTCCGTTGTACTGTTGATCTACTGGTTGGATTGATTGAACACAGGTTCATACTCACTGCCATGCTTAGGAGACCAGGACGATCATGCCTTAGTGCAAAATTTTCATCGGCGAATTTTGAAACTCCATAGATAGAAGAGGATCCAGTGCCATCCCCATTGATGAAGTCTCCACCCTGGATCATGAAATCCTTGATCTTTTTTGAGTTGAATAAGTTATGTTATCCATGTTATCCACCATCAATGTGTACATACCACGCGGTGGAACTTGCTGTTCTTATATCCTTGCGGTCGCCCCTGAGAATTCTTACTCTCCCCTGTGCAAAATTGACGAAAATTTTCTGCAGTTCGCGGGGTTACATCTGCGAAAAGTTCCATTTTCACACGCCCAAGAGGCTCCCCTATCAGTTTTAAATACGTCAGCTTAGAACTTCAATTTGTTTATTATACAAAGTATAATTTCTGTGCGTAAAAAATAATACTACTGTCATGCACGGAGATCATCTCAAGCTGTACTTTCAAACTTTGTCGAATCCATGTGGAAGGTTTTCAGACTTACCACCTAATGCTATATCAAAGAAAACAACTGGATTAGAAGATGTATCCATTTTACTCTCTTTCTATGCAGTTTTGATTGTGGTAGTATGTTAACTCAATTGGGCTAACAAAGATTCAAGAAAGCAGCAGCATCCTGGATATGACACCAAATGGGGTGGTATAAGGCGGCAGCCTCAGGCACCACCCGAGCTATAGTAACGTGATGTTGCAATATAGGCATCCAGGATCACTTAACCACTTGAATGACTAATTTAACTATCACATAACTGATTTTAATCATGTGTCTACTAAATTAAATATATATTTAAAAAATAACTATTTTTATAAGTTTTATTATTTGGGACAGATTCTAGGGGGGGTTATATAGAGTGGGTTAACATAACTATTATACCTTAATATAATCTGACTATTAATTACTAGTTAGATTAAGATATAGATTTCTAATTAATTATTATAAGTAGATTAGATTAAAATTAAAGATCTAGTTTATTTATTATTAATTACTAACTAGAAAAATTAACTTATAATAAATAAATTAATAATTAATTAATTATAGATTAATTAATAATTAATATGTTTATATTATTTTTATAATTTATTATAAGTATGATATATTTATAATATAATATTAATACTTTTTTAATTATTAATTATATTATTTTTCTAATTCTCTAGATTATTTATAATTAACTTTTTTAAATATTTAAGATTTAAAAGAGAATAAATTTTATAATTTATTAGTTATTATA